>WNWK01000774.1:0-205000 GCA_009830355.1 Cherax destructor
AACAACTTTCACCAGCCAGAAAACTCATCCATAAAGCCACAGCCTTCAGAGACTGAATATAGATTTCAAAGGACTCTCAAGCTAAACCAGAATAGGTATTCCTTAACATAGTAGATGAATATTCAGGTTTCCTTTTGTTCGTAAATATGACTGCTTAACTGTCATCAATTGTCTTTCCCAGTTATTCTATTTTTGGTATCGGCCTATATCTATTCAGACAGGATCCTCATTCATGAGTAATGAACTTCGAGTTTTTGGCTAACAAAGGGATTGCTTGACGAACAAAAGCTACAACCCTCAAGGCAATGGTCAGTGGACGTTCAATGGTACTAATGGAAGTCAGTTACAATGACACTGAAATCTCGCAATCTACCGGTTCAACACTGGCAGACTGTCTTACCTGATGCCCTTCACTCTATTAGATCATTGCTGTGCACAGCTACTAATGCTACCCTCATGAGAGACTCTTCAACTATTCACGTCGTTCCTCTACGGGAGCCTCCATGCCCACCTGGTTATGTCACCCTGGACCCATTCTCCTGAAGAGTCACCGTAGGATGAACAAGACGGATCCTTTAGTGGAAGAGGTAGAGCTCCTACAAGCTAATCCGCATTATGCCCACATTCGCTACCAAAATGGTGAAGAGACTACTGTATCTACAAGACACTTAGCCCCAGTTGAAACCAAAGTTAGTGCGGAATCTCAAGATACACCAATAGATGTTGTGAAAGATGCTTTGGTTTCTCCAGGGAAGCCTTTTCAGGCTACCCCTATTGAAATAGAGGACGCCGCTCCAGCAGATAGTCAAACCCCGCTAGAAAATACCGAACCCGGTGAAGAGGCTCAAGGGCTACGAAGGTCTGGACGTACACGTCACCCACCTAACCGTTTGGAGGATTACTGTATCTGATATTTTAGAAGGGGGAGATTGTAGTGATACCGCTCTTGTGGGGAGCCGCTGCAGGACACAATACGGCACCACCTCAGGGGTTAGTTTGATATCTTTATTATGCACCCCATACCCATCCTGTGGGCGGTAGTCAAAAGATTACAGAGGTACATAATGGGTCCAGGGACTGGACCCCAAAGTTATGATAGCTGAGCAAGTTACAAAGGTAATGAACTAACAAGCTACAAAGGTAATGAACTCACAAGTTACAAAGGTAATGAAACATGTAAGTAAATTTACTTACTTACGTTTATGCATGGTTACACCTCAGGGGCCCCTTACAATAACAACAAACAGTACGGCGATGGCCCAGCATGGCGTGTGGTCTCTCTTACACAGATACATTCGTGATGCAGATTACATGGTAAGCTTAAATATGTCGCCAGTAGCTATAGCTTTTCTGAGGACATATGCACCTTACATCACCTGTCCTGCAGCAGCAGTCATTAGATGTATTTTCTTCTGTTGCAGACATGTACCATGGAATTTGTGTTCAATAAAGCCTAGGAATAAGGCCTGTGTTTTTATCACAACACTACCTGAGTTCATTACCTTTGTAACTTGTTCATCTATCATAACATTGGGGCCCAGTCCCTGGACCCATTATGTACCTCTGTAATCTTTTGACTACCGCCCACACCATGGGTATGGGGTGCATAATAAAGATATTAAACTAAACTAACTCCTCTATTATTATTATTATTATTATTATTAATCAAATAGAAGCGCTAAACCACAGGGGTTACTAACTCCTCTAGTTTCATTCCATCCTTGAAAATTTTACATACTTTTATATTACACCTATACTTTCTTGATCGTCCTAATACACTACTTTTATTTATGTCTATAAATAAAGAAAATAGAGTTAACAGCCACTAAAGTTTTGGACTCACGCGTCTGTAGTGAACTAATTTACACTCAGCCATACTGGACGTCACCCCGCTCAAACTTGTATTGATAAGTTTTGAGATAAACTCAAGATTTATATAAATACGTGGCGAACAATATTTTTCCCTACACTGGAAAGGCCGTGAATGCCTACAAAAATATTGATTTATACCGGTACTTAAAAGCTTGAGGGAGGGAAACAAGGCTACATCGGTGAAAAGTACATGGAACTGCTAAATAAAGACGTGTAGCAGAGGCAAACTTTTAAATATTAAGTTTCACCTTTATCAACTACTCAATAAAAGTCATATGGGAGAATGATGATGACACATGAAACAGTGAAAATATGTTCAATTACACATGTGCAACACTAAAGTTAGTTTAACATCTTTATTGTGTACCCCCATATCCATCCTGTGGGCGGTAGTCACAGGATTAGAGGTACATAATGGGTCCTGGGACTGGGCCACAGAGTTCTGATAGCTGAACAAGTTACAAAGATAATGAACTATTTACATTTTTATAGCTGGTCACAATCGTAATGAGTTATTTATGCAACACTAAAAACACCCAAGTGTTGCACATGTGTCTAATTTATCAATTTGTCGGTTCTCTGAACCATTTATCTAGTGAAAATATGACTCGAGGATACTTTATTTCCTAAAATAGAAATTAACGTAAACTTTATGCATGTATACACAGGGAGGCATAAACCTTTCGGTTTATAAATATAATATTAATAATATAAGGATGAGGATCGCAGCAGCTGCAGTTTCTGACAGCATCACTTATTCTAGTGAATTATCTGCCCTACAGCTGCGCTATTCTATATAAAATAGGTATTGTGTTAGTTAAGTTCACACAAGTGTTTACTGACACAGCTGCTACCCGTCTATAAACACACACTGTTGGCTCTCATCTCTGATCAACACGCAGTGGTAACTTCAACCTCCAGATCAACACACACACTGGTAACTTCAACCTCCAGATCAACTCACACTGGTAACTTCAACCTCCACATCAACACGCAGTGGTAACTTCAACCTCCAGATCAACACACACACTGGTAACTTCAACCTCCAGATCAACACACACACTGGTAACTTCAACCTCCAGATCAACTCACACTGGTAACTTCAACCTCCAGATCAACACACACACTGGTAACTTCAACCTCCAGATCAACACACACTGGTAACTTCAACCTCCAGATCAACACACACACTGGTAACTTCAACCTCCAGATCATCACACACACTGGTAACTTCAACCTCCAGATCAACACACACTGGTAACTTCAACCTCCAGATCAACACACACTGGTAACTTCAACCTCCAGATCAACAAACACTGGTAACTTCAACCTCCAGATCAACAAACACTGGTAACTTCAACCTCCAGATCAACACACACTGGTAACTTCAACCTCCAGATCAACACACACTGGTAACTTCAACCTCCAGATCAACATACACTGGTAACTTCAACCTCCAGATCAACATACACTGGTAACTTCAACCTCCAGATCAACTCACACTGGTAACTTCAACCTCCAGATCAACACACAGTGGCAACTTCAACCTCCAGATCAACGCACACTGGTAACTTCAACCTCCAGATCAACACACACTGGTAACTTCAACCTCCAGATCAACACACACTGGTAACTTCAACCTCCAGATAACACACACTGGTAACTTCAACTTCCAGATCAACACACACTGGTAACTTCAACCTCCAGATCAATACACACTGGTAACTTCAAACTTCCAGATCAACACACAGTAGTAGCTGCAACCTGCAGATCAACAGTGGTAGCTGCAACCTCCAGATCAACACAGTGGTAGCTGCAACCTGTAGATCAACACACAGTGGTAGCTGCAACCTACAGATCAACACATCCTTCTGACTTTAACCTCTGCTCAACATACATTGTTGGCTTCATTTCCTGTTCATCACACACACACACTGTGGGCCTCGAGTACCATCGTCACAAAAACAGTTCGTGAGCCTCTTCTTCGTCAGCGTCTCCAGGATGAGGACATTCCTGTTCACTCTGCTCGCAGAGTTTCTCTTGCTGTACCCTGCATCCTGTCTTCGCTGTAAGTCTACTGTACGTTTATTTTCATATAGATGTTATTAATTGTACTTCCTGCGTAACGGGGATAACTATAGTGATTTAGAGAGGAGGGGGAGGAGGAGGAGGAGGAGGGGGGGTTCTGTCTTTTGTTCATGGTGATGCTTCTGTGTCATGGGTTGTGAATGTCTTTCCACACAGACCAGAAACCTTTCCTCATATTATAAATGGTATACAATAGTAACAAATTCATGAGTAACACACGTGTGCAACACGTATCTTAACTGTCGAAACGTTTCGCCTGCGCAGCAGGCGTCTTCGAACCCCTGGAAAAAAATGCATGTAATGTGCCCAAAGCTAAAGGGGTGAACAGGTAAGTCAGTGGAAGGCTTCGGTCAGATGATCCAAAGCTTCAGTGGCGAGTCATCACGTGATTAAGACCCGCGTCAAGAAACAATTGTCTTGCTTCCTGGCGAATCTTACCTATCCTAACCTAGTAATATTGAGGTTTGGTAAAGCTCCTGTTGAGAAACAAAAAGTAGCCTAAATAACGTTCTGATCATTGTATGTGTCGTTTTACTTAAATTTAATCCCTATATTTGGGAATAAAGTACAGTATCCTTGACTTTCAGCCTTAATGATCCTCATGTAGTCGAGTGGCAAATGTGGGGCAAAGTTGCAGGGTGTAAAGCGAGATGTAGGAGTAGAAATTGTAGGTTTTGTGGGTATATACACCAAGAAGTGTGTATACCCTATGTATGCGAAGTTGAAGCTCGTATTTCAGACTTACTGGTTCTTCCCACAGTGTCAGTGTGCCCTGGAGACTGCTGTAGGGTGAGAAGCTCTTACCTAGACTGCCCGGAGGAGAACCTACAGCCCTGTGGATCACTGCCTTATTGCTTCTGCTGCGGTCTAAGATGTTGTGAAGGTGATGCTGCTGCAGAAATGCCTGAGCCACTGGTGACCCACCGTAATTAACAAGGCAACGAAGACAAACGCCGATTAGGGAATATGATGGGCTTACAAAATGCTGTGAATTAGGTAAGGTTTGTCTGGAAACAGGACAAGTGTTTCCGGACGCCGGTCTTAGTCGTAAGATGCCCGCAGCTGGAGCTTTTGGTCATCTGACCGAGGCCTTCCGCTAGCTTACCTGTCCACCCCTTAGGATTCAGCGTTTGTGTCCATAACATGTGCGGTCCGTCAGGACTAGTGCTGAAAAAATTACGTTAGATGCTAGAAGCCTGAACAAAACTTACTTTTTTTTACAATAAAAATTGAAAAAACAGCCATACACACCTGGAGTTTACCTGGAGAGGGTTTCGGGGGTCAACGCCCCCGCGGCTCGGTCTGAGACCAGGCCTCGTGGTGGATCAGGGTCTGATCAACCAGGCTGTTACTGCTGGCCGCACGCAAACTGACGTACGAACCACAGCCCGGTTGGTCAGGTACTGACTTAAGGTGTCTGTCCAGTGCCTTCTTGAAGACAGCCAGGGGTCTATTGGTAATCCTCCTTATGTATGCTGGGAGGCAGTTGAACAGTCTTGGACCCCGGACACTTATGGTGTTGTCTCTCAGTGTACTTGTGGCGCCCCTGCTTTTCGTCGGGGAAATGTTGCATCTCCTGCTGAGTCTTTTGTTTTCATAGGGAGTGATTTTCGTGTGCAGGTTTGGTACCAATCCCTCCAGGACCTTCCAAGTGTATATTATCATGTATCTCTCTCGCCTGCGTTCCAGGAAATACAGATCAAGTACCTTCAACCGTTCCCAGTAATTTAGGTGCCTTATCGTACTTATGTGTGTCGTGAAAGTTCTTTGCACGCTCTCTAGGTCTGCAATGTCGCCAGCCTTGAAGGGGGCCGTTAGTGTACAGCAGTATTCCAGTCTAGAGAGAACAAGCGATTTGAAGAGAATCATCATGGGCTTGGCGTCCCTAGTTTTGAAGGTTCTCATTATCCATCCTATCATTTTCCTAGCAGATGAGGAAGATACATTGTTGTGGTCTTTGAAGGCGAGATCCTCTGACACTGATTTATATCCTGAATGTATTTTGATGTATGAAGTGTTAATGCGTGTTTATACACTTGTAATATTAATACCATATTCATGAGGTGTATATCGTTCTTTTCATTGGGAGGTGCGTATCTCTCGTTGTTTATCTCCCCAGAATACATTAATTTTATCGCATTCCAGTACATAATGATGCAAGGTGTGACAATTGTCCATCTGGCAAAGTTTACATCTTCGTTTGGTCTGGAAAAATACCCTGACTTTGCTCACTGTAAATAAATTACCACTTTTTTTTTTTTGTAACCTAATTCATGTCTGCATAAATAACACATTACAACTGTGACCAGATATTAACATGTAAATAGTTCATTTAGCACTGTAACTAATCAGCTATCAAAACTTTGCGGCCCAGTCTCTGGACCCATTATGTGTCTGTAATATTTTGACTACGCCCACATTTGTTCATGATTGTAACCATGTATAGACGTGTAGATGATTCATTACCTTTGTAACTTGGTCATGATTGTGACCAGATCTACCTGGAGTTCATTACCTTTGTACCTTGTTCAGCTATCAAAACTTTGGGGCCCAGTCCCTGGACCCTTTATGTACCTCTAATTCTTTGACTACCGCCCACACCATGGGTATGGGCTGCATAATAAAGATATTAACTAAACTCTTTCCTGATGGGAGGTTCCTGTAACTCTTGGGGCAAGGAATTGGACCTGTCCTCCCCTTCCTTGGACCGTACCTATTATCTCCCGTTCTCCTAGGTGCTGAGGCCTCTACGGGTTTATTGCGCCCCATGGTGTATATCTCTCAGTGTATAAACAAAGTTTAAACCCTATTTTAGTGCCTAAAGAATTCTTGTGAGGTGGCTTGCAGCCTTGTGTTGTATTAGTATTATTACTACTATATTCATGGAGGAGCTCTAAACCCGTAAGGATCACACAGAGCTTGGGGTACTCAGGGTCCATCCAAGGGAAGAACGTGTCCAGTTCCGTGGAACGAGAGCCCTTCGGCAACATCAAGGCACCTGGCTCGAGGGGAGAGAGATGCAAGTTGGTTGGTTAATGGGGTTTAAAGCCTATCGACTACACTAGGGTTGCACGTAACATTTTCACCGCCAGACAAGAGAACTGTAATCCTTAAAACTGGGTCTAAAGTAAACTCTCAGTACATAAATGCTGAGAGAAATACACCTCCCAGGCTCAGGTGTCTTAGAACTATGACAGGTACTCACCTATGTGGGGTTGCAGGGGTCGAGTCATAGCTCCTGGCCCCGCCTCTTCACTGATTGCTACTAGGTCCTCTCTCTCCCTGCTCCATGATCTTTATCAAACCTCGTCTTAAAACTATGTATGGTTCCTGCCTCCACTACGTCACTTTCTAGGCTTTTCCACTTCCTGACAACTCTATGACTGAAGAAATACTTCCTAACATCCCTTTGACTCATAGGAGTCTTCAACTTTCAATTGTGACCCCTTGTTTCTGTGTCCCATCTGTGTACTCACCTATTTGTGGTTGCAGGGGTCGAGACTCAGCTCCTGGCCCCGCCTCTTCACTGGTCGCTACTAGGTCCTCTCTCTCCCTGCTCCATGAGCTTTATCATACCTCGTCTTAAAACTATGTATATCTTTTTGTATAGTATGTCACTGATGTCAACTAGGTCTGTATAAGTGTATAATGCACGTTTATAAATAAAGATTATTATAGTATTATTTTACCATGTGTGTGTGATATCACAAGTGTACGCATCTGCTAACAATGGTATTATGTTCCTAGTGAAGTTGCCGACACAGCCTAGTCTTCTTACATACTAATATATAGTACATAGGTAGTATCCTGGAAAATGCTAAACCTAATATACAGGAATATACAGTGTCCCTTGAATATTTGTAAACACGTATTTTATTATTATTATGTATCTCTGAAAGGGGACCTTTACGAGGTTACTTGAATTTTTCTTCTTCCGACTCTTCTATTTTATTTCACCCATAACTCAAGTACGCCTCAGCGATATTTAGTTTTATTCAATAACTAAAGAATGCTTCTTCCGACTGGCTTCAAAGTATTACTGATGATGCATTCTATTTTGATGATGCCGCATAAGTTTAGTCTGAGTAGGTACAAATTTGAAATTTTACAGAAATAGTTAACAAAAATCTTGGAATCATCGAAATCAGATTACCGGAGAATGCCTTTTCTGATCGGCTTCAAACTGTACCACTGGTGGGCTTTATTAAAGCAGCTTGTCATTCACTTTGAGATGTGTAAATTTTAATTGGCCAATTTTATTAAGCAAATTGTTTACCCCAGGTAATATCTGGAGAAAGCCTCTCCTAATCAGTTTCAAACCATAGATGCTGGTGTACCTTAATAGAAAGCATTTTTGTATTAACTTGGTATTATTATTATTATTATTATCAACACTAAGCGCTAAACCCACAAGGGTTATACCAGCGCTGCACTTGGGACTATAGGAGTGCCAGTGTCATTTTTGCCAGTTTTATCAAACTGGATTTTTTTAAATCAAAATATTTGTTCATACAGAATTATTGAGAACTTTAAATATGTGAATGAGAAAAGCAAACTGGAAAAAAAATTAAGATCTTCGGTTATGGTGTTTTTTAACCTTATTCGATTGACTTCAGATTTTCAGGGCTTGTCTATGGCAAAATTATGGGACTATTGACATGCGAGAGTGGCCTCTGCATAATATGCTTCACAGGCCTTTCCCAAATTCTGTTTCCGTATGATAGGTGGTCAGGCTCCTCCTTACACCTGCTGTCACTGTTCACCTATCAGTAAATAGGTACCTGGTGTGGGTTGCATCCTGGAGACAAGATTAACCTAAGTTGTCCAAATTTTCTGCATAAACAGTTACTTTTTGTATAGTATGTCACTGATGTCAACTAGGTCTGTATAAGTTGTATAATGTACGTTTAGAAATAAAGATTATTATAGTACGTATAGTATTATTTTACCATAAGACATTATTTTGCGTTAATGCTGGGGGAGCTCTTGATCCAAGGAACTGAACTTTTCTTCCTCTTGCTTGGCTCTTAGCTGAATGCCTCTCATGCTATATGAGCCCTACGGGTTTAACGCTTTCCTCTGAATAAAATATAACTGTGAACGGCCTCAATCTTCAATGGCTGACGCATCGTATGAAATGGGTTGATAGTTTGATGGGTTCAAAGCTTTCCAAACTTCTTGTGTCAGTGCCGCGACCTAGCAGTTTGTTCCACTCATCTACAACTCTATTGCCAAACCTGTACTTCCCTATATCCTGTCTAAATCGAAATTTCACCAACTTTAGTCCACTGTTGCGAGTCCTGTCTTAGTTAGACACAGGTATTTTCAACACATTATAATCCCCTTCGTTTTCGTATTATAAAATGTAAACTAATGTCTAAGTTCTTGCAAGTAGTATGTAGTTGTAAAGTATGGTTTTAGGTTGCTTTAGACCCAGTGTTAACATGTTTAAACTAAGATATTAACAAATAATACACGTACAATAATAAATACATATGGTGTTACTTACCCTAGCAGATGACGTACAGATTTTTGGCTTGTATGGCATCATTCACCCAGCCACCTCAGAAATATTTAAAGCTGGACCTGCCTTTGGAGGCTTTCTATCTTCTTTCATATGTATAGTGAAGAATTCTGCACCAGGTAGACATATATGTCGCTAAACTTGGAGTTCTTCTGTCAAGTTTCAAGAGTGTAAACAGGACCTGAGGTGCTGAAGGGATCACATCTTCCTAAAGTTGCAACCCTCTCTGTTTATTTCACAAATTCTTGTTGTGTCACTTGTGACCTGTGACCACAGTGCTACTTTGTGACACCTGTGTCCTGACTATTAAAGCTTCATCAACCAGGGTTGATGGAAGTGTTGTAAGTGACGCACCACCACCACACTTGACTCTCCACTTTACAATACTCGAATATAATCAAATTAAGCGCTAGACCCACAAGGATCATGCAGCACAGTACTCAAATTAATGTTTCTCTTTACCGTTGTATATTTTACTATTCATGAAGAATTATTATTATTATATATAATTATTATTATAATCAAATAGAAGCGCTAAACCACAGGTTATTATATATAAGACAAGCGCTAAACACGTACTGGTCATACATTATATTATAATCTAAAAGCGCTAAACTACTGGTGATACAACGTTTAATATTCATCATTCATGGAACAGCGCTGTATAACCCATATAGGTTTAGCTCTTCATTTGATTCTATAATTTGTCATCATTATTATTACAATTAAAACCAAACGCTAAATAATCATTCATGAAGTCATTACGTTCACTAATTATTATTATTATAATCAAAAGAATTACGTTCACAAAGATTATTATAATCAAAACAAAGCACTAAACCTACCAGGACACGAGGTTTTGCTGGCTGAAGGAGCAGTTAGGGTGGAGAACAAGAGCTAGACATAAAAGGGCTGTGAGGAGTGTTAAGAGGAGCCTGAGTTTCCCTGTCTCCTAATATTTTTTCCCCCCTATAATCTACTTTGTTCATAATTACTATCCCATTTGCTTTGTTTCGTAAGGTGAAGTCCAGGATATTTCCTTAATTCATGGTATAACTTAACAAATCTTTGATGACAATTATGTTGCAGATGTCTGATCAAAGCTCAGACCTCTACAACACTATTGTTCTCAAAGATTCGTTAATTTTACCATGAATTAAGGAAAGATTCTAGAGTTCACCATACAAAAGCAGACTAAGCAAATAGGATAGTAATTATGAACAAGGTAGATTATAGGGTTAAAGTAACATATTACTAGAAAATAGGGGAACTGACGTGACCCTTAAAGGAAGTGTTCACATTATTATAATCATATTATTATTCTTAAAATCAAGGGGGAAGCGCTAAGCCCGTAGGATTATACACCGCCTGTATGGGGGGGGGAGGTAAGGTATTCAGGGAACTGGAGCAGATCCATTCCCTAGATCAAGAGCCCCTCACCAGTGTCAAGGAACCTCCCTTGAGGGGCAAGTGTTCGACCAATGGAGCTGCGTAGTGGCAGGTAATCTGGTTTAATCCAAGAAATTATAATTAACTGTTAAACCCAAAAGGGTCATACAACTGATCCAAGGAATAAAGCAACTCAGATTCATTATTATAATCACAACTACTCATAGGGGTCACACGGAAGCGCTAAACCCATAAGGGTCACACGGAAGCGCTAAACCCATAAGGGTCACACGGAAGCGCTAAACCCATAAGGGTCACACGGAAGCGCTAAACCCTAGGTCAACAGCGCTAAACCCATAAGGGTCACACGGAAGCGCTAAACCCATAAGGGTCACACGGAAGCGCTAAACCCATAAGGGTCACACGGAAGCGCTAAACCCATAAGGGTCACACGGAAGCGCTAAACCCATAAGGGTCACACGGAAGCGCTAAACCCAAGGGTCACACGGAAGCGCTAAACCATAAGGGTCACACGGAAGGCTAACGTAGGGTCTTCACGGGATTTGGCTAATATTAACAGACGGAGCAGGTTTTGGAGCGTTTAATAGCGTTGGTATATGAAGCTGAGAGCCTATGGCTTTTGGTAGCGTTGGCGTTGGTATCCAAGGGAACTGAGCCTACTAGCCTGCCGTCCTGAGCCTCAAAGGAGCTGCCTATGAGGCTAATGCCGACACATGGGCAGTTGAAATAGTGACAGGCCGTTATGAATTACTAAGACCGTACAAAGCAGGTAAACCCATAAGGCCTTAGAAGCTACAACATACGGTCACACGAAGCGCTAAACCCATAAGGGTCACACGGAAGCGCTAAACCCATAAGGGTCACACGGAAGCGCTAAACCCATAAGGGTCACACGGAAGCGCTAAACCCATAAGGGTCACACGGAAGCGCTAAACCCATAAGGGTCACACGGAAGCGCTAAACCCATAAGGGTCACACGGAAGCGCTAAACCCATAAGGGTCACACGGAAGCGCTAAACCCATAAGGGTCACACGGAAGCGCTAAACCCATAAGGGTCACACGGAAGCGCTAAACCCATAAGGGTCACACGGAAGCGCTAAACCCATAAGGGTCACACGGAAGCGCTAAACCCATAAGGGTCACACGGAAGCGCTAAACCCATAAGGGTCACACGGAAGCGCTAAACCCATAAGGGTCACACGGAAGAGCTAAACCCATAAGGGATGATCATACAATCCCTTGGGGGAATAGAAGACACTCGGATTTGATCAAAGGGAGGCAATTACAATTTCCTAGATCAAGAGCCCCCCTCTCACAGCATCAAGGAACCTTCCATGAGGGGGTTACCCCCATCAAAGGAACTTAACTATATACCTCTGGGAGTATTTTCGTACTCACCTATTTGTGTTTATGCAGAACATTTTGGGCAAATTCGGTCAATTTTGTCCCAGGATGCAACCGACACCAGTCGACTAACACCCAGGTACCCACTTTACTGATGGGTGAACATGGACAACCGGTATAAGGAAACATGCCAAATGTTTCTACCCTCGCTGGGAATTGAACCCGGCATCTCATCACGTGAAGCAAGAGCTTTTGCCACCAGGGCACGGGCCACCGTTAATTAAAAGGTCAAATTAGGCTTTGGCTAATACCCTTCAGGGTCATACAGTGCATCAGGAATGGGAGGCAATCATAATTAAAATACTACATGTAATAATTTGATCCAATTTTTATTATTACATTCATGGGGAGCGCTTAACCCCAAAGGGTTATACAGTCCAGAGGAAGTGGAAGACATTCAGTCTTGATTCAAAGAAATGAAGCACATATCTAATTCCTTAGATTTGATCAAAGGATCAGAATCATTGGATCAAGAACCATTAAACAACATCGAGGAACCTTCCTTGAAAGAAATCAGACTTAAGTACAGACATACCTGCACATCATTTCAGTGTTTTAACACGCATCTTGACACACCACACTGCAACATGCAGGTGACCAACAATAAACCCAAATATCACATATGGTATTTTTTTAGAAAGCACTAAACCTGTAGGGGTTATAATGCCTGTGGAATGAGAGGCAATCATGTTTGATCCAAGGAAGAAGACAACTCCAATTTCTTGGATCAAGAACCCTCAATGGCATCAACGAACCTCTCTTGTGGAGAGGATTCATTTGGTATATTTATTTTTAACAAGGGTAAAAGCTAAACCTGTAAGGGGTCATGTAGTGCCTAGGAATGGAAGGCATTCAGGACTGATGATGATGATAATAATAATAATAATATAATAATAATAATAATAATAATAATAATAATAATAATAATAATAATAATCTTGGAAGCAAGGGGCTAGTAACCCCTTCTCCTGTATACATTACTAAATTTAAAAAGTGAAATTTTCGTTTTTTTTTTAGGTCACCCTGCCTCGGTGGGATATGGCTGGTTTGTCTAAAAAAAAATAATAATAATCTTCTACAAGTACAGTGGTACCCCGGTTTACGATATTTTTTCATTCCAGAATGCTGTTCAAGTGCCATTACCAAACGAATTTATCTCCTTAAGAAATGTTGTAAAATAGGCTAGTCCTTTTAGACCCCCAAAATTACACTTACAAAAGCATTTAAAAAAATAAACTTACATAAAAGGGTGAGTTTGGGGACCATCGTAAACCGGGGTACCACTGTACATGTACAGTGTATACAAGCCTAGCTGACATAAATGACATACTGCTATATAGAAAGCCCCTTGTTATGCAGAGCATTTCGGGCAAATTAGGTTAATTTTGTCCCCAGGATGCGACCCACACCAGTTGACTAACACCCAGGTACCTATTTTACTGATAGGTAAACATGGACAGCAGGTTTTTTAAGGAAACATGTCCTAATGTTTCCAACCGTACCGGGGATCATATCACGGACCTCAACGCGTGAGCTGAGTGCGCTAGCGATCAAGCTACAGGACACCTAAAAAAGTATATTGTAGTGGAGAGAAGGATAGGTCCAGTTCCTTGGATTAAAAGCCCTTCACCAGCATCAAAAGACCTCCCTTGAATGAAGATATAACTATTATTATAACACTTATTATTACAGTTCTCTGAAAGTGCTAAACCAGTAAGGATCATACTGTACCTAGGGAATTTGAACTAATGAGCTTTAATCTGAAGGGGAAGGTAGCTAAAATTCTTTGGATCAAGACCCCTCAACAGTGTAGAGACCCCCTTCAAATGGAATAATACAAGTAATGGAAGAGAAAAAGGTATTCAGACAATCATACACTCTTCAGCAAAACTAACACAAGGTATGTACATGTTACTATATATTCATGAGAATGAATATATAGTTCACACAGCACATTGGTAATGCAAGGGGTAAATAGTAATCAAGTTTGATCCATGAAAAAAAAGTCATCTAAGTCATAAACACCAAGATAATAAATACTGTTCTTCCACATCAGTAAAAATATCCACATCTGTTAAAAATCCCAATAACTGGTCATTCCTGTATGCACAGGGAAGCACTAAACCCATAAGGGTCATACAGCACCAAAGAAATAGAAAACAATTAGGTATGATATCAGGAAAAGGAGGGCATCTTCAATTCAATGGATCAAGAGCCCTTCATCAGCATCATGGTATGTACTCTCCTTAGAGAATCAGTAACTCATTAATACTAAAAGTTTCTCCTAAATTTTCCTAAGGACTGTGCTGGTATAACGACTTGACAAAGCTCCTGCAGAGCAAAATATTACAACAATGAAACGTCACATTAGTTGCACCTGTGTCATTTTACCTTCTGAAACATGGTTTATTTTGTTGTTTATCTGTAGGCCTTACCACTTAAATTTCCATTTATGAAAACAGTTGTGCAAAAAAGTACAAATTCTTCACAAGAATAGTAGTGGACACCTGAAATGGACCCAAGAATTAATGGGCCACACCCACTGGAAACTTATAAAATATTTACGATAAACTAATGAAAAATAATCACCTGTCTTACAGCACCACTACCTCACCCTCCTGCAGCAAAAACTAGAGGCTCCACTGCATAAGGAAACAAGTCCTTTTATGCCCGTAATATTCACAAGCGACTCACACTGTCTTTTCTCATAAGCCAATTCATCTACAGTATTATTATTATATTAAGGGGGAAGCACTTAACTCATAGGGGTCAAACAGTTCCTGGGAAATGGGTGGCAACCAGGTCCAATTCAAGTGGAGGCAGCTAAGTCTAACTCCCTAAATCAAGAGCCCCTCACCATCATCAAGAAACTTCCCTTGAGGAGTCAATTCATCTTCGGTCACCTTCCACTTGCCCTGATGTTTCAGCTATAGTGTGACATTGTATATTGAGTTGTACCTACATCAACTCTATTTTTATAATGAAATTTAAAATGTAATCACAGTATCACACTGCTTATTTAAAGTTATTTAAAGATGCATTTAGACAAGAAAATAGCGAATACATATATTCAAACTTTTGAGATAACAGCAGTACATCCACCGAAATACACATTTTATAAAATTCCACAACCCAAAAGTGAATTTAAATAAGGGTTACAGCGCCAGAGTGAAGCAAGTGACTGATGGGTTTGTAGCGCATCAAATGCTGACTGCCCTCTTGCAAGTCTAACTCTTCATCTCTGTAAAAGAAGAAACACCTCGTATAAATTATTAGTTGCCAGCAAATGCACATTTGCATATTAATGTTAGAAGGTTATGATTTAGTAAAATAAAACTTTTAGGTTTTGAATGTACGTGTATTACAAAACTAGAAACTGCAAGGCAATTTCTCAGCATTGTACAATTAAAATTTGACTTCATGAACAACATTACTTATATTCATAAAGATCTTTCCACTAGCTTGACACCTCAGGGGTGTGGAGCTATTATTGAATATCTACATAATGTATGGATTAATCTTATACATGTAACACAGTGAAAAATTTTACATACTTCATTCAAGCTTCTTGCATAAATCATACAAAAAAAAAATATAAGCATACCTGTGTCCTTAAAATATAAAAGAATTTAGCATACATTTTATATTAAGGCACACTTATAACCCTTTCACTGTCAAAACCTCCGAAATGAAAAGTGCTAACAGTGTCGCAATTTAAAAAAAAAAAAAAATTCAACAAGTCGACCGTCTCCCACCGAGGCAGGGTGACCCAAAAAGAAAGAAAATCCCCAAAAAAGAAAATACTTTCATCTTCATTCAACACTTTCACCTCACTCATACATAATCATACATAATATTTTGTGGAATTATGCAAGTTTGTGGTCTGGGAACAGTTTATGCATTAGTGTTTTCACCCACTGGAAGGTGTTAATTTAGCTGATCTTAAATGAAATCAATAAATTCCAATTTAAAAACAGAGTTCAAAATAAAGACTGTAGGCACTCCAGCCTAGGGATGTATCGGATGTGAAAAATTTAGATATCCGGTATGCGGATGTGTATACGGATGTCTTACTCATTTTACGGATGCGAATGCGGATGCGGATGTAAGAAATTGTGCGGATGTTCCACAGATGCGGATGTAAGAAATTGTGTGGATGTTCCACGGATTTCGGATGCGGATGTATATACGGATATCTGTTTGCTGTGAAATACGGATGCGGATGCAGATACAGATGTAAGAAATTGTGCGGATGTGGATGCAAATATCCGATACATCACTACTCCAGCCACTAAAGCAACTTTTCTTCTGTTCATTAGTCACAACCCCAGGCCTTTCCTATACAGTGGGCCCTCGGTTTTCGCCGAAAATTCGTTCCAGAATGCTGCTCAAGTGCCAATACCAAACGAATTTACTTCCTTAAGAAATAATGTAACGTAGGTTAGTCTATTTCAGACCCCCAAAAATACACTTGCAACAGCACTTACGAAAATACACTTACATAAATGTTCGAGTTTGGAGATGCACGAAAACCGAGGGACCACTGTATAACACATGCCCTCTATTTTGAATCTATCATCATAATATACCTAAGAATGGTTAAAGGTGTTCAGATAACTGACACAGACCTAATAAAAACCCATAAAAGAGACCAAACAATTATGAAAGGAAATTAACAGATGCAAATATTTTAATTAAAAAAATATGAAAATAAGAATAAAAGTAAGATACAAGTAGTGACTAATAGTTATACATATACAGTATATTTATGAAACAAAGGTAAGGGAAAGAAAAAAAAAAAGAGGAAAAGCATAAAAAAGAATATATTAAGTAAATACTTTTGGAATTTTGGATTAAGCAGTTTTGTTTTGAAACATGTGAATACAAAAGATGGGTTACATGAATGTTTGAGCTTAAAGATGATACAGGTCGGCCATCACTAATCCGGCATCATTACATAAGAACATAAGAAAGGAGGAACACTCCAACAGGCCTCTTGGCCCATACTAGACAGGTCCTTCACAATCCTGCAGTGTGCCAGATTAGTGAGTTTGCCTGATTGCAGAGTGGTTAGTTTAGAATACACTTAATTAACCTATCAATAGAGACTTTCTGCTACATCTTCCTCATTTTAGTGCCGGATTACTGATGGAACCGGATAACTGATTGCCGGATTAGTGATGGCTGACCTGTATTTAAAACTTACCGTCCTTCACCAGTGTCATCTTCAATCAAGACTCCTGGAGTCTCTTGCTTGACCTTGAAGAAGATGTAGCTGTCCAAGTTAGGCTTTATACTCATCTTGGCAGAGTCAAAGGTTCGAAGATTTTCAGGTACGTGTTGTAACACAAGAGTTTGAAAGTGAGACTCCAAATTGGCTGCATAGCTGAGGAAAAAAAATAGTTCCACTTAATATTTGTAAATACTGCAAATACATGAACCTGCATTTAATAATTCTTTTATATAACAATTTTGGAGAAATAGTTACAAATAGCTTTTAAATTTTCCAATATTTTGTAAAGTTTCCTCCATCATCTTTTTATGATAAGGAATAAACCAAATAATTATTCAGTACTAGAAGCAATGGAAGATCAATTCTCCTTCAACTAAGAATACAGGTTACCTAACTGTTCTCACCTACTTATTACTTTTGGAAACCCCAAATAGCAGTGATGAGCACAACAGATAAGCAACCTGGCTACTTCATATGAACAAAATTTCAGTGTTTTATTGTGACTGGTTTGATCCAGAGAGAAGTAAATGTACATGTCTTGAAGATCTTTTTAAATTTAATGAACAACTTTTAATTTTTTAAAGATACAAGTTCACTAAAATTGTAAAAAATCTCATTCCTGTAAAAAAAAAAAAATTGGTATAAGATGGACTTGATGTTTCAATGAATCACAGAAAATCAGACAAAAAACAATACCATAAAAGTACAGAAAATATTCAGCTCCACACCATTACACAATTTCATGCTTCAACAGATATAAATGCAAACACATACTACAGTTTCATGTGGATAGTATCAAACTCACTTAAAATTTACATACTCTTTTGCATAAGCGACTTCGTGTGGTGAAAGCGCTGCCATGTTCTCGTCTGTGATGTTTGCTTCTTTTTCCAAAAGATAATGGGAAAATCTTTCAATTTTTTCAAGTCTGACACGAAGATAGCTACTTATTACGTATCTTATTCGATCGATCTGTAAAACAGATACGTATTGCAAATTATACATATGTACATTATTACATTAAAATTATGAATATACAGTACAAATTCAAATATAAAAAAACACAACAGTAAAACATCATATACAATGTACAGTACAACCTCTACTATCCACTTATATCTATTCTTGGCCAACGACACAAAAATCAGTGGATTTTGGTAGAGAGCCAAGGACTCCTCATCAAAGTGCACAGAACAATTGCCAGCAGTGTGTTAAAATAAAAAACGTCCTTTGTACATTCTTTTCAGTACTGAGTGATTCTAATAACGGCTAAAACATTTGAACTTCAACTCTCTTGAGATAATTTTTCATGGTGTTGGTCACTAATCTTACCTCCATTTTATGAATAGCCAATCTAAAATCATGTTTTTTACATCGTTTAAGGTTTTCAGTCATCTGGTTGATCTGGTCAAGCATACAGTCTACCAGTTCACTCTGATGACACTCCAGTGTAGGAGACATTCGTTCTGTGATCCAAGCCTGAAATAGAATGCTCTTTTAGTCAGGCAAAAAAAAAAAAAAAAAAAAATACTTTTGACAAATACAGTAGAATTTTAGTAACAAAAGATTTCTTAACTAATTTCAAAAATATTAATTTACAGTGTGACCACGAGATCTTTAAATCCTGTAGTTCTTACATTCATTAAATCAAAATAACCTACATTAAGTGATGCATTAGACTTTCATAAACCAAGCATAACTGTTATATAATATAAAAAAAAAAGACATTTCTCTGCTGATGCTGCAAAACATTTCATACACATATATTGTTCAGTATACAGTGTTATATATTACATCTAATTGACCAATAAAATTCAAGGTACAAAATACCTTAAAGTCACACAGCTATTAAGTTTATTTTAAATACTGTACACCCAATGGATCTTACACATTCAGTGGCATACTAACCTTCTCTATACTGAATAGTATATTATTTGAAAGAATATTGCAGCTAGTCAAAAACCTAAATATGGGATATACTTCCTAAACATTTTCTCTTGATATTTATTTTACAGTTATTATGTTATTAAAAGTTTTAATTTTGTCACTGGTATTGGAATACCCTCCATATAAATGCATATTGCCAACAGTTATGAAGAAAAGATAGGTGCAGAGTAAGTTTTTTTGAGATATAAAATTTTCACCACCAAATAGGAATACTTTAATCCTTAAAATATTATTTAGAGTAAAATTCTCAGCATATATATGTTGAGAGAAATACACCGTTTGGTGTATATATCCTGCCTCCCTCTTTAGAGAACATGTGTAACATGTTCTTCAATGACACAGCAAGGAAAACTTGTCCACTAAAGACTTGTTTTTGGTGATCATCTTTAACCCCATTTGTAGAGACACTAGTAAGTAAATTCATTTAGGTACGAGTACAAATAAATACCAAATAAATAAATACAAATTATCATACATAGCAATATGTGTGTAAATTACCTAGGATAACCCAAAAGAGTCTGACAAAGTGATATACTTCCACTGGGGGTCCTTTTTATGCCAAGCAACACTCTCGCCTCACACACATAGGGTTTGTGGGTTGATTCCCGGCAAGGGTGCAAACATAGGTGTGTTTCCTTATACCTACTGTTCCCGTTCACCTAGTAAGTAGGTAGGTACCTGGGTGTTAGTTGACTATTGTGGGACTACTGGGGGACAAGATTGAAGGACCCCAATGGAAATGAGAGACAGTCCTCGATGACACACTTCCTTTCTTGGGTTATCCTGGGTGGCTAACCCTCCGGGGGTAAAAATCTTAACAAAATCTTATCATTGTGACCTACAGCTGTGGTAGATGCACTCAGTTCATTGCCAAAAGAATTAAAACACAATTGGTTGGCCATGTGACATATGGGCAAATCTCATTAAACTTGCTGACCCTATTCACCTAGTAGTAAAGTCAAATTGTGGGTAACATCCTAAGAGAAGACCCCCAATGGAAATAAGGAATTATACTAGATTTGTTTTATCCTACGTTAAATAAACCTGTCAATAGCTTCAATTTTTTTTTTACATGTTATGTTTTCATATTAGATGTATTTTTACGTCAAAGGTAATCATCCCTGTGAAATTCTTTGAAATTATGGGTCCTAGTAAGTTTATTCAGGTACAGGTACACATAAAAAGTTACATAAATTATCATATATAGCAGGTATGGTTAGATTACCTAGGATAACCTAAAAAGGACAAACATCAATTCAGATACTTTTCCACCTGAGAAAATATACACGTCGACTATGTTCATGGTAAAATAACTATCATATCACTCGTCTTAGCACTAGAATACCTCTTCCAGTTTCTTCAGGACCTCTGATGCAGTCATGGCTTCACCTTCATCATCAGATCCTTCAATAACATCTTCCTCAGTATCCGACATATTGGCAACTCTTCTTCTTCTTCTTCTTCAAGATGAGAGCTTCTTGAAGGTTTCTTCTTCAAGGGACGTGAAGTTATTTAGAGGTTTCTTAGTCAACACCTCAGAGCAGCTACCAGAGCCAAGGTAAACAAACATTTACCGCCAAATTTATTATTGTGGTATAAGGGCGGTGACAACTCTAGTAGCCATATGAACCCCACCCTCTGAACACTATCACTAATAGTAGTTGTCATAGTCTTAGTAGAAGTACTTAGTAATAATAATAATCATATTTTTATAAAGTACACGATGCAACTGATATCGATCTAGTTCACATTATTAGCATGCTTCATAGAAAGACCCTAGTTATGCAGAGCATTTCTGGCAGCCTAAGTTGATCTCGTCTCCCAGGATGCAGGTAAATAAATAATAAGATTTCTTCGGATTTTTAACCATTGGGGTCCTTAATCTTGTCCCCCAGGATGCGACCCACACCAGTCGACTAACAACCCAGGTACCTATTTGCTGCTAGGTGAACATGACAACAGGTGTAAGGAAACACGTCGAAATGTTTCCACCCGCCGGGAATCGAACCCGGGCCCTCCGTGTGTGAAGCGAGAGCTCAAGCCACCAGACCACCGGGCCAGGTAGGTTTATTCAGGTACATGTACACATAAATACAGTTACATAAATTATCATACATAGCAGGATGTGTGTAGATTACCTAGGATACGACTCACAACACTTAGCTAACGCCTAGGTGCCTGTGGCCTGGTAACTAAAGCTCTCGCTTCACACAGCGAGGTTCTGGGTTCGTTTCCCGGCGATTTTAGAAACATGGAGCGTGTTTCTTTACATCGGTTGTCTATGTTCACCATCAGTAAAATGGGTACCTGGGAGTTAGTTGACTGGTGTGGGTCGCATCCTGGGACAAAACTGACCTAATTTGCCCGAAATGTTCTGCATAACAAGCGGCTTTCTATATAGTAGTATGTTATTGATGTCAGCCAGGCCTGATCTTTCTTACCCTCCTCTCCTTCACCATCCCATCCTTTTCCAGTATTTCCATCCTTCCCCTTCCTTCTTCCTCCCCATCTTACCGATGCTCTGGTCGTATATGCTAGATGCTGTATACCTTGTACATGTACAGTGTTTCACCCGTACCTACCACTACTACTAGTTAGTAGTAGTAGTAATAGTTAACAGTAGTAGTAGTTATAATTTATAATAATAATACCGGAATCAGGGTATCATGGTCTTGTTTGTCATACATCTAAGGGAAATATTTCCAGGCATGACGAGATTAATATCAAGAGATGCCCAGCAACAAGAGAATCGCCCCAGATTTACAGATCTGATTGCAGCCATAAGTGTCCAGATGGCATTAGCTAGCAAGCTTAAGACTGATAGCACACATGTGGTGAGGGATTACCCATGAGCATCAACTTTGGCTGGCACCTGTCTCCAATTAGAACAGGGACAATAGAATGAAGTGCAACTGCCATCAGGATTAATAAATTAAGGACACCAGTGTAGCTAGTCTTATGTTCCGGTGTCTCAGTGTTATAGCTCAGATGGGTAATGCTTACTGTATGTATCTTGTCCTGAGGAGCTAAATGAAGCATTTGAAATATAATTATTTACAAACTTCTATGTACTTGTAATGTATTCCTTAAACCTTTTTATATTTTATGTCAAACCAACTAAATATATTTAGATAAGTTTACAATAATTTAATAATAACAAACACAATGAAATATTTTTTATTTCGTTAGGCTCAGAATGATTTTTGCGAAATTATTGCACACAAATTTTTCTTTCTCTCTCTCTCTCTCTTATATATATATATATATATATATATATATATATATATATATATATATATATATATATATATATTAATGGGTCCCATAATGTACACCAGAGGTGGACCAGTATTTTGTACAATTTTAATATTCAGGTTCCTTGATGCTGGTGAAGGGCTCTTGATCTAAAGAATTGGACATGTGCTCATTGGATCAAGCTTGAATGTGTCTTATTCCAGGTTTTGTTAAATAATTTCCTTGTCAAACTGCCCTCGTCTAACACTGGTATCCCTACCAGCTGCTCATTTTTTTTAGCTATCAAAACTTGGGGCCTAGTGCCTGGACCCATCATGTGCCTCTGTAATATTTTGACTGCCACTCACGTCATGGGTACGAAGTGAATAATAATTTTTTACACTAACTCAGATATAATGCATTTTTTTTATTTCACTCTTTGTTATTTCCTTCTCACCTAGTTTTGGTGCACCTTTGTTCACTATCAAAGTTTCTGAGATATAATAGTCTGATGACATTACGCTAGTTCCCACTCCCAGGACTAATCCCTAAACGTTATTATGATTATTAATGTATGTGGGTGGAGGGAAGAAGCTGTCTATTCACTTGTTCTATTTAATATTTTTTTTTAGAATGTGTGGGGTATATGATCTATGCAAAAGACAATGTACGATATTCCCGAGACTACTCTGGGCACAGAAGAATTTTAAAGGTTTCCAGCATCGGCAACATAATAATAAAAATAATAATAATAATAATAATAATAATAATAATAATTTTATTTCGATGCATGTTACAAGTGTACACTGTTATTGGTAGTTACAATTATAAAACTGTAATGCAAGGAGAGCCACTGGCATGCCATGTTCATGTTACTATATAATTACTAGAGTAGCTGTGTGTTGTGCTCATCATGGTGCTCAGAGATATTCGGTAGCACAAAGATGCCAATATCCTAAAGAAGTTTTGTCATGATCTCAGAAAAGGTATATTATACTGACAAGTTAGCAAATAAGACAAGTGTATCGTTTAGGATGCTTTAGTGAGGTCACTTTTCATCCACCAGGGACTTTATCCCCCTAGTGGATTAATAAAGCTTTGGTGCGTGAAATGTAGTTTTATTAAAGCTTCTAAACTCTGTATGTGTCTTCTACAAATACAGAGTAAACATCTCGATAAATGTCCTAATAACTGCATCTCACATACGAGGACAATCCCCATAGCTGCCTTTTAAAAGTATACTGTACTTCCTGCTTTTCTCTATCTTGTACCTTTTTATTTTAACTTGCTAGCCGTCTTCAAAAAAAGAAACACTTTCATCATCATTCATATTATCACTGTACCTAACCTGTACCCACATGTTTAATAAAATATGAATTTGTAGCCAAAACCTGCAGAATAGGTACTAAAAACTTTGCTAAATATAACATTTAATGTTTAAGGCACTTTGAACAGGGCGAACTGGATTCTCCCTATTTTAGTTTTCCCAAACATGTCTTGATGTCGATGAGCGGCTCTTGATCCAAGGAACTGGACCCATCCTCTCATTATGATTACCTCCCATTTTCCCAGATGATGTATGACTCCTATGGGTTTAGAGCTTCTCTCTAAGTATAATACACTACTGCAATTAGTAAATCACACTAACATACGCTGCTGCTATAACTAAACTCCTTGTTACTACATATGCATTATACACTGCTTCTATAATTATATTGCCTGTCACTACTCGTTTTACACTGCTGTAACTACTGCTTGTCACCACTATTTTTTTTTCTCACAAGTGGGCATTCCCAATGTCTTTAGGCCTCGTATCAGGCTTGCTCTCTAGTGACTTGTTCAGGTCATTGTCTTGGAGGTCGTAGAGATAATTTATTTGACCCTCCATGGCTGCAGGCGTCACGCTCGGGGGTTCACAGCTGGTGTCTCTCGCCAGAAGTTTCCACAGTCGCTGGTAGAAACGGGCGCACGTGCCGTTCACTACCCCACCTTCCAGCTCGTATGGCTTCACAGGGCCTGCCATCATGAGAAAAATAGAATATGCATTAATAATAATAATAATCTGATGTTAGCCTAGCTAACATCAGTGACATACTACTACAGTGGGGTATGCAACAACGAATCAAATTGAGTCTAGAATCTCGTTCCTTAAGCGTTCGTTCGTTATAGGGGTAATCCATTACAGGCCCCCAAATACAACCATTTAACAAAGAAAAGATATAATATAAAATTGTAAAATAATTGCATAAATATGAATTTAAAATCCTGAAATAAAGAATATTATTAATACTTGTAATAAAAAATAAATTAGTATACCTGGAGTGGAGGCAAGACAGGAGGCAGAGAGAATTGCCGTTCGTTATGTAAATAATCGTTATATAAACGTTCGGTATAGCATACCCTACTGTATATAGAAAGACCCTGGTTATGCTAAACATTTCGGGCAAATTAGGTCAATTTTGCCATAGGTAAACTCCAGGGTGCAACCCACACCAGTCGACTAACACCCAGGTACCTATTGTACTGCTAGGTGAACATGGACAGCAGGTGTCTTAAAAAAACATGTTCTAATATTTCCCCCGTACCGAGGATCGAACCACGGACCACAGGGTGTTAGCCGAGTGCGCTACCAAACGAACTACGGAACATCCACTGTTAGATTTCAAGCCTATCAACTGCACATGATTGTATATCACATGTAAACTGATGTTTAGGAATATTTTAATCTCTAAAATAAGGATTAAAATTAACACTATATAAATACTACACTGATAGATATACTCCTCCTGGTATTCAGTGAGCCATATTTGACCTGAAGTAGCACTGACAACTATGTAAACATAGAGAATACATGCAAGCTTCATCTCATCTTTATAAGCTAGCTTCTACATTGGTTACAGCTTATTGAGTTGTTTAGACGTAGCAATAAGCAAGAAATCAAACCTGTCTACAGGGTTTTCAAGATTCCTTTAATTTTGCCGCCAAAGTGGCTAGTTAATTATGCACCCCACATCCAATCTGTGCAGGTTAGCGCAAGAACATATGGATGTACTATTTTATTATCACATACTCACCCTAAACTAAATACGCATTCTGTAAATTACTTTTAAAAATGCTAAATGTTATTTTCCTTAAGATAATTTCAATTTTTACTATTAAATACCCTCCTACTAAACACTTGTTATAATGTAGTATCACCTCAATGTAAATTGAACAATGAAATACTATATTGTAATCTGAACAATATTTAAACAAGTCAAACTCAATCAATTTCTCCAATATTATGTACATAGTCTATAAGCCATTAGATTATGCTGCCCCTAATGCCATGGCATGTCAGTGGCTCTCCTTGCACTTCTATGTAAACTTCTATGTAAAATTGCGAAGAAATAAAATTTGTTTGTTTATTTGTTAACAATACATAAAAGACCTAGGAACTAGGGCCCCCAAACAGTTAACAGGAGTACATCTGGATTTATATCTGCAGTTGTCTTATCTGTTGCAAGCAAATTTGGGAAAATTTGCTTAATATGTCTAGTATTTTATTTTCATGAAAGATACCGTGACATATCACATAGGTTTTCGAAAAACGAAAACGAAGGATTTCTGCCGTTAATCTGAAAGACTTAGAAACCAACAGCCTTGATGCTGAAGCGCTCTTGATACAAGGAATTGGAGCTACCCTACATTTCCTCGAATCAAGCCTGACTACCTCTCATTCCTCAGACGATATATGACCCCTACGGGTTTAGTGTTTTCCCAACGAGAATGAGTAATGGAGTCACCTGTAAGGAGGGAGACCAGTGTGCTGATAATGATGGTGTTAATGATGCCAGTGATCCCACTGTAGCAGTAAGAGATGTCGTAGATGCTGTCACCAGAACCTCTGTTGATATATCATTATCATCGTCATTACCATTATTCTCGTAATAATATTAATACTACTACACTAATAATAATAATAGTAATAATATAGAAGGAGAGAAATGGAGAAGGAAAGGAATGGGAAATGATAATAGATAATTGGAGGAGGAGAAGAAAAGAACTGATGCAGGAATAAAACTTAAAAAGAAGAATCACATGAACAAGAGCACCTGGAAGAGCATGTTGGAATGCAAGGGGCAAACAAAATAAGACAGGAGGCTCATTTGAAGTATATATAAAGATATATATATTATATCTCACGATTAGTGGACGTAGGTTCGAGCCTCCACCACTCCTTGTACTAAATGCCAACAAGGTTTTGAGTTTCACATAAAGTATAATAATACAATATCTATAAGTTGGGTAGACTCTGACTCAATCATTGGTACAGCAGTAGTGGCGAAGGTGAAACCAAGAGTGTCATTGAGGCCGCTTTGGAGCACATCGTTGAGGCTGGCTTCAAGTGTCTTGTTGAAATTCTCAGGACAACCGAGAGTAGAAAGAGGCATATTTCTAGGGCTCCCACCGCCCCTTATTAGTTTGCCAATCACCAGCCAAATGTTGAACAGGAAAGCCAGAGAGGAGCCCACGATGGCACCCTGCCGGAGATGAGAAGACCCTGCTAGTTCTAGTTCACTTTCTTTGTCTATCCTAACCCGCAATGAAATCCAACTATATCTCCAAGGAAACCAGATTATTATTACCAGGATTATATTGAAACAAACAAGATCAGGAACACAACACAAAATATCAATTTCAAAATGCCAGGATATATTTACCTTTTTGTTAACCCAAGGGGCACAGATGCCCACTATGAAAATACCAGAGAGGGGGCCCTTGATGGCACCTATAAGGCTGTTGGTCAAGTTAAAGAGGGTGCCCATCTCTCCCACCATCAGCCCTATACAAATGGCTACCGTCATCGTCACAAATGCTGTTACACGTCCATGCCAAGTGGAAAAGTCATTGGTTACATTTCATTTGGGTTATAGCCATTTATCTGTGCAATTTATCAATATTGATTACCATTATCTGCAATTTCGAACACTGAACACTACATATATATATATTACACAGGAACTTGACAATGTTGGTGGAGCGGCGTTCATCGACGTTGCTGAAGTAACGCAAGTTTTTCATGAAGTCCACCCAGATGACACAGGCTATGGCGTTCCCGTGTGACGACAGCGTGCTGCAGGCCATGAACACCACATGGAGAAAGTAACAAGGTTTGTAGATTGAAAGATGTTTTTACTTTGAAACTATGGCTGGGCTATAAGTATCTGATAGTACAGTTGTTTGTATGGAGATGTCAATGGTATAAAATGCAGTGTATGGACAAGACGGTCATACACTGGGACATTATTAGTGTCCAAGCATCGAACCTTTCAGAGAAACCTCCAGTCACACTACAAGATATGACAAAACACCTTATTGTTAATGATATCTGAAATATTGAGGTTGTATCCAGTTTTTCATCGACTAAATGAACAATCTTTACTGAGATTGGAACCCAGCTATGACCAATGTTTTTTTTGTTTTTATTTCTTTAGTGGAAATAAGAAATTTTTTTGATATTGTATTGTTTATTATACTGTGTACAGCAACTATATGAAGTAGTTGTAAACTGAGAAATAACTATTACCTTATAGTGATGTAACAATGCTCAGTTGAGTCTGACGAAGAACCATTGTGACCTCTGTAATGTTTTTTTGCATTACCGCTGCCAGGATGAGCATGGGGTGCACAATAAACTAGCCACTCACACGGCACAACTAACTAAACTTTACTCACATCATCTGTAAAACTGCTGTGAAGAATAGTCTCCGGAGTGTTGATTACTTAACTGAATTGTTTTAGCCACGTGTTTTTACTTTCATTTTTCTTAGAACCACTGTATGTCTTGACCAATGCGCACACCTCAGCTCCAGTGGCGTAGCCAGGTTCTAAAGTTAGTGGCGCCATGACACGTACCAAATAACTATAAATTCATTATACGGTTTTATTTTGTTTTTAAATCAAAACACAAGGAACATTCAGTAAGCTCATAAATCTCAAAACATAATAAAAACATGTATGTTATTTTAATTTTAAACAAAACGAAGCAATGTGAAAAATGTATGAAGCAACTACAACAGTCTCTTTCGTCTAGGCTTCATTCTAGAAGTTATCTATTATTTTATTATAATCTACCTTAGTAGCCAACTCTCTTTCAATGGAGAGCAAAGTTAACCCAGACAATCTATCCTCGCCCATTGTAGAAGCAAGGTAGGACCTTGTGTTTGAGCCGATTCAAGGATCGTTCCGCAACTACGCTAGTTATTGGCAAGGTCAGAAAGATCTGGTACAATGTGGACAAGTTAGGATAAATGAAACACATGTGATTGGCACAAATGAACCAAAGTTAAAAAAAATGTACTCAGGGGGAGCGACCGCTCCCCCTGCTCTTCCTCTAGCTACGCCACTGCACAGCTTATAGTGAAATGTGAAACGAGTCAGTCATGGATCGATAAGACACCGAGAAAACAGGAGTTGAAGTGTGGATAGATGAAGAGTTATGGACGGAGTTGACAGAAGTGTGGATATGTCAAAGTGGTTTTACTGGGGTTTAGCTCAGCAGAGTGTAGATATGTCGGGTTAGTTATTCTGGGACTTAACCCAACAGAAGAGTAGATATTTCGTGGAGAAATGTTTCCTATTAATATATGGCAGGGCAGTTTTTCTGGTAAGCCCCTAGAAGTGAAGAAAGGTCAGGGAACTCTCAGCTGCAGGGTAGATTTAATGAAGGACTATACCGGTTTTGATTAATTTTATAGTTTTATTACGCACCCCATATCCATCCTGTAGGCGGTAGTCCAAAGATTAGAGAGGTACATGAATGGGTCCAGACACTGGGGCCCTTAGGACTCTTCAGAGAAAGTGTTTATTTCATTACTATGTACAAGTGTTAGAGCCCCACCTGAGAACACCGCCGTACACCGCTGCTACGAAGAGCCCTGACATACCCGGTAGATGATTCAACTTATCTGTCACCAGATAAGGCATAATCTGGTCAACTTTTGCTATTCTTCCCGAGGTGAAGGGATCACAGTCCTTGTAGACGGCATAAGCGACGAGGCCAGATAAGTAGAAGACTCCCCACACTATAAACAATCCTACTGTAAACAAAGTACAAAGTCTGCAAGAGAGAGAGAATGTGAGTTAATGAATTAGCCTTGCTGTGTTATTGATCTAAACAAATAATAAAAATTGTGTAGAATGCTAAACGTCAGCTGTGAAAAAATGTAATAAAGCGTAGTCATACCTATCTTACGAATCATATTTTACACCTGTGAGAACTGACAGGAGTTCGCGCTCTGGGTACTAACATAATTACACTTGTGAACTCTCACAAGTGGTCGTAACCTGGCCATTAAGGTAAAAGTGTAGTTCAACTGTAGAGCGATAAGCTTAAAACCTAATTGAACTCGGGTTTGTTTACCGGGCGGTTCGAGATGTCAGGAAAAAACAGTCTTTTGACATTGGTCTTAATCAGGTGATGACCCAGTCAGTGGTCAGGCATGCGCTTGCTTACCCCAGCTAGGTTGTACACTTTACTCAAAAAACGAAGGGTCACTACATAGCAGTGACCTGCTGCCCATACTCACCTAGCGGGCCGGACATACCGGCGAACCTACAAGAAGAAGAAAGATGAATAAACAATGTGCAACACTTTGGTATCTTTATCTGTATTCGACTGAATAAACCCACAAGTAGTGTGGGCGAAACGCTTCGGCAATCAAGTTACTAAAGTGTAGCACATGTCTTATTCATCTACTTGGCTAAGAATGTTTTCATCTCATAACTGCCACTCATTCCTGGAAAGAACTCTACAAACTGTTTAAGACTCCTAAGGTGGATACTCATCACGGGTAGGTATATACCGAAGAGTTATCTATGTGTATATATACAAACTTATTTTTTTTCTTTAATCAGTATTTCAGTGACATGCGTCTTTCAGTGTATCAAGTTATGCTCTTTGATAATTATGAAATTTAGTCTCTGCCAAGTACTTAAGTGATGTCAATTTTAGTTAATTTTTTGAAAGGCTAAGAGCTGTTATCTTATTTCAGTTTTTTTATAGCTTGACCCGAGGATGCCACCCACAAGATGAACCCTGGACATTTAGGTTGTAAACCGAAATATCTAATCACCAAACTACCTGACAAGTGATATAGCAGATCTATGGTGTATTTCAATTTCAAGATAGCGCTGTAATATAATAGTTAACTTAAATTGTATAAAGAATCTTCTACAAGAAAGTTACCAATAAACTAAGTTTTATTCCCCGAAACTAAGAATTAATGTTAAACTTACGACTGTGAGAGGCTGAGAGTCTTCACTGAGACGAGTCTCTGGAACTGAGGTTGGTTGAAGCCAACCATACTAAGTGCCATGTAGGCTCCCAGAACTTGTGTCGACCAGAAGGTGTGTCGTGCAAAAGGACTTGGATCCATACTGCACAGGAGACAGGCAAGAGGCTTAGTTTAATATCTTTATTATGCACCTCATAACCATCCTGTGGGCGCCGAGGCAAGAGGCACTTATATAAATCTAATATTTCATCGTTTACATACTTGGAACATACAAATACACATGAACACAATAAAACAGATAAACATGCTGAAGAGAGCCTAGGTATGACACAAAATATACAATAATTATCTTGTTTTACTGTTTCCATATTGGTTCATTTGTACCACTGACCAGTGTTTACTACACTTTGTGTATGCACACATAAATGTAAACAAGTCAAGATACACTCTGGACTCTCTTACTTGAAGAACTGGATTCGCCCTCCTTGTTCGGCGATTGTCCACACGTTGGCAAGTCCTCCCAGCTGATGACAACATAACACTGTCACCACCAACACCCCAACGAACATTAGAAGTGTCTGTACCACGTCTGCGTAGACCACAGCCTTCACTCCGCCCTGTCATCATTACTATCATCATTGCTGTCACCTTCATTACAATCATTATTAACATTAAATAATCACTAGCTTATCATGGGTTCGAGTCCCACCCGTTTGGTGATTTATTCCCCGACACGCTTCCACCTGAACAACGAGAATCTTGTTCTTCTATAATTGCTCGTGTGCGCATTACCTGGAGTCTACCTGGAGAGAATTCCAGGGGTCAACGCCCCCGCGGCCCGGTCTGTGACCAGGCCATTACCTGGCTCTGTAAAACACTCAGTATAAAAACACTGGCAAGTATGTGAATAAGACAAAATAAAACTTATGCCAATTGCTGAGAAGGGGTTCGCCCATTAGACTTCATCAGTCCATAAAGCCACTGCCGCACGAAACTACTCGCTAAATGACTCACGAAATCGTAATGAAACGATTGCAAACAAACCATACCACGGGTGGGGTTCGAACCCGCGGTCAGAGAGTCTCAAAACTCCATAAATTTCATATTGTCTTACATTATCTTAAGTGCCTCAGAGAAAGATCTATGCAACACTGCCATAGAGAAAGAGCTGCAACTTTTCAGAGGAAGGTTAATGATACAAGATAAAGAAATTTAGGCAATTGTTGTTTTATTCGTCAGGAGACAGGTCAAGTGTCCCCTGACACAGGGTTCTTATCGTATAGATGACCCGTTATTGTCCTGTATAAGCAAGACATTGTTTGCATTTATGTATAGAATATATGCATGCAATATGTACATATACTGACAGTGTGTGCATTCATGCATATAATTTCCCCAAAAAATATTGTTTTCCATAAAACGAGAAACAAAATTTAAAACCATTTTGAGGAAAAAAATTAAAACATTCCCAGTTTGAGCAAGTTACTGTCCCAGTCAAGCTATGTGTGAAGGTTAACAAAGCTTAATATAGTATGAAAGTTAACACAGCTTACTATAGTGATGTAGAAAGAACAGATGAATCCCATCAAGACGACGGAGCCCCAGATGGGGAGGCTGGTGACAGAGGAGAGAGCGAGTGATGGGGCGTACAAACCGATCCCCATGTACACGAAGGACGCCAGCAGCTGGATTACTGTGGCAATCTTGCGCAGTGCTTGCGACTTGAACCGCAGCTCTATATACTGTGAAAGTAGTCCCATATTTATATGACATATGGGTGGTAGCCCTCTCGAAAAGGTAACGTAAAATCATGTTTAAAAAAAAAAGTATTTTTGGTTGGTTAATTAGGTTTGAAGTCTATCGACTACACGAGGGACATTAAGTCTGTAACCTATGTTTAGTGCTTCTTTTGATTATAATAATAATAATAATTGCACGTAACCTTTCCACCACCAGACAATAATATTCTGATCCCTAAAATATGGATTAAAATAAACTTTGAGCATAAATGTTCGATGACAACGCTCTCGCCACACACACACTGAGAGTCCGCGGTTCAATCCCCGGCCGGGTGGAAATATTGACCATGTTTCCTTACACCTGTTGTCCCTGTTTACCTCGCAGTAAGTAGGTACCTGGGTGTTAGTCGACTGGTGTGGGTCGCATCCTGGGGGACAAGATTGAAGGACCACAATGGAAATAAGACAGATAGTCCTTATATATTGTGAAAACATTAAAAGCATGAATGGCTAATTAATTAGCAACTCTAAGACTCTTTCAATTATAATTATTGGCATTTAAAATTTTAAGCATATAATTGTTTTTGTATTATTATCATTTTTATTCCTTCTTATATGGCAATGATAGGATGTCAGCCCCACTGTTTGCTTTCCCTGATGCCAGTGAAGGGCTCTTGATCCAAGGAATTATAGCCACCCTTCCTCTTCCTCGGATCACGCCTGATTACCTCCCATTCCCAAGGCGTTTGTATGACCCCTAAGGGTTTAACGCTACCTTGTGAATAGAGGACAAAAATGTATAATGCCGTGACTGGAACAATACACAACCCGCACATAGCAGAAATTAACTTATGACGACGTTTCTGTTCAGTTTGTATCATTAACTAGTCATACGTGTAGTTAGTTTATATTTTGACTACCACCTATACCATGGGTATGAGGTACATAATAAAACTGTTAACCTAATATATATTGTACCAAATATGCCAAAAAAATTGTCCCACTGACCTAGAAAACTGCTATATTGATACTCAAGGCCACACTGACCTAGAAAACTGCTATATTGATACTCATCAAGGCCACACTGACCTAGAAAACTGCTATATTGATACTCATCAGGCCACACTGACCTAGAAAACTGCTATATTGATACTCATCAAGGCCACACTGACCTAGAAAACTGCTATATTGATACTCATCAAGGCCACACTGACCTAGAAAACTGCTATATTGATACTCATCAAGGCCACACTGACCTAGAAAACTGCTATATTGATACTCATCAAGGCCACACTGACCTAGAAAACTGCTATATTGATACTCATCAAGGCCACACTGACCTAGAAAACTGCTATATTGATACTCATCAAGGCCACACTGACCTCAAACATGGAGACAAGCTGCAGGGGAAAGAGGACAGGCAGCATCACATTCCTCAATATCAGGATGCCAAAAATGGTGCCAATCAAGTTCAGTGTCAGCTGTGTACCGTAGAAGTACACCTCCGTAGGGAAACCTGCGAGTAACAATGTAGTGAAGCAATACATAAAAAAGAAGTTGACACTGGTGAAGGGGGCACACAGATTAGTGCTGATACATGAATCACAATAGTGTAATAAAGTCAAGCATTGTGACTTGTTGACTCTGGGATCCCTGACTATATACATGGATACATATGCTCAATAATAACCCACATGGGCATAGAAATTCAGAAGATTTATTGGTCTTCATATTTTGATCCCCCTCTGGGATCCTCTTCGGTGTATAAATATACACTGACATATACCGCTTAGTGTACATACACCGATACACCTCAGTGCATAAACTGAGATCTACACAACTCTTAAAGTGTATTTACACAGACACATACGTCTTAGCGCAATAAGATCACAGTAAACAGGTGATATCACAATATGCAAAATAACCACTGTGAAAAAAATAGTGAGAAATCACGAATGCGCTTGGAAGTTCACTATTTATTCAGTGATTGTTTTGCATACCTCTCAGTGTGTGTGTATATATATAAAATATATATATATATATATATATATATATATATATATATATATATATATATATATATATATATATATATATATATATATATATATATATATATATATATATATATATATATATATATATATATATATATATTAGTGTGTGTGTGTGTGTGTGTGTGTCGGTAAGCCAGAGGAAGGCCTCAGTCAGATGACCAAAAGCTTCAGCTGTGGATCATCATACGACTGAGACCCGCGTCAGGAAACACTTGTCCTGTTTCCTGACAGACCTTACCTAACCTATACCGCCACATTACACTCTACCTCTATGAAGGAACTTACATACCAAGTAACGATACAGCAGATATGACTCCCCCGAGGATTGAGAGAGCCACGGGGAGGACAGGCATAGTACGACTTCCAAGCAGGTACTCCTGAGTGTTCATCACTCCACGACTCCTGAAGGCGCTGAACACGCCGATACCTGCCGATATCACCAGCAGCATAGTGAAGATAGAATAGTCCACTGGGGTGAATGTCGAACTCAAGACTCTCTCGGTCACTGGAGGTTCTTCGGACCCTTCCATCCTGTGCAAGACCCAGAAGGCACTTCAAGGAGCGTCGCTGAGATGTCACAAGAGCAATTTCTGATGTGAAAACTGATTGCAGAAGCTTGCTGTTGGAGATCTCGCCGTGTCGTGCCTCGCGGAGGGAAGTATTTTAGCTTGCTGTTGGAGATCTCGCCGTGTCGTGCCTCGCGGAGGGAAGTATTTTAGCTTGCTGTTGGAGATATTGCCGTGTTCGTGCCTAGCAGTGAGGAGTTTTAAACCCAGGCTAAGACAAGATTCTAAGTGTTAAAAATGACGGTACGGGATACAGTTAACTGATAAAATATTCCTCTAGTTGCTTCTCTAACGTCTCTCTCTCTACTAGCGCACGTCCTGGCAAGATAGCATGGCGGAGTCACACCACTGCCAACATTGCCATGCGGGTCACACATTTCTCCTTTCTTAAAGAAACAATTAAGTAATTAATTATTAAATTAATGTGTGAATAAGAACAATAAAGAATTAAAATTAACTATATGGTAAACTGCTACCGCCTAGTGTTAAGTTAACGGAGCTGACATGGGATACCTCCATAAATATGGAAAACAGTTCTTGAACCGAACATTGAAAAAATAATTAAAGGTAAGTGGAAAGAAGGCCGGGTATACCCCTTAGAGTAGTAGCAGCAACAGTAACTTTGTATAAGCAACAGACTCCCCCCCCTCATACCAGCCGGGCTGTTGTGGTTCGTATATGAGTTTGCGTGTGGCCACCAGTAATAGCCTGGTTGATCAGATCCTGATCCACAACGAGGCCTGGTCTCAGACCGGGCCGCAGGGGCATTGACCCCCGAAACCCTCTCCAGGTATACCTAGCTTCTAACAAACCCCTTCCTCCCTCCCTCAGGGGTTTGTTTGTTAGAAACCAATTGACTATCTTAATGATGCTCACAAGATATTTTGCTGTAAAATGACGTATAGTAGACCATTGCATTGTAAAATAATAGATGGCAGTAAAGCAATAGCAAAGAACTACAGACCGCTAGCACTAACATCTCAACATAAAAATCTTTGAAAGGGTTCTAAGAAGCAAGATTGCCACTCATGTAGATACCCATAAGTTACATAACCCAGGGCAACGTGGGTTTAGAGCATGTCGCTCCTGCCTGTTCCAATTACTGGACCACTATGACAAGGTCCTGGATTCTCTAGAAGACAAACAGAATGCAGATGTAGTATACACAGACTTTGCGAAAGCCTTGGACAAGTGTCTACCTGGAGTCTACCTGGAGAGAATTCCAGGGGTCAACGCCCCCGCGGCCCGGTCCGTGACCAGGCCTCTTGTTGGACCAGAGCCTGATCAACCAGGCTGTTACTGCTGGCCGCACGCAGTCCAACGTACGAACCACAGCCCGGCTGATCAGGTACCGACTTGAGGTGCCTGTCCAGTGCCTGCTTGAAGACAGCCAGGGGCTTGTTGGTAATCCCCCTGATGTATGCTGGGAGGCAGTTGAACAATCTTGGGCCCCTCACACTTATTGTGTTGTCCCTCAACGTGCTAGTGGCACCCCTGCTCTTCATTGGGGGAATGTTACATCGCCTGCCGAGTCTTTTGCTTTCGTAGGGAGTGATTTTTGTGTGCAAGTTTGGTACTAAGCCCTCGAGAATTTTCCATGTGTATATAATAATGTATCTCTCCGCCTGCGTTCTAGAGAGTACAGGTTTAGGAACTTCAAGCGTTCCCAGTAGTTGAGGTGGTTTATCGCACTTATGCGTGCCGTGAAGGTTCTCTGCACATTTTCAAGGTCAGCAATTTCACCCGCCTTGAAAGGTGCAGTTAGTGTGCAGCAATATTCCAGCCTAGATAGAACAAGCGATCTGTAAAGTGTCAACATGGGCTTGGCATCCCTGGTTTTGAAGGTTCTCATTATCCATCCTGTCATTTTTCGAGCAGATGCAATTGCTACATTGTTATGGTCCTTGAAGGTGAGATCCTCTGACATGAACACTCCCAGGTCTTTGACATTAGTTTTTCGCTCTATTGTGTGGTTGGAATTAGTTTTGTACTCCGATGAGATTTTAATTTCTTCACGTTTTCCGTATCTGAGTAATTGAAATTTCTCATCATTGAACTTCATATTGTTTTCTGCAGCCCATTTAAAGATTTGGTTTATGTCTGCTTGGAGTCTTGCAGTGTCTTCAACGGTGGACACTGTCATACAGATTCGGTGTCATCTGCAAAGGAAGACACAGCACTGTGGCTTATATCCCTGTCAATGTCTGATATGAGGATGAGGAATAGGATGGGAGCAAGTACTGTGCCTTGTGGAACAGAGCTTTTCACAGTAGCTGCCTCAGACTTTACTCTGTTGACTACTACTCTTTGTGTTCTATGTGTTAGGAAATTATAAATCCATCTACCAACTTTTCCTGTTATTCCTTTATCACGCATTTTGTGTGCTATTACACCATGGTCACACTTGTCAAGGCTTTGCAAAATCTGTGTATATAACATCTGCATTCTGTTTATCTTCTAGAGCATCCAGGACCTTGTCGTAGTGGTCCAGTAGTTGGGACAGACAGGAGCGGCCTGCTCTAAACCCATGCTGTCCTGGGTTGTGCAATTGATGGGTATCAAGATGGGTGGCGATCTTGCTTCTTAGAACCCTTTCAAAGATTTTTATGATATGGGACGTTAGCGCAATTGGTCTGTAGTTCTTTGCTATTGCTTTACTGCCCCCTTTGTGGAGCGGGGCTATGTCTGTTGTTTTTAGTAGCTGCGGGACGATCCAGTGTCCATGCTCCTCTCCATAGGATGTTAAAAGCATGTGATAGGGGCTTCTTGCAGTTCTTGATGAACACGGAGTTCCATGAGTCTGGGCCTGGAGCGGAGTGCATGGGCATGTCATTTATTGCCTTTTCAAAGTCATTTGGCGTAGTGATGATGTCAGAAAGGCATGCGTCTGTCAAGTTCTGTGGCACTCTCATGAAAAATCATTTAGGTTTTCGATTTTCAGTCTGGTTAGTGGCTCGCTAAAGACTGAGTCATACTGGGATTTAAGTAACTCACTCATTTCCTTGCTGTCATCTGTGTAGGACCCATCCGGTTTAAGTAGGGGCCCAATACTGGTTGTTGTTCTCGACTTTGATTTTGCATAGGAAAAGAAATACTTAGGTTTCTTTCAATTTCATTTATGTCTCTTAGTTCTTCCGTGTCTCTTGATTCCTATAAGATTCCTTTAGTTTAATTCGATGTTTGCTATTTCTCTGACTAGTGTCTCCCTACGTATTTCAGAGATATTGGCCTCCTGTAGCCGCTCCGTTATTCTGTGCCTTCGCCTGTATAGGGAGCGCCCCTCTCTTTCTAGTTTGCATCTTCTCCTCCTTTTCCTTAAGGGAATTTGCCTTGAGCAGACCTCAAGTACCACAGAGTTAATTTGTTCAAGACATAGGTTGGGATCCGTGATGCTTAGGCAATCTTCCCAGTTTATATCATTTAGGACTTGGTTTACTTGGTCCCACCTTATGTTTTTGTTATTGAAGTTGAATTTGGAGAAAGCTCCTCATGGCTGATCACATTTTGTTGATCTGGAGCTCCCGCATGCATGTCTGGACCTCTATTATGTTGTGATCTGAGTATATTGTTTTTGATATGATGACATTTCGTATCAGATCATCATTGTTAGTGAAGATGAGGTCCAGCGTATTCTCTAATCTTGTGGGCTCTACTATTTGCTGGTTTAAGGTGAACTTGGTGCAGAGATTTAAAAGTTCATGCATGTGTGAATTTTCATCTGAGCTGCCTCCTGGTGTTATCTCTGCTACCACATTGTTTGCAATGTTCCTCCATTTTAGGTGCCTGAGGTTGAAATCCCCCAGTAGCAAGATGTTGGGGGCAGGAGCTGGAAGATTTTCCAGACAGTGGTCAATTTTCAGAAGCTGTTCCTGGAATTGTTGGGACGTTGCATCCGGGGCTTGTAGACAACCACGATGACCAGGTTTTGATTCTCGACCTTTATTGCTAGTACTTCAACTACATCATTTGAGGCATTTAGTAGTTCTGAACATATAAGTGACTCTGTGATATACAGGCCAACCCCCCTTTTGCCTATTCACTCTGTCACACCTGTATAGGTTGTAGCCGGGATCCATATTTCATTGTCCAAGTGATTTCTTATGTGGGTCTCGGGAAAGCCGCAAACATGGCATTTGACTCTGTAAGCAGTCCACTAATGTAAGGTACCTTGTTGTTTGTTGCTGGCTTTAGACCTTGTATATTAGCAAAGATGAATGTAGTTGGATTGGTGGTATTGGTGGTATGGGGGTCTTTTTCCTGGCTCTAATATCTGTTGTAATGGAGTGGAGGCCACTGACTGTGATTCCACTCCAGAAATGATTGCAGTTGGTGTACAATTTCTGTCATTTCCTGCCAGCTTTTTTCCTTCCTGGCACTAAAAACCTCTCTCTCCGGAGTGGCTGTGGCTACCCTGATTTTGCCATGGTCTGGATGTTCTGTGTCGCCTCGTACCCTTTAGGTGGTATGCCTGGCAATATAAGTTATAACACTGTCTTTCCTGAATTGATGTGTGGCACATTTCAGGGTGGAAAAACTTACAGGACGGGAGGTTGCATTTGCCTGTTTTCATATGGGAACGGCATTTTCTGGGGTGATCATAATTACATGTCCCATCTGATTTCCCAGATTTTCCATGCCTGCAGATACCAAGTGCATAATATTCACATAGGCCTGGTTTCCGTTTGCCCTGGTTTTTAGTGACTGTGTTCCCCATTGGTGGGTGTGTTCCTGTCTCATGTCTGTCTTCGTTACTATTGCTAACAATGGAGCCTTCAACTGTTTCCGGTAATTTATCTTCATTATTTCCCTGGGCATCCCTTGTTTACTATCTACCGTGGTATTGCTAGTTTGTACCACTGTTTTGTGTGTGTCCTTGTCTACACCTGTTTCCCATCATTTATTTCACTAGAGCTACTGTCCCTCTTCAGGTCACCATCATTTATTTCCCCATTCTTAAATATATTGGGTATCATTTCAACATCTGTACCGGGGCGGTAGCATCATCTGGCCCTGATTTTTACTGACCCAACTGTTATGAAAGCTGTCATGTTTTGTATGAAGTCCGATTTGGTGTTGTCATCTTTTAATATCGATGTGGTTTTATTCCACAGTTCAGTCTCATTTGGACATACCCAAAAACACTTCCCTTGTTTAATATCTCGGGTGGTAGAGTCTTGAATGTCTACACAAGGGGCGTGGCAGCATTTACCACAAAAGATGCATGTAATCCATGCAGAGGAACGTTTGCTTGTTTGGTTGCATATTACACAGGGTTTCATGATTGATTTTGTTGGTTGCTTTACTGTATATTCTACTAATAGGTTCCCTGAAGTGGTGATCCGTCTATTTGTATCGTATCTATTTTATTTGCATGTGTAAATGTTGGACAATCTTACCTCGTAGAAGTTATTCTTACTGTTATTGTTTGGGTGTTTGATAAGGTCCCCTAAAACTCCGTCCGCTTATTGAATCCGGACTCGGATACCAGTTTTGAATCCAGTCAATGGTTCCCTTATTTCTTGGATCTGACGAGATCCAGTGTCACTTATTTAATGAATCCTGTAGGGGTTGTCTGGGTTACGCGAGACAGATCACTGGAAGATGATTAAACAGAGTAATAATAATAATCATGGAGTAATAACGCACAAAACGCGTGATAAAGGAATGACAAGAAAAGTTGGTAGATGGATGGATCTATAACTTTCTAACAAATAGAACACAAAGAGTAATAGTAAACAGAGTAAAGTCTCAGGCAGCTACAGTGAAAAGCTCTCTTCAAAAAGGCACAGTGCTCACTCCCATCCTGTTCCTCATCTTCATATCTGACATAGACAGAGATGTAAGCCATAGCTCTGTTTCTTTGCGGATGACACCCGAATTGCCATGACAGTGTCCTCCAACGAAGACACCGCAAGACTCCAAGCGGACATTGACCAAATCTTCAAATGGGCCTCTCAAAACAATATGAAGTTCAGTGAAGAGAAATTTCAACTACTAAGATATGGAAAACTTGAGGAAATTAAAACTGTATCAGGGTATACAACAAATTCTAACCATACAATAGAGCTGAAAAAATAACGTGAAGACCCTGGGAGTGGTAATGTCAGAGTATCTCACCTTCAAAGACCAAAACAATGTATCTACCGCATCTGCTAGAAAAATGATAGGATGGATAATGAGAACCTTCAAAACTAGGGATGCCAAGTCCATGATTATTCTCTTCAAATCGCTTGGTCTCTCTAGGCTGGAATACTGCTGTACACTAACTGCCCCTTCAAGGCAGGCGAAATTGCTTACCTGGAGTGTGTACAAAGAACTTTTACAGCACATAAGTATCATAAATCACCTAAATTACTGGGAACGGTTGAAGTCCCTTGATTTGTATTCCCTGGAATGCATGCGAAAAAGAGGGATTAGTACCAAACTTGCACACGAAAATCACTCCCTATGAAAACAAAAGACTCGGCAGGAGATGCAACATTCCCCCAGGTATACTCCAGGTAATGAAAAGCAGGGGCGCCACGAGTACACTGAGAGACAACACAATAAGTGTCAGAGGCCCAAGACTGTTCAACTGCCTCCCAGCATACATAAGGGGGATTACCAATAGACCCCTGGTTGTCTTCAAGGTGCTGGACAGGCACCTAAAGTCAGTACCTGACCAGCGGGGCTGTGGTTCGTATGTCAATTTGAGTGCGGCCTGGTTAATCAGACCCCGATCCCCCACGAGGCCTGGTCTCAGACCGGCCGCGGGGGCCCTGACTCCTGAAACCCTCTCCAGATATACTCCAGGTATACGGGCCTCATTGTTTGAGCCGAGTGCGCTACCAACTGAGCTACGGGACAATCCAAACATGTTGTTGCATACATTTTCCCTCATTATATAATAAACAATCATGTTGTTTGTTTCATCAGATACAAGGCTGCTCACACATATTGATGTATTTCCTTTACTACGCAGCAGCAAAGCCAGTACTGTCCTCAGCAATGCCAGAAATATTACAATTTTGAATTACAATATTAGATCCCTAGCTAAACACTATGATAACCTCCTGGCACTCCTAGATTCATTCAAGACAGCCTTCTTAAGCAAGACACAATAGACATCTATACACTACCAGGATACACAGCAATCCACAACTGCAGACCAGAACAAATTGTTGGAGGTATTGCCATCTATTATTCTAATGAACTATCATGTAGCAACACCATATTCTTCAATGATGAGTATAGTGAATACATATTCGCAAACTTCTCTGTAAAAAAAAATTAAAATCCCCTATAGCAACTGGGGCCATACACAAGCTGTCTCATATTAATATCCCAGCCTTTAGTGATAAACTAAAAACACTGATTACAGATGCACAAATGAATAAGCACCAACTACAGATGACCAACCTGTTACTAACTTCATTAACAATATGAACAATACACTACTCATACCAGCAGTTACAAAACTTACAAGACTAACTGAGACGAGTGCAACCATAATTGACCATATATGGACAAACATACTAGCATCCCTAAAAGTGGGGATAATCGCGGACAACATTGCTGACCACTACCCAACTTTCCTCCTAACAAGCATTTGTAAACAACCAATGGAATTTAATAAGTTCCCTTTTCGACTCCATGATAATGCATCAATAAGTAACTTCACTGCAGAACTAAGTTCAGTTGACTTGCCTACAGAATTTTCCAGTGCCGTTGGTATCGATGAATGGGCAGACATATTTCTAAACAAAATTCATAGACTATGTATATAACAAACATTGTCCAATAAAAACTAAACAGATCACTAATAAAAGAATAAGTTGCCCATGGCTTACTAACAGCATACTAAGATCCATCAATATGAAAAACAATATAGAAGGGGCTTAAAGTTCCTTACCCTGTACTCCCTGGAATGCAGGCGAGAGAGATACTACATGATTATATACACTTGGAAAGTCCTAGAGGGATTAGTACCAAATTTGCACACAAAAATCACTCCCTATAAAAGCAAAAGACTTGGCAGGTGATAAAACATCCCCCAATGAAAAGCAGGGGTGCCACTAGCAAGATAAGAGACAATACAATAAGTGTCAGGGGCCCAAGACTGTTCAACTGCCTTCCAAGTGATTTTATTTTGCAAATTTGGAACTAATCCCTCTAGGATTTTCCAAGTGTATATGCGTAATCAAATATCTCGCCTGCATTCCAGAGTACAGGTTGAGGAACTTTAATCATTCCCATTAATTTAGGTGTTTTATCGTACTTGTGTGTGCAGTGAAGGTTCTCTGTGCATTTTCTAGGTCAGCAATTTCACCTGTCTTGAAAGGAGCTGTTAGTGTGCAGCAATATTCCAGCCTAGATAGAACAAGCAACCTGAAGTGTGTCATCATGCATTTGGCAGCCCTAGTTTTGAAGGTTCTCATTATCCATCCTGCCATTTTTCTAGTAGATGCAATTGATACAATGTTGTTGTCTTTGAAAGTGAGATCCTCTGACATTATCACTCCTAGGTCCTTTACATTAGTTTTTTGCTCTATTGTGTGGTTGGAATTTGTTTAATACTCCGATATAGTTTTAATTTCCTCATGCTTTCCATATCGTAGTAGTAATTGAAATTTCTCATCATTGAACTTCATATTGTTTTCTGCAGCCCTTTTAAAGATTTGGTTGATGTCCGCCTGGAGTCTTGCAGTGTCTTCAATGGAGGATACTGTCATGCAAATTTGGATGTCATCTGCAAAGGAAGACACGGTGCTGTGGCTTACATCCCTATCTATGTCATATATGAGGATGACGAACAGGATGGGGGCGAGTACTGGGCCTTGTGGAACAGAGCTTTTCACAGTAGCTGCCTCAGACTTTACTCTGTTTACTACTACTACTACTATGTGTCCTATTTGTTAGGAAATTATAGATCCATCTACCAACTTTTACCATTATTCCTTTGTCACACATTTTGTGCACTATTACACCATGGTCACACTTGTCAAAGGCTTTCACATTATTATTATTATAATCAAATAGAAGCGCTAAACCACAGGGGTTATACAGCGCTGCAGGTTATTGTAGGATGCAGGGAGAGTGGGTTGTAAGAGGGAGATGGACGATTAGTAGGGTATGGAGTGCAAGATGACGGTGGATAGTGCAGGGGTGGAGGGTAGCAAGAGATCGAGGTAGAAAGGCTTTCACAAAGTCTGTGTATACTACATGTGTTTTGTTTGTGTTCTTGAGCATCCAGGACCTTGTCATAGTGGTCCAGTAGTTGGGACAGGCAGGACTGACATGCTCTAAACCCATGTTGCCCTGGATTGTGTAACTGATGGTATCTAGATGAGTGGTAATCTTGCTTCTTAGAACCCTTTCAAAGATTTTGATGATATGGGATGTTAGCGCTATCAGTCTGTAGTTTTGATATTGCTTTACTGCCCCTTTGTGGAGTGGGGCTATGTCTGTTTTTTTAGCAGCTGTGGGATGACCCCTGTGTCCATGCTCTCTATGTTAAAAGCACATGATAGGGGCTTCTTGCAGTTCTTGATGAACAGGAAGCTCCACGAGTCTGGGCATGGGGCAGAGTCCATGGGCATGTCATTATTATTATTATTATAATCAAATAGAAGCGCTAAACCACAGGGGTTCGGGCATGTCATTTATTGCCTTTTCGAAGTCATGTGGTGTTAGGATAATATCAGATAGGTTTGAATCTACCAAAATCTGAGTCTCGCTCATAAAGAATTCATATAGGTCTTCGACTATTAGTCTGGTTAGCAGCTCGCTAAAAACTGAGTCATACTGGGACATGAGTAGCTCACTCATTTTCTTGCTGTCATCTGTGTAGGACCCATCTCGTTTAAGTAGAGGCCTAACACTGGATATTGTTCTCGACTTAGATTTGACATAATTATTATTATAATCAAATAGAAGCGCTAAACCACAGGGAGATTTGACATAAGAAAAGAATTTTTTGGGGGTTTCTTTCAATTTCATTTATGGCTTTTAGTTCTTCCCACATTTTTTGTCTCCTGTAAGATTCTTTTAGCTTAAATTTGATGTTTGCTATTTCTCTGACACATCATCTCTTCCTTAAAGTAATATGCCTTGAGCATACCTCTAGTGCCACAGTTAATTTTTTTGTTGTGTGTATGCCCAATTGTTATATACTCCTTTGTACAAACATGTATCGTGCTGAAATAAAATTATTACGAATAAAGTTAATTCAGTGGCTGAAAACTCACAAACTGGTAAAGGTTTTGGCAGTGTGAGGTAATTTCTGTATGATTATTTTTATCAAAAAGTGCTAAACCCATAAGGGTCATACATTAAGAAAACATCTCGTGTTAGGGGATGTAGCAGTAAACGTGATGGATCATACTGCACTCTGTAAATTTGGGAAATAGAATTACTATTATAATCAAGGGAGAAACGCTAAACCCGTAGGTTTATACAGTGCCTGTGGGGGGAAGGGGGATGTGGAAGGTATTCAGGCTTAATTCAGGGAACTGGAGCACAGATCCAATTCCCTATATCAAGAGCCCCTCACCAGAGTCAAGGAACCTTCTTTGAGGGGTGGAAAATAGAAAAATAAGCAACTTAAAATCTCATTCTTCTCCAGAATACTGTACTGCCTTCAAAAGGTAATGTTGGTGCCTTGATGCTGGTGAACATTTCTTGATCTTAAGAGCTGGAGCTACCCTTCCCTTTCAATTTTCTGGATCAAGAACTCTTCAATATAACCTCACAAATTCGCAAGTAAATAATCAACCATTTTATCCAGGGTAATTTATTTCTGTAAATTAAAGATAAAGTATTTGGAGAAAAGTGGGCTAAAGAAACTACAGGTTAGGTTAGGCAAGATTTGTCAGGAAACAGGTCAAGTGTTTCCTGACGCTGGTCTTAGTCAGATCATAACCCGCCGTTGGAGCTTTTGGTCATCTGACCAAGGCCTTTCTCCGGCTTACTGGTTCACCTCTTTAAAAATTATAGTCATAGTTATAATCACTTAGCTTTTTAACCCTTTGGGGGTCGACAGGCCTTCTCAGGAAAGTGTTCCTGGGGTCGAAATTTTTTTGAAAAAAAAAAAAAATTAATTTTTTCTTATGAAATGATAGAGAATCTTTTTCCGATCATAACGCCACCAAAATTATGAAATTTGATCGAAAACTAACGGAATTATGCTTTCGCGAAGTTAGCGGTAGCTATGACACTTACGCATCGGCGCTTTTGCCCACTTTGAGCCCTATTTTCGACAAATTCCAATATTTCAGTCTCCTAAAATTATAGCTATTTCGCTAGAACTCTATTTCTTCTATCGATTGCGTACAAGAAACCGCCTATTTACCAATTTCATCTACCCAAAATAGTGGTCAGAAAATGGCAATTTTCCAATTTCACACAAATTTCAAACGATGCCAATTTCAAAATAGGGTCCAGAGTAAACAAGGCAGACATTCCTGGCACTAAAATAATATGTTCTCTGTTCATTAGTCACGTCTCCAGGCCCCTGTTCCATTACTTTTGCTTTTCATTTTGAATTTTTATTCTCACAAAAAATAGAAGATTTACTGTTATGTATACAACTGCATCATTGTAAAAATTGTATAAATAATATCAGAGCACTTGTGCATGAATATAAGACTTGCCAGTTGATGTGTATTGGAGGCATGGTGTGATTTGTTTACTTTTGAACATCGTCAAAAATCGAACATTTTTGCTACTTTGAGCTCAATTTCAAGGTACTTGTCATTGTCATATAAATCAAAATCATCTCTATTTCTATAATATATCTTCCATTCTATCAAATGAGACCAAGAAAACGAGAATACATCAATAAATACCATACGAAAATCGACTACAAAGTCGCTGTTTTAATCGAAAAAAACGGTCAGAGTTTTTGTTCTCTCATTATGCAGTGTGTACTGCAGGATTTTTTTTATACTGCGCACACTGACCACACAGACCCACTCTTTCATATGTATGCCTACCAGACGTTTTCTGCTTAAATTGAGGCCGCTAGAATTTGGGCGTACTAGTACGGCACCAACCCCTGCTCGTAAAACGTACTAGTACGGCACCGACCCCGAAAGGGTTAATAAACTACATGTAACAAAGAAGGAATAGAGGAGGTATGGGGTCGATTTAAGACTGTAGTGTTAGTGTGCAGTAGAAGTTTGTGGGTGTAGAAGGGTGGGTGTGGGAGAGAGTGATTGGTGGATATTGAAGTCAAGAAGTTGGTAAAGGTTTTTAGAATGCAGAAGTGATATATGGAGGGAGGAGTATATGGAGAGTAAAAGAGAGGTTTAATAGAGTGGTGAGGGAATGGAAAAGTAATGCTAATGAGAGTGGGAGTGGTTTTGCTGAGAATATGAAAAAGTTTTGGAGTGAGATCAATAGGTTGAGAAAGCCAAGGGAACAAATGAATTTAACAAGTGAAAAGAAAAGAGAGGAGCCATTAGATGGGGAAGTGGAGGTACTGGGAAAATGGGGAAAATATTCTGAGGAACTGTTGAATGTTGCTGAAGAGAAGAGCATTGGACAGTTAGGTATAACACCTTTTGGGCATAAGGAAAAGCCAGATGTGATTGATGAGGTACACAAGGCAGCGTATGAAATGAAAGGGGGTAAAGCAGCGGGGTTAGATGGTATTAACACAAATGTAAAAAGCATGAAAGGGGAATTTTATTATAATCAAAAAGAAGCGCTAAACCTACAAGGGTCAAACAGCGATGAAAGGAAAAAGGTACATAGGGAGTGGTAGAGAGTATGCATAGTTCCTTTGTATAAGAAAAAAGAAAAAGATAAATAAATGTAAGAAGGAAATGAGCCTGTTGAGTAGACCTGGTAGTGAATGGTAGAATTATTCTTGAAAGAATTATGGAGGAGAGAGAGAGTAGGGTTGCAGAAGAGCAAGGAAAATTTAGGATAGAGGATGTGTAGACCAGATGTTTACATCTAAACACAAATGAACAGTACTTAAAGGTAAGGAACGATTCACTGCATTTATGGATTTAGAAAGGGAACATGATAGAGTGGACAGGGAAGCAATGTGGCAAATGTATTGAAAAGGTGATGTTATTTAAAGCAGAAAGAACTTTTGTATGGACATTAAGGTGAAGGTTAGAGTAGGTAGGAGAGAGCAAGATTATTTCTCAATATATGTAGGTCTTAGATGGGAATGTGTGATGTCACCATAGTTGTTTAACATTTATAGATGGGGTTACAAAAAGTTATTATAATCATAACCAAACATTAAAACCCATAAGGTGTCAAGGTGTCAAGGAGAGGTGTGGGGATTGAAAAGTGGTGAATTTGGTATGGAGTAGGAGTCATTATAGATTTTTTTTTTTTCAACAAGTCGGCCGTCTCCCACCGAGGCAGGGTGACCCAAAAAGAAAGAAAATCCCCAAAAAGAAAATACTTTCAAGGGCAAATTAGAAAATAATAATAGTCTGTATTAAGAGTCAAGTGCTTTTCACGAATATATTATATTCGTGAAAAGCACTTAACTAAGTTATTTAGTGCTGCACAGCAGAGGTGTAAGAGATGGCAGGGAAGGGAGAGGTAGTGTTGAGGGAAGGACAACAGAAATGGCTGATCTAGCAAATTGCTGTCCATTAAGAAATCATAGTATGAATCTAAGAAATTTGAGCCCATCATAGAGAGGCACATTATTATTATAATCATAACTAAGTGCTAAACCAACAAGGGTCATACAGCGCTGCATAGGGAGACAAAATAAGCACATCTGATTATCAAAGTTGTCTGATGTACTGTAGTAGGTAGAAGAAACTGTGCAACACTAAACTATGGTTATATTAGGGAGAAGAAATTCTGCACCACTGGTAGAAGAAACTGTGCAACACTAAACTATGGTTATATTGGGTAGAAGAAACTGTGCAATCATTAAAATAGATTTGGACTGTATAGGGAAGGGAGAACTGTGGATTTTGTATAATGCTGGCCTCTAAAAAAAAAAGCTATGGTATGGTGTTTTGGACATTTAGACCAATTCTAGTGTATGGATCACAAAAGAACATATTATTATTATTATTATAATCAAAAGAAGCGCTAAACCACAGGAACAAAAGAACATAACCAGACACAGAATAGAGTGCAGTGAAGTTTAGTTTCTTGTTGGCAAATACATGAAGGAGATTGATTACTGAAGTTCTCCCAATGTTCCCTGTACCTTCTAATATGATTGATTGAAATGCTTGGGTAAAGATGCTATGGAGCAAGATGATCAGTAATGGGCGATGTGATAAGGGACTTGCATGCAGTGGGATTATATTTCTGGAAAATGGGAAACAATCAGATGTGAACTAATGGTGTAAATGCTCATAGTGAAGTGCAGGATGTGGCTAGACGACAATAGTATAGGAACTGAAGAAGAGTTGCTGCGAGTCAGGGGTCATGATGCCTTTTCTGGCCACATTATTATTATTATAATCAAATAGGATCAAATAGAAGCGCTAAACCACAGGGGTCGGCCACAAGAATTAGTTTGGTCAATTACAGTGTATGAACACAAGTAATCTGCTTCTTCTGACCTATTTCTATCCTCCTTCCAGTTCCAAAAATCAGTCAGTATAATAGCTAGATCCACCCTATAAGAATCAGTTGCAATTTTAAATATACAGTGGACCCCCGGTTTACGTAATTAATTCGTTCCAGAATGCTGTTCAAGTGCCGTTACCAATGAATTTGTTCCCATAGGGAATAATGTAAATTAGATTAGTCCTTTTAGACCCCCAAAAATACACTTGCATAATTGTTCGAGCTTGGAGCAGTACGTAAACCGGGGGTCCACTGTAATTTGATTCTTGATGTCCTAATATTTTAATGCTCTGTGTTACACTGAAGTTACATTGACACTGCACAACAGACCATGCCTAGGCATTAAAGGTTATTTATTACTTTATTTGGTTTGTGTGTCAACATTTAACATTTCCCATTCAGCAGTAGTGTCACTGGCATCTTGCTCAAAGTCATGTAAATGGCACAATTGTCAGCTTGTGTGTAATGGAAGTCTGAATATAAAGAAAAACAATAAGATACAAATACACAAGGGCAAGTACATCAGATTAAGTGCACTGGTCAATATAAATCAATCACAACTCACAGATTTGGTTAGGCATTGCAAACCATCATCATTCAGGACCTGAAGAGAATTCAATTGAAAAATTAGCAATTTTGTGTCTCCTCTGTTCCCCACCTTCCCAAAGGATTATGGGTCATACACCTATGTACATAACCTAGGGTAAACAATGACAATAATACTGATGCATTTATTTCAGCACTCAATACAAATATCAACCTTATGTTGCTGTAATTTCCCTGCATTACACTTTAATTGTTAGAATTTCTGACCAAGGAAAACATTTTCACAAACTAAAAATTACAAGCTAGTAATAGCCAAAGTTATTATATAAAAATCAAGTGCCAAATGTGATTCATACAGCACTGCAGTGATTATCCAGTTTTCTTAGGTATTAATATGTATTAACAGTGAGTCGTATTAAACTTGCCCTGAAAGCTATTAATAAAGTACAGCCTCTCCTCACTTAGCGACGTACTCGTTTACCGATGACTCAGACTTACAACAGGCTCTCTGACCAATATGCATACCAAAATAATGTACGTATATTAAGAGATGATTTCCTCTATTCTGTTTATTACTGTATACAGGACACTACTGTATAAACATTTAAAAATACACCAGAAATGTTATAAATGGTGCAAAGGTGACATTAAAACGATATCAAAGATGGCTGACACGAACCCACTGCCATCGACGAATTCGTTTACAGACGAGGTCTTAGGAACTGAACTCAGTTCTTAAGTGAGGAGAGGCTGTACTCATTGTTGAAATTATTAAATTTCCCTTGCAATCTTTGAAAAAAATGAATTTGGCTTCCTCCCTCCTATCCTAAATCTGCCTTTTTTTTTTTTTTTTTTTTCAGTTTCAGTGAATTGCAGTCACATTTGTTTGAAACACTGACCATTTATGATGTGAACTCCTCTATGTATCATTAATGATTATTACCCTCTGTATTAATATGAAGTATATTATGCAAAAGTAGGTCATCATTCAGCACACAGTGGTGGAGGCCGATCATCGGTCTATCAGTGAGGCAGACACTGCTCCCCCTGTCAGGCTTGGCTTTATATTGCTGGTAAGACATGAGTTTTTGTAATTGGAAACAAAACTCAATGTTTGAGCTATCGTCATTACAAATTTGTTTAGGAGTCATGTTTACAGTCAGTGTAGTTAAGTAACTCCAGATGTAAGTAAGGTAACAATAAAGTTTATAACAATTACTGTTGTTGAAGGCATAGTTGCCCTGTCATCATTAAAACTACCAGATGCTTTTTTGGTTTTTGTCTGAAGATTTATGTATAGAAACCATTTTTAAAAAAATAAATAAAAAGGTTGAGGAGACAGGGATGACTGAGCCGTGCTTAAATATAATTTATTGTATAACATTTTCATTTAAAAGAATAATTATTTAGTTACAATTAGTTACTTTTTTATCTTTTAAAAATATTAAAGTACTGTACTGTACTTCAAAAATTATGAAGTTACTTAAGTTTTAATAAATAAAATCTTTAAATAACAATGATAATAAAAGATGAGAAAAATGAAGGAGAGAAGGGATGGGATGTGGAATATAAGAAAAAGAGGAATAAGACAAAGGAGACAAGAGAAAGAAAAAGAGGGGTAAGAAATATGAGGCCATTAAGAAAAGGAAGGATAAAAAAATGGGTAAAAGAAAAAAGAAAATGAGGCAGAGGGGTAAGAGGGAGATGAGCAGGAGGAAGAAGGAAAGGAGGGAGGGGAAGAGAGACAGTAGGTAACAATAACAAATGACTGGAGAGGGCAGTGACCTAAAAAGAAAAACGAATGTTTTTCTTTTTAAATTTAGTAATTTATACCGAAGGAGTTACTAGCCCTTTGCTCTCAGCATTATAGTTGCCTCTTACGACAAGCATGGCTCAGGAGGAAGAATTCTTTTCCACGTCCCAATATAGATAAGAGGAAATAAAGACGAACTATTATGAATATAGAAGAAAACCCAGATGGGTGTGTAAATATATATGTGTGCACATGCATGTGTAGTGTGACACAAGTGTAAGCAGAAGTAGCAAGACATACCTGTTTATAAAAAAAAATATTCACCATAAATTATTCAATAGCTGTTTTGCAAGTATGCAGACATCATAATTCAAGAGACCTTCTGAACTACATCCCTATTTCTCCCCTTAAGAGTGCAGGCACTGTACTACATTACTGCATTCTTCTTTCAACAAACCAGCCATATCCCAACAAGGCAGGGTGGCCCAAAAAAGAAAAACAAAATTTTCTCTTTTTAACTTTAGTAATGCACACAGGAGAAGGGGTTACTAGCCCCTTGTTCCCCGGAATTTTAGCCGCCTCTTACGACACGCATGGCTTACGGAGGAAGAATTCTATTCCACTTCCCCATGGAGATAAGAGGAAATAAATGAGAACAAGAACTAGTAAGAAAATAGAAGAAAACACAGAGGGGTGTGTGTATATATATATATACATACTATGCTTGTACATGCAAGTGTAGTGTGACCTAAGTGTAAGTAGAAGTAACAAGACGTACCTGAAATCTTGCATGTTTATTAGACAGAAAAGACACCAGCAATCCTATCATCATGTAAAACAATTACAGGTTTCCGTTTTACACTCACTTGGCAGGACGGTAGTACCTCCCTGGGCGGTTACTATCTACCAACCTACTACCTACATTATATTCATAAAATAGTACTAAGCCCACACAGGTGTTTATAAGGTCAGTTAGAATTTACTACTCCCATAATAAGCTATTACCTCTCTCATGATAAGTAGTCTTGATTGGTGAAAATGATCATAATAAGTATATTCAAGAAAGTAGCACTCTTTTATTATATTTTTAATCCCTTATGTCACTTATTCAAAATAATTTTGTCAACATTAATTTAAACAGTTATGCATGTTGTGTGCTTATTTGGTATTCGCTTTGATCTCATGAATTTATCTTTGCAAATATAAAAGGTTCTACTGCACTTGAAAATTAATGATTTCTGGATCCTCAAGATCTCAAATTTAGGACTTATTCAACTACTACACTGCTTTTGAAAGTTTGATGAAAAGATTAGTTAATACTGTACTGTGTTTTCTGCACTCTAGCCACTATGCAAAATAACTTAATAGCAACTGTTAAGGTACGTTTCTATAAATGTTCAATAAAACGTCACCTTGAAAACTAGACCATGTCATATCATTAAATAAAAATGTTTTGGCTGTAAATATTTCAAGTAGGGAGATACAGAATTTTCTATCAATGTGATACTTTTCAGTAGGACTTTCCTGCTGTTAAGAGCAAGTCAGTGTTCAGATATTGAAGTCCTGCTCTCTGCCATTTCCGAGGTACTTGAGACTAGCAATGCCAGCCTCAAACATGGACCTGGAGGAAAGAAATACAACAATTATTCAGTTGTATGTATTTGAATGATTACTATTAATTTAAATGGCACTAATCTAAAGAAAACAAAATTCATTACCAACAACTTTTCTTACATACAATAAAATGATCAATCATTGCATCCAGTCTTCAACACACATTTCAGAACTTGCAACCATGCATTTATCTACTGTAAATACTGTCGATACAATACATGACTAGATTTTCTAGGGGATCATGAATATTACACTGACTGGAGTTTGAACTTTATGTCAAGATATCAAAATGAGAAAAAAATCACTTAAGTAAAATATGAATCAACCAGCTGCTACTCACCACCTTCCGAAGTGCTTGATCAAGGTCATTTATAAGGTCATCAGGGTTCTCTAAACCACACGACACACGTATAAGTCCATCTGTGATACCAAGCTTGTCCCTAGTCTCTTTTGGCACAGATGCATGGGTCATCACAGACCTATACAAAATACACAATGTAAATGAAGATGCCTACAGAAAAAAATACAAATTTAATTATTGTACTTACAAAAACTAAGATATCACTATTATAATATATAGACAATTCAATGACATTTGGACAGCGGAAATAGAGTTTCTGTTACAGCTTCACAAAAATTTCTAAAAGCCAAATTTACTTAAGGACAGGTCAAAATAAATTACTGCTTTTAGGAGAAAGTTCACAACTCAATATCTAAAAATATGCAGTACTTTCTACTATTTATATTTTAATAGTCTATGATCTTCAAAAATAACACAGTATACTGGTAATGATGTTGAATGCTTAACTATAATTACATAAGAAAAAAACGAGTGCTGGCAATAAGGCCATGAGAGTTGACATGCTGTAGGTGAAAGATAATATTTACAAAGTGACAATGTAAGGAAACCAGCTAGCCAGAAGTTTTGGAGGTTAAAAGAACAGTATTTATGCTTATGAAAGTGGAGTATGGATAATAATGTGCATACACTAAATTCTTTGGGGGCAACCCCCACTTTTTTTTTTGGGGGGGGAGAGGGGGTTGAGAACTTGAGATCCAACTAAATAAAATAAATTGCTGTCTACCAACCTACTACCTAGACTAACTTTAAATGCCAACATGAAAAGAAAATGCCTAGCTTAACTACCATTTTATTAGCCAAGCAATGTTCAAGAATCATCCATATGTTGTGATTCATGAGAATAGCTCATCATATGTTAATCTTGACTGAACCCAATGTACTCTAAAGAAAACCAAATGTTATTAAGTAACTCACGGAAGTTCACAGAGCGACTCGTATCCTCCCAAACTCTCAGCGAGGGTGAACACCTTCAACTCCTTGAAAAAACTCTTCGAGGTTTTCAGATCATTTCCCTTTATGTAGAAGCTCAACATACCTGACTGGCCAAAGGATTGACGCTTAGATAACTGCAAAGATGGTAAAAACATTAAAAACTTTATTTGTATACAGTATTGTACAGTACAATAATGCCAATGAAGTACAGTAGTTTGCCATTTCACAAAATATTGCAGTTACACAACCAAGAATATCACAGTATAAATGTTCATGTCAGAGGGATTACACATGGTATGTTTAACAGGTAAAATGGAAAGGATACCACAACATCATCACAGAACAAGTACAGTACAGTGTTGTGTGCTTGAGGCCTGTTAGATACTGGGCCATGAAGATCTCCAGAACTATTACAAGATGATTACAAAGAACTCGAACATCAAAAGTCAAGAGCAACAGCAAAATCTAATGGGAAGAACTGCATTACTTTATATATGCCCATTCCAGTGGAACGTATGCAAACTGAAGCGAACTGGAAGTTTAATTTTAGAATTTTTGGGGGGATATTCAATTAGTGAAAAATAAATAAATAAAAAGGATATAATACTGTGAGGAACAGTTAGAAATACATGGGTAAACTAACTGGAAAAAATAAGAATAAAAAGAAAACTGGAGGGACCAAGTAAAGCCTGAAAGCACTGAAACAAATACAAAAAAAAAAAAAAAAAAGTAGGGATTGTCATGTGGGAGAATAAAATCACACTGAAAGAAAAATATGCTAACCTAGGATTGTTTTTGAAGGCTTGTATGCTGCAAACAGAAAAGAAAGGAAAAGATTATTTCTGAGGCCTAAAATATTTTGCAGAAATCTAAATGTTTAGGAGTGCTGTGGTGGTTAAACAGGAGAATATGTGAATGAACTGTGAATACTTGCCTCATGCTGAGGGTGTGATGGTAAACCAGGGTGTATGACCTTCTCCACACATGGATGATTCTCTAAAAACTTGGCAACTGCCAAACCATTCTTCATGTGTTGTTCCATTCTCAATGCCAAGGTCTTCAGTGATCGGTTCACCAAGTAACAATCGAATGGAGAAGGAACAGGTCCAATAGCATTTTGTAGAAAGCGAAGTTGCTCATATAGGTCATCCCTGTTTTTAGAAGTTTTAGAAATTATTTATGTATCAGTACTGAAGACTGGTATAACATAGAAATAATTGCAGTATGGTAAATAAATTCTTAAAATTTATTCTGTAGCTTACTATACTACTTATATGATTTTTTTCTTTGGCAAATTATGTCCCTGCAGTTGCCCAATTAATCTACACATTACAGTGAATCAATAACACAAATAAAAAGTGAACTGGAAAATTAAAAAGAATTACTATACAGTGGACCCCCGGTTTTCGTGATTTTTTTGTTCCAGAATGCTGTTCAAGTGCCATTACCAAACGAATTTATTCCCATAAGGAATAATGTAAAGTAGACTAGTCCTTTTAGACCCCCAAAAATACACTTACAAAAGCATTTAAAAAAATACACTTACATAAAAGGGCGAGTTTGGAGCAGGACGAACACCGGGGGTCCACTGTATAGTTCTCATTGTCAACATTTAGCAACTGAATTGTTTAAATACACCAATAAAGTAAATCTTTACTTTCGTGTATAAAACTACATACACAAATCAATTAATATATTAAACTGTTAGTGTATACAATGAGCCAGTAAGCATTACCGATTTGTGCAGATAGCTCCCATAATGACATCTGTATGCCCATTTATATACTTTGTTACAGAGTGCATCACCAAATCTGCTCCAAGTTCAAGAGGTCGCTGAAAGTATGGAGACATAAATGTACTGTCAACAACCACGAATGCTCCATGTTTTTTCACAATAGCTGATACAGCAGCGATATCAACAATCTTCAATGTAGGATTGGTTGGAGTTTCAAGCCAAACCATTTTTGTGTTGGGTTTCAATGCTGCTTCCACATTCTTGGGATCAACAGCATCAACAAATTCTACTTCAATTCCCATCCTGAAAAGTACCACTTGCTTTAAAAAATATAATCTAATAAATGTGAGTAGTTTTTACGTTACTATATTCACGAACATACTATGAAACTTTTTCACATACAAAGTGGAGAAATTAAAATTCCAATTACAATGGAACCTCAGTGTTTGAACTTAATTGATTCCTGGGTGGTGTTCAAACTGTGAAAAGTTCAATGTCCAAAACAGTATTTCCCTGGCTTTAGTTATCAGCATCACACACTGGAGGATGTTGAACTGACTTCCAAAAGTGTCTGAGGGTTAGGTTAGTGTTAGAAGTCACTTCAAAGCACTTTTGAAACAGGACTTTCATGTTAAGTTTTTTTACAACTGAATTTTAAACAAGCTGGTGCATTCGGACTACAGAAAAACATTCAAAGACTGGGTCAATTTTTTTTTTAAACAAAATTGCTCAGATTCCAGTTTGTTCGTTCAAGGTCCGGTATGTTTGAACACCGAGGCTCTACTGTAGTTTCTTTTGACTATCATCCCCATTTGTAAATTTTTCAATAAAAAATAGCCTCGAATATTTAACCTCAGACTCTGAAATAATACAGTAGAGTGGATAAAACAATGGGTTTACCCACTTAGAAGACAAAGTGTGGTTTTAAATACTGGACATCAAAATGGGGAAAGGGTACTAAAGTATTACAGTAATAATTCCTTAAAAAAGGCACAAGTGGGTTGATCACCAAACACTTTTTTTACAATACTGAGTATAGAAATCTTAAATGCTGATCATTTCTTTACCATGTCAGTTGCTGAATATATGCATTTACAGCTACTTGGCCATCTTGAAAAACTAACATGGATTCTTCCCAAAAAGTAATAAACCTGTTAAACATTACTTGCCAAAGTCATTGAAAAAGGAATACTAAACTTTGAAATACAATGAGAGTATTTTTCAGGAACTAACTTACAAAGGACAACAATAATACTGAGGAGAAAAATGATTACAAAAACATACTTTCTACTGATTGGTGCTACGGCTAACCTGCAAGTGAAAAGTATTCCATAAATTGAATATTACCCACCTCGAGGCTACACGGCTGAAGTATCTGTTGGTGCCGCCGTAAAGGTCATCCATAGAGACGATGTGGTCACCAGCAGACAGTGTGTGTGTTATAGTGGTGGTAGCAGCCAAACCAGAAGCAAATACTAAACCTTTAAAATGAGAAAAATAACTGATTATCAAGTTATGAGATAAGAAGCAGGAAATCTCTTAAACATTTTTACAATTATTGCACACACAAGTGGGGACAACCACCAGGTCCCAAAAAGTTGAATGCTATTGAATGCAGGAGTACTATATATACGGAATCTTATGAAATTCACTTTGTAATGTCTCAAATTACATTTGTGTTCATTACTTGCATCCGTAGATCTTAGATATTGCACAAAAATGTTATACAGTGGACCCTCACTATTTGAACATTCTTCATTCCAGAATGCTGTTCAAGTGCTGTTACCAAATGAATTTATTCCCATAAGGAATGATGTAAATTAGATTAGTTCATTTCAGACCCCCAAAAATACACTTATAATACAATAATAAACTTACATAAAAGGGCGAGTTTGGAGTGTTCGAACAGCGAGGGTCCACTGTATGTACCTATTAAAAATATAGTGATAAAAGCTACTTATACCAATACTGTACTTTTATTTGTGAAATTTGAAAATGGTGACAAATAATTTACCATATTTAGCATTCTCAGTCGCTGCCAGACACTTTTGAAGGCACTGCCTGGTTGCATTCCCTGAACGACCATACTCGAAGAGCTGCAACATAAATAAAGGATATAAACTAATGCGAATTTTAAACTAAATCCATTTAATGATTCTACTTTCTTTGTCCAGAGTGTACCTCTACATTTATTCTTTATTGCACCTTATACTAACATTACGATAATCATTTCATCAATACTTTCAATAAGTGAATACAGACATTATCTACTAGGAAAGGCAGGAGGGGTGAATGTTATGAGAGATGCTGACAACTGATGGTGATTAGTGCTGGAAAAGTTGCTACACAAGAATAAAACTCATAATACTGTACCAAGGCTGCAACAATTTGCCATCACAGATAAAATTTTGGTTCGTAATTGGCCCATTATTAGGTAATTGGATAATGGTCCAGGATGAACCATAATGTCCCATATTTCCTCTCCAAATTGTGGGTTAATAGTGGAGTGACTGCTGTATTCATGGTTGCAGTCACAAAATTTAAAAATTCATTGACATGTGGCAAGAACTTATGGAAGGGATACAATATACATTTTAGCCAAAAATTTTAAATTGCAATACTGAAGAATATACCACCTCAGAATATGTAGTAATTGACCATTATGTACAATATATGTTTAAGCATTTTATACTACACGATTTTATTAAAAAGATTTTCGTAAATTTGATCTCTATTTTATAATAATGTACCCTATAACTTTTTTTTAACACGTCGGCTTTCTCCCACCGAGGCAGGGCGACCCTAAAAAGAAAAACACTTTCACCATCATTCACACAATCACACTCTTTGCAGAGGTGGCCAAATACGACAGTTTAGATGTCACTCCAAACAGTCAGAAAGTATAAGTATACAGTGAGCAGTAGGCTACAAGTCGAGGAATCTTTAGTCCAAGTTCAGTATGTGGCGAGTGTTACGTTGCATAGTACAGCACAATGAAATTATAAATGTGTGCAGCAATACGAAATGTATAGAATACGTACATACTATAATTCAAAGACAATACAAAGGGATGAGATGGTATGGTTATTTAGAAAGATTTGAGGAAAATGGGTTAACAAAAAAGAATTTATACAACCTGAGCAGCATCCTCGAAAAATAAAAACTGGTGTAAAAGTGTCTAGAAATACACAGTGTTTAATGCATTCACCAGGCTTTGTATGTGAGCATGTTAAATGAGTGCAGAAGTAAGGGGCTTAGGGGATTTAACACTGAATGCATGCAAGGAAGATAATACAGCAATCTATCTATAAAGGAACTTGAGGCAAACCAGTTAGTCGGATTGAGTTTTGTAAGCGAAGTAGTAACGGCACTCTTAATGGGGTGAGGCAGGTTGCAGTTTTGGAAGGTCAACAATGGACAGTGACATCTGTGCCCCTCTGGAAAGGCATATAGTGTGAGAATAATGGTGAGTGTTTTCTCTGGAGCCACTCTACCTGGGTTAGAAATACCAAGTTAGATTAAACAAAGTTCCCATGTAAAGTAAGGTAACATGCCTGCAAAGCATAAGTTTTCCAACCTCTCACAAATACAAATCTATTTGCCAAAGCCTATACATTACGTGGGCAAGTAATTGGAGGGAAAAAAATAGTGACTTACAAAGCCCATAAAATATATAGGGTTGCAGCAAGTTTAAACCCAAGACAAGATTTAAAAAAATTTAGATTATTCATAGGTTTGAATTGAACTAAAACTATGATTAACAGGACAGGACACTATACTTTTAATGTGACACACAACTTAAACAATTACAGAACATTTGAGAGGCAAAGACTTGTCAACAAGTTTGGTAGAAAGATACTGTGTGCAAAGTAATTTACTTCTAGAATATATTTCACTATTAACAGAGCTTTATCAAGTCAGTGACTTGATGCTGTGTTTAAAGCTTTATCAAGTCAGTGACCCAATGCTGTGTTTAAAGCTTTATCAAGTCAGTGATCTGATACTGTGTTCAAAGCTTTATCAAGTCAGTGACCTGATGCTGTGTTCAAAGCTTTATCAAGTCAGTGACCTGATGCTGTGTTCAAAGCTTTATCAAGTCAGTGATCTGATGCTGTGTTTAAAGCTTTATCAAGTCAGTGACCTGATGCTGTGTTTAAAGCTTCATCAAGTCAGTGACCTGATGCTGTGTTTAAAGCTTCATCAAGTCAGTGACCTGATGCTGTGTTTAAAGCTTCATCAAGTCAGTGACCTGATCAACTATGCTTGATTAAGCTCTCTTTACAATGAAATGAACTGTAATCTATAAATAAAGGTTTGCTCTGCAATCCATTGTGTATTTGTATAATGTAAAATTAAATTATGTTGTTCAGTGTTTTGAAAAGGCTATTGCCATTTTAAATGGAAAATTTAATAATACAAGTAATTAGATACAGAGTATATACAGAGTAAAGATTTATCATAATTAAAATTATAGTACATCTTGGCATTCACTATTATTGAACTGTTTCTCCAGATTAATTCGCTTATAATGGAAATCAAAAGAGGCATTTATTTGCTTTATGGTGTCTAGGGGTTTTGTTACAACTCATTAGTAAGATACAAGTCTACATTAGCATTATTTTTTTCAGGAGTTGTCAGTGAAGTGTGAACAACAGTGCAGCTTTTATGACTGGCATGTATGTTTGGAAGGTTTAATAAATTGAAAATGTAAATGTGTGTGTGTGTGTGTGTGTGTGTACGTGCTGTTTAAAGTTATGTTTTTTATAAGTGATACTGGTGATACTTATTACTAAACTGTATAATTTATGACAGGGTTTTTAGGTTTGAACCTATGAACTCTTAACAAGGGAGATGTGAGTGTATGCATATGGCTATGTAAACTTTATAGTAGTAAAGTAATAACTGGTAGCATTATAATCATATATGAGGTGAACAAGGTGGGAATTTATTGACGTGAGTATGAACAAGTGTTAAGGTACCTGGAGGGTGTTCCGGGGGTCAACGCCCCAGCAGCCCAGTCCATGCAAGATAAAATTTAAAATTTTATGACAAATAATGAGACTGTTATGATACAGTAATACAATTATGAGCTGTGATATCTTTTATACAGTCTCTCCTCACTTAATGATGGAGTTCCATTCCTAAGAGTAGGTTGGTAGACCTATGTTAAGTGAGGAGCATATCATACTGGTAGTGGGTTTGTGTCAACCATCTTTAGATATTGTTTTAATGTCACCTTTGCACCATTTATAACATTTTTAGTATATTTTTAAATGTTTATACAGTAGTGTACTGTATACTGTAATAAACACAATAGAGGAAATCAGCTCTAATATATATTACTTAGGTATACATACTGGTCAGAGAGCTGGTTGTAAGCCCAAGCGGTTGTTAAACATTGTTAAGTAAGGAGAGACTACTAGAAGTTGTCAAGATAAATTTAGCAGAAAGGTTATGTACACCATTTATAACAAAGAGTTATATCAAGCTTAAGGTAACAAACATCTAGGTACACAATGGTTAATTATTCATCAGTATACTATATGGAAAATTGTATTTCAACATCTGAAAGGAACTTTACTACATCATTTTCACAGGTTATCTTATGATTTTACATTATAATTCATATTTGGAATCTTCAACAATGGCTAATTTCCTCAAAATTTTGCCTTCAGGATTGTCTCAGCCTACAAAACCTCTGGCACTTTCTATAAGGCACACATCTTAACACATTAAATACTGAAACAGTACATCTATATTAAAATAAATCTTTGATTCAACATATCAGTGAATCCACAGAGAACTACAAACCACTATCAAATCTACCAGTACTATAAAAATATTTTAATATATTAGCTTATCTTTGCATACACCAAACACTCTTCACTGAGGATGCATTCCTGAAAGCAGTGCAAAGATAGATTCTGTCATGGCCAGAATCAATATAGTATACAGTAACATAGAAGTGTGGGGGTGTCTACAGTGTTCCATCCCCCTTCTTGATATCTGACCCATATGAAAGTATATACGTAGATATGTCTGTTGTACTTGCCCATGAGAAGATTGAAATGCCTCGCACAACGAGTGTCCGTGGTTCGATCCCCGGCCAGGTGGAAACATTGGGCATGTTTCCTTACATATGCTGTCCCCATTCACTTAGCAAGTAGGTACCTGGGTGTTAGCCGACTGGTGTAGGGTGCATCCTGGGGGACAAGACTGAAGGACCCCAATGGACAGTCCTCAATGACACACTGATTTTCTTGGGTTATCCTGGGTAGGTAACCCTCTGGGTTAAAATTCTGAACAAAATCTTATCTTATCTCTTAAGTGGTTATAAATGATACTCCCAACACTTAATGATATTCAAAGCATAATTCTATTCCTCCTTAAAGTCACTGATAAGAAGCCATAAAGCTTACTTAGCAAACTGGAAAAGCCACCTTGGGAAACATGCAAGGTATTATAATATTTATGGGAATATGCCATACCAAGGCACTGGTGAAGGAAGCCAAGCAAGATACAGCACTAGCATGGAATAAGCAATGCCAGAACAATGAAGAGATAGGCAATTTAAAAAAATACAGTAGATAGACTGTCACAGTAAGACACTGTCATGATGAAGTCTGATTTTATGATCATGAAATCCAAGTTTTGCAAATTAAATGAAGTCATGAATACTTTTTAATGATGAATGTTAAAATCCCAACACACAAAGCAATTAAAAAATACAGTATGTAAAAAATATTTTTCTGACCCTCCAGCAAAAGCAGTATCAGTGTCAAACCAAAAAGGTCTGAGAGCAAATAATACCATGCACAGAAAAAGAAAAGCCTATAGCTGACTGATAAACACGTACATTGAGGAAAGGACGCAAAGAGTTCGATTCCCATTCAGCTTGAAACTTGATGGAAGGAGCAAGATTGTTAAGGGCATTGAGAAATGATTGGAAGGAACTAGAGTCATGGGGCCAATGAGCAAAGATGTAATCTAAATAGCTCCTGGAGGATATGGAAAGAAAGAATTTGTAGACTAAGGAGCAGACCATACCACGGGTGGGGTTCGAACCCGCGGTCAGAGAGTCTCAAAACTCTAGACCTTCGCATAAGCCACTAGGCCAGCTAGCTTCAATAAGATTCATCCAACTAGGTATATTTCTACACCATAGGAAGGTTAGCATAGGCACCACTGTGTCCACAAATGCAAATTTTTACAGACGAATCTCCCGCTAGCATGGCCGTGACGAACTCTAGCTCAAGTCCCCCTCAAAGCCGTCCACATGACTCACGAAATCGTAATGACACGATTGCAAACAAACCATACCACGGGTGGGGTTCGAACCCGCGGTCAGAGAGTCTCAAAACTCTAGACCGTCGCGTAAGCCACTAGTCATGTGGACGGCTTTGAGGGGGACTTGAGCTAGAGTTCGTCACGGCCATGCTAGCGGGAGATTCGTCTGCAAAAACTTGCATTTGTGGACACAGTGGTGCCTATGCTAACCTTCCTATGGTGTAGAAATATACCTAGTTGGATGAATCTTATTGAAGCTAGCTGGCCTAGTGGCTTACGCAACGGTCTAGAGTTTTGAGACTCTCTGACCGCGGGTTCGAACCCCACCCGTGGTATGGTTTGTTTGCAATCGTGTCATTACGATTTCGTGAGTCATAAGGAGCAGAGTCCATTAAAAATATTCAGCACTGGGCATCATAAAACAACTCACTGGCTTATGCATTTAAATAGTCACACAAATTAAAATATGTAATAAAAAAATAAAATGTGGAAAGCAAACCAGAAATAACTACCATTTGGATGGAGAAAAAGGAATCTGAATCTGATAAGAGAAACACCTACAACTAACCATTATGCCAAACCTGACCCCTGAAATAGTATACAAAGAGCATCAACAGTAACTAGCCAGGCTTGTAAACAAAGACCTTCAGAAAGCCAGACAAAATCCTTTCTTGATAAACTTTACAATATATATATATATATATATATATATATATATATATATATGACCAATTGTTAGTACACAGCACCAGTGTATAAACTCTGGCCTAGGTAATTACCAATGAAAGCCAAAAAATGCATATAGTATACCAGTGTCTTAGCAGAGGAACCAAGCTATGAGTAAAGAATGTGTGTGCTCTAGGCTTCATTACCTGTAAGAACTAAGAAGAGGATGTGATCACTACAGAATTGGGGGCCATAAAACAATCAGACAAGAACAAGCTCTTCAATAGCAGTGAAAGGAAGTTTCAAAATTTACAAAGCTCTAGCACCAAAAAGTCATTCAGCACTTTTATGCAGTAAAAAAATTTACTTTTGCAAGGACAGGTACCCACCACACAAGCTACAACTAACCAAACCTTCCAAGTAAAAACCATTCCCACAAATTATCAAACTGTTAATATTAAAATCCCCTTAATTTTGTCAGAGATCCCTAGAAGTACAGTGGTACCCCGGTTTACGATGGTCCCCAAACTCACCCTTTTATGTAAGTTTATTTTTTTAAATGCTTTTGTAAGTGTAATTTTGGGGGTCTAAAAGGACTAGTCTATTTTACAACTTTTCTTAAGGAGATAAATTCGTTTGGTAATGGCACTTGAACAGCATTCTGGAATGAAAAAATATCGTAAACCGGGGTACCACTGTACCTGGTACAACAATTATAATAAAAAAAATAAATAAAAAGGCAAAAATCATGGGCAAACAATTAAAACATTTGCCAGACAGCAGCAAACCACAAGTCACACAGAGGGACAAAAGCACTTACAGGGTAGCCACGAGTGAAGTGCATTTGCCCTATCTACAGAGAAATGTCTGAGACAATTCTTGTACAAGAGAGGATGACCAAAAACCCCAAGTCCTGTAGAGTCCTGTACAACTTGCTTTTAGTCTGTAGGACCCACCAGCTCCTTTACTTTTCAATGACATACACCAGCAGAGGAATTAGAAAGTGGGCATAGGTGCAAAATGCACAGCAAATCAAGCCTCTAGTGACATCAGAGGACAGAAGAGCCAGGAGGGGAAAATAACACAGAATACTCAAGAGAATTGGTAAGGTAGAGAGGGATAGGCTGTTTGAGATACTATAAGAAATGGGAACTCAAGGACACACAGTTAAAGTCACATTTGACCCACAAGGCTGTCAGAAGTATTTTTTTCAGTTTCAGTGGTCGGAAGTGGAATGATCTTGGAGAGGAAACGGTGGAGGGAGGCTCTAGTATACAGCAATAGACCCCACAAGGCTAAGAGCAAATGAATCTGGAGAGTGGCAAGTTAAAAGGGCCAAGATCTGAGAATTGACCTCTAACAACAAATAGGTGAGCACTGTACATACTGTGTATTAGGAAAAACACTTCAACATAATACAGTAAAACTAATTCATTTAAAACTGTCATCATTATTATATTCATGGGAAAACACTTGTTCTATAAGGGTCAGACAGCACCTGGGAAATTTGAGTTAATCATGATTGAGAGGACAACACCAATTTCTTGGATCAAGGGCTCTTCATCATATAATGCATTTTTCTTGAAGGGTTACTGTTACCTGGAGTTTACCTGGAGAGAGTTCCAGGGGTCAATGCCCCTGCAGCCCGGTCTGTGCCCAGGCCTCATGTTGGATCAGGGCCAGAACAACCAGGCTGTATGCGCAGTATTACACTATAAAGTGGTAGGTATAGTACACAAATGGCAAAATTTAATGATAACACTTTCCCATTACAAAACAGCATTAATTAATTTCAAACTAATTTTAAAGATTTTAATTTTAACTTAGTTTACTAACTTTAAATTCAGCTGGGCCATTTTGCTTAAAAGTTGTTGACAAGGAAATTGGTGGAACAGTAGCTAAATCATTCCACTGATCAGGCTCATTTCCTTCATGAATAGCACGAGTAGAGAAGGAAGGGTCATTCTTCATATATCCCAAATCTGCCATTATTCCTCAAGATGCAAAACAGTCTGTAATTAAAATACAAAAAAAAAATTATTAAGTTATGAATCTAAAAAAAAAGGCAAATAGCAGTCTGCAAAAAATAAAATTTAAAAATACTACAGTGAAGAAGCATGGTTCAGCCTGTAGTACAGTATGGTATAGTATCTTGTCTGGGGCATGGCAGTAATGGGAGGTGACACAGTTAAGTACCATGTTTATCTTGTTATTGGCAATGGATCAAACTTCTACTTTTCATGCAAAATAGCTCACATGGGCTGAGCACTTCACATAAAATAAAATAAATGGGAGAGGATGTCTGACTTATGGAGGTTCTCCTGTTGCATTGTCTACAAAAATCATCCAGTTATGACTTGCAATGCCATGCCAATCAACATTAACAATGTCATGCCAATCTCTGACAAGAGCTGCCAGGAGAGAGATTGCACGAAGTAATAAATACAAAAGCTAGGTGAGAAAGGATAATTATGAAGGTGACAGTAGAAAAGGAAGGCATATTGTTTTACTAAATCTTGCAACAAATTGCTTGCAAAATTCACATTAGTTGTTATAAGTTATAAGCAAAGTAGGACCCCCCCGTATCCACGGATTTGGTATCAGTCGTTTCAGTTATCCACGGTTTACTATGGCCCAAAAATAACCCTTAATTTTACTTACTAATGGCCTCAAAGTGCAATAATGGCCTCAAAGCTGGCAGTTCTTCAAAGGCTAAGAGAAGCCATGAAATGCTTCCCATCAGTAAAAAGAAGTGCCAATTTTAGAATTATTTTGCTTAATTTATCAATCAAACTTTATCATAGGAATGTATGTAAACAAAAAATTACATATACAGTGGACCCCCGAGTTTCGTAAACCCCGGAAATCGGACATTTATGTAAGTATAATATTGTAAGTGCTTGTGGAAAAGTATTTTTGGGGGTCTGAAATAGACTAACCTACGTGAAATTTTTCCTTAAGGGAGAAAATTCGTTCGGTAATGGCACTTGAGCAGACTTCAGGAGTGAAGTTTTTACGAAACTCGGGGGTCCACTGTACAGTGGTACCTCGAGTTACGATGGTCCCCAATTATTATTATTATTATAATCAAATAGAAGCGCTAAACCACAGGGGTTATACAGCGCTGCAGGTTATTGTAGGATGCAGGGAGAGTGGGTTGTAAGAGGGAGATGGACGATTAGTAGGGTATGGAGTGCAAGATGACGGTGGATTGTGCAGGGAGGAGGGTAGCAAGAGATCGAGGTAGAAGGGACTGAGGGAGGTGCTAGAGGTATAATCTTCAGAGTTTGTGTAGTAAGTCAGTTTCTGTCAAAAAGTCAATGAGAGAGTCAGGATTAAAGGAGGGGCCATCTGCAAGAAGGGAAGGTAAAGAAAGGGCCGCAGAGCGAAGACGTCGTTGGAGGTAAATTCTGCGTGCTCGTTGATAGAGTGGGCAGTCCAACAGGATATGTCGAACAGACACTGGAACCTGAAAAGCAGAGAAGGGCAGGAGCCTCTCCATGAGATACCCGTGAGTAAGACGAGGTGGCCGATGCGAAGACGGGAGAGTGTAGTCTCCCAACCTCGACATTGGTGACAAGAAGAAGGCCAGAAACCTATAACCGGTTTAATAGAATGAAGTTTGTTATTCAGCAGGTCAGACCAGCGTTGTTGCCAACGGGTGCGAAGGTGGGTAGCAATGACCGCAAAATAGTCCGTGAAAGGAACACCTCTATATGAAACTGGAAGGTCATGTACTGCTGACCGCGCAGCAGTGTCTGCCTGTTCATTGCCCTGTACGTCAACATGACCAGGGACCCAACAAAAGACAATATCTTTATGCTTGCTAAAGATACGGCGTAACCAAAGGTGGATACGAAGAACTAGGGGTGAGGTGTATCAATTTTACGGATAGCCTGTAAAGCACTAAGGAGTCTGAAACGACCACAAATGGTGATACAGGCATAGATGCAATACGGATAAGTGCCACAAGAATGGCATACAATTCAGCCGTAAATATGCTAGCCGAGGGTAACAGATGCCCTCGTACGACGCTGTCCGGAAACACTGCTGCGAATCCGACGCCGTCAGATGACTTTGAACCATCGGTGTATACTGCGATGGCATGGGAATGAGAACGGAAATGGTCTAGAAAGAAAGAGCGAGAAGCCGCCGTAGGCAGTTGGGCTTCGCGCAAGGTAGAGGAATAGAACAGACACGGACAGCAGGAACTTCCCAAGGGGTAGAGGAAAGGGTGAAGCCACATGAACATATAAAGGTGGAAGCTGAAGGGAAGACAAGAGTGAATGCAGACGAAGAGAAAAGGGACGAAGTAAACAGGGGCGACGAACAAATAACGAGCGTCTACTAACATCTGTGACAATCCTATACATGGAAGGATTGCGGAGGTCATGAGAGCGAACATAATAGCGAATGCAATGTGCATCACGACGATCGGACAAGGATGGAATGTTCGCTTCTACATAGAGGCTCTCAACCGGGAAGAACGAAAAGCACCAAGGCATAAGCGTAATCCCTGGTGATGGATGGGATTAAGGCTGGAAAGAGTGGCAGGAGAGGCTGCCGAATATATCTGGTCACCATAATCGAGTTTCGATAGAATTAGGGCTGAATGTAGGCGAAGGAGAGTTCTACGATCAGCCCAACATGAAAGATGTGCGAGGGTTTTAAGGAGGTTCAGCCGGCTATGGCAAGTCGCCTTCAGAGAGGTAATGTGAGGTTTCCAGGACAATCTGCGGTCAAACAGGAGGCCGAGAAACCTGACTGTATCACGTTCTGGGATACGTGAGCCGTATAGGTACAATGGATGATCAGAGACCACTGAACGTCTAGTGAACGTAATTTGATGAGTTTTGCCACTAGAAAACTTAAACCCGTGAGTGGTGGCCCAATCAGAAACCCGGTTGATGGCATGCTGGAGGGAAACTGCAATGAGGTGACAGTCAGCACCTGCACAAGCTATAGCAAAGTCATCCACATAGAGCGATGACCAAATATTGGATGGGAGAACAGATGCCAGATTATTTATAGCAAGCAGAAAAAGTGTTGTGCTCAGAACACATCCCTGGGGGACACCTTCAGCTTGGACAAATTCCGGGAGAGTTCATTACGAACCCGGACCCGGAAATGTCTGTCAGTTAAGAAAGCCTTAAGAAAGAATGGTAAGTTGCCTCGGAGGCCTAAGGAGTGGGCCTGGGCCAAGATATTATATCTCCAAGTTGTATCATAAGCCTTCTCAAGGTCAAAAAAGATAGCGATAACCGAATGGTTATTCGCAAAGGCATTACGAATATACGATCCAAGCGCAGCAAGGGGTCAATGGCAGAACGGCCCTTACGGAAACCATACTGACTAGGGGAGAGACTATTGTGAGTCTCTAAATACCACATCAAACGCCTATTAACTAGACGTTCCATTACCTTGCAAACTGCACTGGTAAGAGCGATGGGACGGTAGTGAGAGGGATCACGTCCCGTAGCACCTGGTTTTCGAAAAGGGAGAACAATAGCAGACTTCCACAGCTGGGAATAACTCCTGCGACCATATAAGATTAAAGAGTCGTAAGAGGACAGTAAGAGCAGACTGATGTAAATGCTGTAGCATACGAATATGTATGCCGTCTGGCCCAGCTGCCGATGATCGGCAAGCAGAGAGTGTTGCCTCCAGTTCTTGAAGGGTAAAAGGCACATTATAGGATTCTTCTCTAAGAGAAGAAAAATCTAAGGGCTTTAACTCGCTGGCAGACTTAGAAGAAAGGAACGAGGGGCATAGATGGAGCCCCTGAGAAATGCGGACGAGATGGTTACCAATTTCAGTGGCAACGGCAAGAGGGTGTGTATGTCGACACCAGCAACCTGAAGAACAGGAGCCGGGTCGGGAGAATTTACCACTTAATTTCCGCACTTTCTTCCAGACTGCACTCATCGAGGAAGCCGAAGTGACAGTAGAAACGTAATCTCGCCAGCAAGTGCGTTTAGCATCACGTATGACACGACGAGCAATAGCTCTCTTCTGCTTGAAATCAAGGAGTCTCTCTGTGGTTCTGTTATATCGATACCTGCCCCATGCAGCACGTTTCAAACGCACTGCCCGAGCACAAGCAGGAGACCACCAAGGCACGCACTTCTGAGGATGCTTGCCCGAGGTTTGGGAATAGAATGTGAAGCCACTGTGAAGATGGAGGACGAAAAGAGATGTAAAACCTCATCAATGGAGGACGAGATAGGAACCTCATGAAAGGCAGTAAGATGTGCGTAAAGGTCCCATTTCGCCCGGTCAAATTGCAGCGTGGGCAATGAGGAGGTGGAGAAAACAGAGGGGACTTAAGGATGATTGGGAAATGATCGCTGTCATGCAAGTCCGGGAGGACAGACCAGGTGAAGTCAAGGACAGTAGATGAAGAGCAGATGGAAAGATCGATGCAGGAGAAAGAATGAGTTCGGGGATCAAAATGGGTAGGAGTACCCGTATTTAAAACATGGAGGGGAAGAGAAGCAAGAAATGCCTCCAACTGAATGCCACGGGAGTCACAGTGCGATCCTCCCCAGAGAAAATGGTGTGCGTTAAAATCGCCGAGTAATAGAAGGGGTGGCGGTAAGGAAGAAACCAGAAAATCAACATCTGGGATAGACATTGCCCGAAGGGGAGATATAAAGAACAGAGTGTATACCACTTATTCAAGTGGATACGGGCTGCGGTGTAATGTAAGGAAGAAGGAACATAGAGCTGACGGTATGGAACACCAGTGCGTATAAAGGTTCCATCGGAAAAAGGATCCGATGAATATAACAAATCATAGCCTGAAAAGGGCCTGATAACAGTGGATTGTAATTTGGGTTCTTGCAAACAGACCCCAACAGGGGAAAACTGAGAGAGCAACACCTGAAGCTCACCCGGTTACCCCTGAGGCCTCGGATATTCCACTGTAAATAAGCCATGATTTATGGAGAGAAAGATATAAGTGGAAGTGAGAGGAATCTATGGACTAGGGTTAGAAAAGTCCACGTGTGGAGGCAGCGGAAGACCTGTAATCAGAGAAGGAGGAGGACGTTGTGAAGGAAGGGGGTTGAGACGAAGAAGAGAGATGAGGAACCTCAGGTGGAGTAGTGTCCATCATCTGTCCAGTCTCTGTAATATATTCTGCAATAGCTTCCAGTGTTTCGAAGTCAAAGATGCAGAATGTGGGACTACATTAGAAATGGAAGAAGAGTGAGCAACGATCGGGAGTCTATAGACTGCACTAAAGTAGAGGGTGAGGAGATAGAAGAGGAAACTGTCGAAGGGGCTTGGGAGGGGACAGGGATGAAGGTAGTGTATGAGGAGGAGGATGAACCTCCACACACGTTATAGAACTAGTCAGAGGCGAAGGACCTGGCAGTAGGGATTTTAGCCGGGCTTATGAGAAGGAGGGGGGCGCTGAGGTTTAGGTGAAGAACGAGGACGTGTAGACTCAGGATTGTGCGAGTGAGTAGAGGAAGGAGTGTGGACAGTATGGGAAGCCGAGGTAGGGACCTCGGAGCCAAGAATATCAAAAGGATTCGAGACAGGGGTGATTGCGGATGAGGCAACCACAGAGGAAGCCGTGGAAGTTGGGACCCCAGAAGCGGGGCGACGTTTAGCAATGCGAGAATAAGAAATACGGGGAAGTTTCCCTTGAAGGCGAAGATGAGAGACAGCCATAGCATAGGAGAAGCCTTCCGCCTCTTTGAGACAACGGATTTCCCGCTCATTCAGGTAAACCTGACAACGGCGAGAATATGAAGGATGTGCCTCATGACAGTTAAGGCAAGAGGGAGGTAGAGTACAAGAAGAACTGGCATGGTCGTCAGCACCACAGACTGGGCATTCGGCCATGGACCTGCAATATTTTGCTGGATGACCAAAACGCCAGCAGTTTCTACACTGCTGCGGTGTAGGGGTCACAACTTGTACTTGACCTGCAATGTAGACAGGTGCAGTTCTCGGCAGTCAAACGTTAACGACAATTGCAGGATAACGTCTTCGCTATTGGTGGGAGGACAAGTGTCAACTTTAAGGATAGAGTTCTTGACTCAAGCTGCTCGAAAATGTCATCACCACATGTCTGAAATTCCGTTGGACAATGGTGTGGGGCAAAATGACAGAACCACAACAAGAATTGAGGGAATGGTGCTTGTCAATAGTAACAGGTGTATTGTCAATGGTCGTAAGAGAAAGATCACGAGCTTGGCCAGCATTCTGGACCGTGATGATGCGAGTGCCGCTCTTGAGAGCGTGAAATGAGATGTTTTGACCAACATGGCGTAGTAGAGCCTTACCAATACTATGGTCTGAAAGATAGGTATTAGGAGAAGTTGGACGAAGAGTAAAAAACTTTGTCCATTGAGTAGTTTGAAACAGAGAGTTTAAGGGGAGTGAGTGACGAGCTGGTCGTTTCTGCGATGAACGAGAAGGGAGTGTCGAATCGTCATGTGTGGGTCTTGGTCGTTTTGTGTGGGACCGGGGTGGTCCGATGGGAGACGGGCGAGCGATTCGAAATTGCCGCACCGTCGAGGAGAAGCCGGAATCAAGGTCAGAGAAGAGCGAAGGTCAGACGTATCGAAAGGGCCAGTCGGGACCCTGGTACCTGAAGCAGGTGACGAACCAGCACCAGCAAGAGGTACAGGGGCATGAGAGGTGTCCAAAGAGTCATCCGTTAACGAGGCAGGGTCAGTACTGGGTGCGGTATCAGGAAGGGCCCGGGGTAGTGGGTTCATGGATTGGGTCAGCCATGGTTAGGTTACTTCTTTCTTTTTATTTTTAAGAAAAAAAGAAAGAAGAAAAGAAAATAAAAATAAAAAAGAATAAAAAAGGGGAACGTGGAGGAATAGGTCCTAGGAGGAATGAAAGGAGCGCAAATCCCCTCCGTGCCCAAGAGGACCTCAACACCGCAAGTAGTGCAGATGCTGCATGGAACCCGTGCATACCCTACCCTTCACGCCAGTAAACCAGCAATCCGGGATAGCAACCTCACATCCACCGAGCCATCTCGGCGGACAAAAGAGAGGGCGGCCGGATATCCGCCAAAAGCATACCGCCTTCGGCCACCACCCCGGAATCCGAAAGGTGGCCTCCAGAGATACACCCGTCGCCCGAAAGATACCCAAAGCCACCCCCGGGTGACCGAGAGGGATCGGGACATCCCCAGGCGATCCAGATTCCACGGCAAACTACACCACCGCCAAGGACCTCAACAGAATGGGATGGACTACGATACCCTTCCCCTACCTAGGAACTAGAATGCCTGAGGAGAGAAGCTCCCAGGGTAAAACTGGGAAGGAAATAAGGGAGGGATGAGGAGGAGGAGGAGGAAAGGGAAAAGAGGATGGGGAGATGGGAAAAGGGAGGGGGATTGGGGGTAATTAGGCTCGGTCTGAGGAAGAAGACCAAAAGGTCCAATTCCTCAGACCGATAGCCTCTTTACCACGTCAAGGAGCCCCCCTTAAAGGGCGATGGTCCCCAAAATCGCCCTTTTATGTAAGTTTATTTTTTTAAATGCTTTTGTAAGTATATTTTTGGGGGTGTAAAAGGACTAGTCTATTTTACATTATTCCTTATGGGGATAAATTCGTTTGGTAATGGCACTTGAACAGCATTCTCGAACGAAAAAATATTGTAACTCGAGGTACCACTGTACGTATAGGATTCGCTACTATTCACGGAGGTCTTGGAAATATCCCTCATGCATACAGGGGGGACTACATACTGTAGTTATAAGATCATTTTAAGGCTGCCAAAATAATCTGTAAAACCAGGGATTTTCCATAAAGTATACGTCAATAATGTCACCTTTTTCTGAAACACGTGTAAACCATACTTTACAGAAATAATAATTGTCATCATTACAGTCATTATATAACAGGTCTGAAACCAAGGGATGTACTAGTATAAGGATTAGAAGGTAACCAAGATGGCAAGGTGACTTTGTTGAACTGAATGGAGGCAGAAATTGTTTTTCCAATGAAGATCAGCATGACATAAATGCAAGATTATGCAGATAATGGAGACTGACTTAAGCCTATTAGTCACAAGGAAGGGCATTCTGCAAGATAGACCAGAAGGTAGGTGGGAAACTGGTAAGCAAAAATACTTAGGAAAAGTTTGAGTGGGTATGACAAGAAATTTAAAAACAGGTTAGTTATTTATGTTTTGGGACTTGATGAAGGATGGAGAAGGTATACCTGGAGTATACCCAGAGAGGGTTTCAGGGGTCAATGCCCCCGCAGCCCGGTGGTGGATCAGGGTCTGATCAACCAGGCTGTTACTGCTGGCTGCACAACTGTGAATGAATATAGAATTTGCCAAAGAAAAATGGCTTTGAAAGTGGTTTGGTCTCTTGAGGCTGCCTGATTCTAATTTATAAAGCACTTTAGTCTGCATCAATGTAAACTTAGCTTTTTTTTTACACTCCATTTATGATGTAAATTAATAAAAATGTATTTATTAGCAGCCACAGTTCTGATATTTTGGCATTTGTTAGGGAAGGGGAGTACTAAGGAATGGGAGCATACAGTATAAGGAAGAAGTAGAAGACTGCACAGGGAGTAGTCATGTGAGAAAAATTAAATGGGAAAGAGTAAGGGAGATGCCAGGAAACAAGGAGGAGGGGGGGAAGAGAGTGGGAGAGAAAGAGAGAGGAGAAAGATCAAAGGGGAGATATGAAAATGAGGGAGTAAAAGTGGTGAGAACGGAATGAATGAATGGGGATAAAAAAAATAAGGAAAAGGATAAAGAGCAAAGGAGAGGGAGAATAACCCAAGAGAAGAGAAGGAAGAAAGCCACAGGGGAGAAAAAGTGCATAGAAGAGCAAGAGTGAAGAGCACAAGAAGGGGAACAAGACATGTGGGAAAGATGTTATCATGACTGGCGAGTATAACAGCTCATAAATGCTAAGTCAGTGGACCTTGTAACCTCTAGCCTACAAGTCGCCACCCACCCTCCCTTTCCCCAAGCCAGTCAACTTTTTTTTATCCTTCCTCCATTTCTCGTCTTCATGACCCCGTCACCATTACCGCTTCTCCATGGTTATGGGATTATTATATTCTAAAAGAAAACAAGCAGTAAACCCCTATGGGTCATATTGGGGAATTAAGATAGGCCTCACTATGCCAGTGTGATAAGTGGTACACTGAAGGAGGCCCGTACCCTCATATTTCCTTACCATTTAACTATGCAAAGTCTCGTATCCTCACTCCTCTTCTGGCTTCCCATTACATGTTACCACTCACCCATTATACATCCAGGATTTTATTCTTACCCTGTCACCCGTGAAACAGAAATACAGTATTTTCTTCGTAGTTTCACACTCAACCATTATACAGCTAGTATGTCCTTCATACTTTCACCCATTATGATTTAAGTATGGAGAATCGTGCCTAGTGTCCTGGCTTGGAAAAAAGCTTACTCATTTCGCAATACACAATTTTCTTCGTGACTGCATCCAAGAAATGGTCTTACCAAGATCTACTCCTCCTCAAATTGCCAACATCAAACCTTTCTCCACAACCTTGAAGAATGTGCAGATGACTTGAACAATGCTACAAAGGAAGCTTTCCTCCTACCAATGATTTAAGTATAACTTTCGTACTCTTACTATTATATACTCAAAATTCCATTCTAGTCTTTTACCCATGTTCCTTCCAGGATTGTGTCACTTTACGCTAAAGTTCAAATCCTTCTTCACTGATATATGTACAGGCGTGTACGTAACTATGTATGTTCACTGATAGTCATGCCTTTACAGGAAAGCAGTTAGTTTAATATCTTTATTATGCACAGCTCATCCTAAGTTTTAGTTTATTATGCCCAGCTCATCCTAAGTTTTAGTTTATTATGCCCAGCTCATCCTAAGTGTTAGTTTATTATGCCCAGCTCATCCTAAGTGTTAGTTTATTATGCCCAGCTCATCCTAAGTGTTAGTTTATTATGCCCAGCTCATCCTAAGTGTAGCTTATTATGCCCAGCTCATCCTAAGTGTTAGTTTATTATGCCCAGCTCATCCTAAGTGTTAGTTTATTATGCCCAGCTCGTCCTTTGAGCGACATCCTGACAGAATTACTGAGGCTACAACATAAAATGGTACAATACCGTGTCTAGAACAATTCACAGATAACTCGCATATAGAATGAAACTAACGACGACGTTTCGGTCCGACAAGTTGGACCGAAACGTCTTTGTAAGTTTCATTCTATGTGCAGATGATTTGTCACAACGTATTTTTATCAGGCAAAATTGTATCTAGTTACTTCATATATTACGGTTTCATCATTTACCTATTTAAGTCGAAAATATAAATAGACCCCTGGCTGTCTTCAAGCAGGCACTGGACAGGCACCTAAAGTCAGTGCCTGACCAGCCAGGCTGTGGTTCGTACGTTGGACTGCGTGCGGCCAGCAGTAACAGCTTGGTTGATCAGGCTCTGATCCAACATGAGACCTGGTCACAGACCGGGCCGCAGGGGCGTTGACCCCTGGGAACTCTCTCCAGGTAAACTCCAGATACAATGTAAAGAATCTCACATATCATTAACATAAATCATTGGTTCGAATCTCCTCCGGTACGGCTGGAAAACATTAGGGATATATTTCCATAAAACACCTGCTGTCCCTGTTCACCCATCAGTGTAAATTAGGTACCTGGGTGTTAGTCGACTGGTGGGGGTCGCATCCTGGGACAAAACTGACCTAATTTGCCCGAAATGCTCTGTATAACAAGCGGCTTTCTATATTGTATGTCATTGATGTCAGCTATGGTCTGTATACCAAGCACATGTACTTGTAGTAAATAAATATATTATTATATTATCTTACGTTATCCCAGGTTAGTAACCATAAGAATGTCGTATTTTCTATCCAGAAATGTGTCTTGACGCGGGTCTTAGTTAAATGCTGACCAGCTCAGTAGACAACCGCTGGGGTGCAAGTGATGGCCAAGTTATCTAAGATATCAATCAGCATTACGTAATAAGGCCGGCCCAGCTCTCCACCCCACAGCTTAGCCAACCAACAACAGGCATATACCACTTTCTGGTCCAATGAGCATCGAGAACCACACTTCCACCATCCAATCGTATGGTGGCACGAGGCGCTCACTCTGAACAAAACTGTTGCACTGATAAGTGCTACAGCTAGTGGTGGATTTAGTGGCCGCTACTGTGTCACAGCTGTGGCTGGAGTTATTAATTCACATCGATTGCGCTCAAGTAATTATGGTCACAATTCACCTGCACAGTAACATCAATACTAAAATCCTTAAAATCGAGATTAAGGTACATCTCGGTGCATAATGTCTTAGAAACAAATACTGTTTTGCCAAACACTTATTTTGTCGGATTATTAACCTCGTGGAGTTATCGACTTGGTATAATACAATAAAAAAGTCACTATTGCGTATATCACTAGTCCTTTTGCTCTCTTCCCCAGGATGCAACCTACAACAGTCGACTAACACTCAGATATGTACCAAGTTTGTTACTGTCTACATGTGAGTTCTTGCCTCACATTTATCACGTTAAAAACTCAATTCTGACCCAAGATAGGTTTGGAAGGATTAAGCTAAATTATAGTGTTAATTTTTACAAGGTTATGCTCGAGATAGCTTTATTACAAAAACGAAAGGTAATACTAAGTCAATTTCCAGTCACATCTATCAATGCATAAGAATTTTGATTTGAAAAGTATCTATTTTTTTTTACTAAAACGCACTTTGGTTATGTTAGCTACATCAGGCGGCAGATGATAATGATTTTGTTGGGATTATTAACCCAGGATAACCCAGGGTTAGTAACCCAGGATAACCCAGGGTTAGTAACCCAGGATAACCCAGGATTAGTAACCCAGGGTTAGTAACCCAGGATAACCCAGGATTAGTAACCCAGGATTAGTAACCCAGGATAACCCAGGGTTAGTAACCCAGGATAACCCAGGGTTAGTAACCCAGGATAACCCAGGTTAGTAACCCAGGATAACCCAGGTTAGTAACCCAGGATAACCCAGGGTTAGACCCAGATAACCCAGGGTTAGTAACCCAGGATAACCCAGGGTTAGTAACCCAGGATAACCCAGGGTTAGTAACCCAGGATAACCCAGGGTTAGTAACCCAGGGTTAGTAACCCAGGATAACCCAGGGTTAGTAACCCAGGATAACCCAGGGTTAGTAACCCAGGATAACCCAGGGTTAGTAACCCAGGATAACCCAGGGTTAGTAACCCAGGATAACCCAGGTTATACCAGGATAACCCAGGGTTAGTTATCCAGATAACCTATTAGTTACCTCCGGATAACCCAGGTTAGTTACCCAGGATAACCCAGGGTTAGTAACCAGGGTTAGTTACCCAGGATAACCCAGGGTTAGTTACCCAGGATAACCCAGGGTTAGTAACCCAGGATAACAGGGTTAGTTACCCAGGATAACCCAGGGTTAGTTACCCAGGATAACCCAGGGTTAGTTACCCAGGATAACCCAGGGTTAGTTACCCAGGATAACCCAGGGTTAGTTACCCAGGATAACCCAGGGTTAGTTACCCAGGATAACCCAAGGTTAGTAACCCAGGGTTAGTAACCCAGGGTTAGTTACCCAGGGTTAGTTACCCAGGATAACCCAGGTTAATCCAATAAAGTCAGGGCGTCATCGGGTACCGTCTGTTATTTTCCATTGATTCATTTAATATCTACCTCCAGGATGCGACCCAAAACAGCAGAGTAACACCCAGATACCTACTTACTGCTAGGTGTACAGACACAACTGGTGTAACATGCCCAACGTTTCACCTGTGCCGGGGATCGTTCCCCGGTCCCTCAGTGTGCTAGCTGAGGACGCTACCAACAGAGCCACGAACACTTATTTCCTCCGTGACAATTGCGCCTGCTGTTATTTCGATTACATAATTATATTAAGGGGGAGGGCTAAACCCATAGGGGTCATACAGCTCTTGAAGAATGAGAATTAATCAGGTTTGATCAAATTTCTTGGCTCACTTGGCAGCGGCCTCAGCTCGCACTATGAGGGACCACGGTTCGATACCTGGACGAGCAGAAGCTTTGGGCAAGCTTTCTCGCACCTACTTCGTACGTCGGGTTGCGTGCGGCCAACAGTAACAGCCTGGTTGATCAGGCCCTGATCCACCAGGGGGCCTGGTCACAGACCGGAACCCTCTCTAGGTATACTGTCCCTGTTCATCTATCACTAATTAGGTACCTGGGTTAATAATCCCAACAAAATCATCAAGCAAATTTTAATTAAAAATTATTTTACAATGTGTAAATTAATTTAGGATAACTCAATAAAACCAAAGGCCATGGCTTATTTTTCCCCCTTGAAGTATTCAACGACTACAAAGGCACTTTCAGTGCCATAATAATGACCACAAAGTCAAATTTATTTTTAAATACATTTTTTTCCTATTTCGGCAAAGTATTAACTTAAAATTACAAGGGATAAATAAATCCATCAAGATTCTTTTCTAAACTCGTAACCTGATACATTATCGTCACCAGACACAAACTCAAAAAATTAAAATATTAGTAATCACCATAAAAATGTAAGTCCAAAAATAGTGAACATGTGATGAAATTTAGTGTGAAATCAATCTGGAATTCAGTAAATCGAATTAAGTTTCGTTGAAGCCATCTTGTTCAAAACCACACCAAAATAATATCAGATAGTTTAATTTTGCTTAAAAATAACTGGAAATTCTGATTTTATAGATGATAACATGGAGAAGACAGCCTCACTAACCTCCTCCCGGTGAGTGTTTGTGTCGTCTGAAGCCGCAGTCTGCCAGCCACTCCTGCCATCATGTACTTCGTACTTTATACCTAATATTGTTGTGCATTATTTACGAAAACATTCATTCACAAGTAAGTTTATTCAGGTATACACAAATACAGTTACATAGATTATCATACATAGCAGCATATGAGTCGAGAACCTAGGATAACCCAAAATAGTCAGACAAAGTGACTTATTTTCATTGGGGTTCCTCTAATTTCCATTGGGATCCTTTGGTTTAATCCAGAATATAAACACCAAGAAGTATTTATATCTTTGCATACACTGATTTTAATGTATTTTTGGGATTAAAGACTTAATGTAAGACTCCTTGATGGACTGCGGTCTTACTATGGTTCATTGGAAATCCATAGCAAAACGCTATTTTACTGATATCAGTGTTAAGTAGATGTAGTTTAGCTTACATAATAAGTTATCTCATCTAACAAGCAGAAGTCTAACGTGATCAAAAATACCAGTTATATCGTTCACTTCTAATAATTATTGTACATCTGTAACCTCCTGGTCGCTTATGTTAATAAGACAAGTGTATCACTAGGAAGGAATACGACACATGTAACAACTCGTATATCTATATTGCCAGTAATAAAGATACCTAAGTGTTGCATATGTGTATTATTGATCAGCTTCTCAGTATTGAACACCATTAATATTATACATTACTAGGAACCCATTGGTAATAACAAGGACCCCAGTGGAAATAAGTCACTTTGTCTTAAATAATTGTATTGGGTTATCCTCGGTATTTACACATATGTTACTATGTCTGATCATTTGTGCAACTGTATTTATTTATACCTGTACCTAAATAAACTTACTAACCTCACGTCATTCGTGAAATTCGGAGATCCACCTCAGCTAACACTTAAAATTTAACTATTTCATATCCATTGGCACTGAATTTGCACTCTCCGGAAAGGCCTATGATTAGAAGGAACATGATAGAAGTGTACAAATGGAAAACAGAAATAAATAAAGATGTAGATACCGTGTTGAATATATATCACTAAGACAAGAGTCAGACAAATCCAGATTTAGGAAAGTTTTGGCAAGAAATTCCTGGAGGAGTGGAACAAGCTGCCAGTATCGTCAGTGGAGAACTGTGGGTAGCTTGAAAAAAATGTCAATCAGGGAGGTACATGAGTGGGTGTGGGTTGTTGGGTTCCTATGGACGCAAGCGTCCCTAGGAACCCACCTCCAACTTTGCAAGCTCATGTGTTGATTGCATCACGAAAAGCCTAGAGCTATTATTCAACTCACCCTGTGCTTTATTGCTCACACACACACACACACACACACTATATATATATATATATATATATATATATATATATATATATATATATATATATATATATATATATATATATATATATATATATATAATTGGTCGATTAGCAAGAACTCATTTAAAATTAAGTCCTTTCTAAAAATTTATCTTGTACGTTTAAAGATATATTTTTTTCATTTATGTTAATGTAAAAATGAATAATCTTGTACCAAAAGAACCTTAGAAAACTTACCTAACCTTGTCATTACGATTTCGTGAGTCAAGAAGAAAAAGAAAAAGAAGGAGAAGGAGGAGGAGGAGGAGGAGGAGGAGGAAGAAAAAAATATTCAGATTATTTTATCTAACACAGGTATTACTCACCTGTTTGTGGTTACAAGGGTGGAATCTCAGATTCTGGTCCTGTCTCTTGCACACACATTGCAGGTACACAGTCTGCATGACACAGAAATAACAGAACATGCAACATGCACAGTAATGCTTCTTACCAGAAAACACTCATAAAATTAAATTAAGAACTTTACTTCGGTAGCAATGAGCGGAAAAGAGATTTGTTCGTAGTTTTAACCCGGAGGGTCAGCCACCCAAGAAAGTCAGTGCATTACCAAGGACTGTCTTTTTTCCACTGGGGTCTTATTTAATCTTGTTCCTCCAGGATGCGACCCACACTGTGGGGAAAATTCCTCAGTAAAGGGGGGGTATCTCTCAGCCCTCTGAGGGACTTAGCCCTCCCGGAAGGGGCTAGGGGACTCTTCCTTTTTCGCAAACAGCTTTATGAAAAACATATGTATGTACCATAGCGTCACGAGGCACTCCTTCCTCTCTTTGCTAGAGTTCCTGATCAACCAGGATGCTACCCACACCAAGGTCAGCAGGTGTAAGGAAACATACCCGACGTTTCTACCACGCTGGGGATTAAACCATGGATACTCGGTGTGAGGCGAGTGCGCTACCAACCAAGCAACTGTACACCGTTTACGCTGCGCTTAAAATACTTCCAACAGGACTGGAATTTCTTACACATCGGCGTTTTACCCAAGATAAAACTGGAGTTTTCTTGCACGTATGTTTTACCCTCCTCCATCCAATTTCCCCCCCCCCCCCTTGAATGTGATCCGCAACAGTCAGCTAACACCCAGGTACGTATGTACTGCTAAGTAAACCTGGGTAGCAAGAAAATGTACCTATGGCGTAACCATGAAGTCGTGCACTTAGGCGTCAACAAAATGGTACCAAGACTACTATAATTATTACTATCATATGGGAACGCTAAACCCGCAGGAATTATACAGCACCTGTGAGGGAAGGGGATGGGAAGCATTCAGGCATAATCCAGAGAACTGGAACACAGATTCAATTCCCTAGATCAAGAGCCCCTCACCAGCATCAAGGCCCCTCCCATGAGGGAACGAAGATTGCTAAAAGATTTTGTGCATTAGCAAATTTAAATACACTTTAGTGTGGCTACCTTTATCTACATTACATTTTACAAGGTTAGAACAAGAGTTATCTTTACCTAACTCACCATCAAGATTGATATATTAATATTGGTAGAATTATTAAGCTAACGGCTTTATCAAGCCGTTAGCTTGATAAAGCTCCTGGAGAGCGAAACGTTGCCACATTAGTTGCACTTGTGTCAACTTACCTAACAAGGTTGATCATATTATATTTTCGCTAAGTTAGGTGAGAATTCATTTTGAATCCCTACAGAAGTCTTGATTTTTTTTTTACACACACAAAATAGTGTATTCTTCAGTCATAAGAATTATTTTAGAACAAGACCACAGAACACAGTCTTGCATAGGTGAGATGTAGTGAGGTGTTTTGAAAACAGGTGACGAGTCAGATATGATTGACACTTAAACCACGGGTGGGGTTCGAACCCGCGGTCAGAGAGTCATTACGATTTCGTGAGCCATGATTGACACTTGTCAGTGAGTCAACCACACTAACTTAGGTTGATGGACGTACAGTAAACTTCATCCATCTCAAGTGTGGAGAATTAGACCCATGTGCAACATCTGGGTATCTTTACGTTGTAGACATTTCGCCATCCCGTGGTTTTTATCAGCACAATTCAAGGACATTATGTGAAGACCGTAGACTACACACAACAAATCCTGTTGTCGAAAACAGGATCGAATAAAGTTAGTCACCTTGTGGATGGACGTTGTGAAAAATATATTACCAGCTGGCCTGTTCCACTGTAAACAGATTATAAACATGTAACTAGTGTATTGCCACTGTAACTTGCTTAGGTATCAAAACTTCGAAGCCCAGTCCCTGGACCCATTATGTGCCTCTGTAATCTTTTGTAGGTAGAAGACACGTATGTACTAATCAAGAAATTTATTAAGAGGGAGACAGAAGGAGAGAGGCGGGAGGGAGAGAGGGAAGGAGTGTGAAGGACAGATAGGGTACGGGAGAAAAAGGAGGCCACAATATCCTCCCCCTTATCACCCTCATCTTCAGCTACACAGTGACGTATCAGTCACTCGACGTTAAGACCCATTTTACTCTTAAGTATCACTGAGAGTTTCGTCCTGTGCACTGAAGGCCTCTGATAGACATAATCTTATCTTCCTTTTCCCACTGATGGCATATCTTCTAAATTATCAGCTCGCTGGCACAGACTGCACCTGCTATACTAATATACCTGAGTATGCGGATATAGAGTGGAGTAAATACGTCTTAGTTTATGGCATATTTGCCCTGGTGTGAATATATTAATTTTAGTGAGGGTATACCTGCATTGGTGACAACATAAATGTAATAATGTAAGACAGCAATCAGGTATATGTTACCACAATACTAACCCTTTAGGAGAAAGTTAGTGGGAAACAATGCACACTGATACTGCAGTAACAACTCCCTACGGGAATGACAAGCCACTGAAGTAACAAACCACTAGAGTGACAAGCCACTGGAGTAACAAGCCACTAGTGACAAGCCACTAGTCACGGGAGTAACAAGAATCCACTTGACTGAGACAACCACTCATCAAGAGGGGCACCATGGAATTATATCGCCGGTCTACCTTCATGGTGTCAGCACCAGCCTTCCTGAAGGTTACCGAGATGGTGAGGCCAGTGTGTGTGTGTGTACTCACCTAGTTGTGATTGCAGAGGTCGATTCACAGCTCCTGGCTCCGCCTATTCACTGGCCGCTACTTGGTCACTCTTATTGCTCCATGAGCTTTATCATACCTCTTCTTAAAGCTATGTATGGATCCTGCCTCCACTACACCACTTCCCAGACTATTCCACTTCCTGACAACTCTGTGACTGAAGAAATACTTCCTAACATACCTGTGATTCATCAGTCTCCAACTTCCAGTTGTGACCCCTTGCTGCTATGTCCCATCTCTGAAACAACCTGTCCCTATCCACCGTGTCAATTCCTCTCAGTATTTTATATGTCGCTATCATGTCTCCCCTATCCCTCCTGTCCTTCAGTGTCGTCAGGTCGATTTCCCTTAACCTCTTCTCGTAGGACATACCCCTTAGGGTGTGTGTGTGTGTACTCACTTATTTGTGGTTGGAGAGGTCGATTATTATTATTATTATAATGAAAAGAAGCGCTAAACCACAGGAGTCATACAGCGCCGCTGCAGAGGTCGATACATAGCTCTTGGCCCCGCCTCTTCACTGATCGCTACTAGGTCCTCTCTCCCTGCTCCATGAGCTTCATCATACCTCCCCTAACCCTCCTGTCCTGTGTGTGTGTGTGTAATTACCTATTTAAATTCACAGGTGTAGAAGTAATTTCTACATCCCGGTCGGGGGCCGAGCCGCGGGGGTGTTGACCTCTCGAAAAGCCCTCTTGGTAGCAGGTAGGTCTACGGGCAGTTCCAGTCACACTTAGTAGTAGTAATATTGTAGTGGTCTTTAATAAGTTTCTCGAGTCTAATAGATTCAACTCATATTTTTCGCTCAGGTTCTGTTTCTGTGACTATCTACTAATCTCAAAATGTTATCAGTGAATAAATTATAGTTTTTTCGTGTGTGTGTATTCACGCAAACCTGGTTGCAAGGCCGAGCTTAGTTCCTGGACCCCTATATGTTTATTCTACATTATTAGTACTATAATCATAACCAATTGCTAAACCCACAGGGGTCATACAGCGCTGCTGTATGACCCCTGTGGCCCCGCTGCTAAATCTATCTAAAAGTTACGAGTTTTATACTCTAGCTCATTTCAAACCCCACCTAGGTGAGTATGGACCCATCCCTGGAATAAAGCCCGGGTATCATGGGTTGTGAACCAGCTCTGCTATTGAGCTACAGGTCACTAAATAAACTCCTAGTCCTGGTGGATCAACCCTAGCTAATTTTAAATCGTGTAGGAGCTTTCACTCTATCATTTGGATTATAATCAAAAGAAGCGCTAAACCACAAGGGTCATACATTATTATTATAATCAAAAGCGCTAAACCACAGGGGTCATACAGCGCCGTCAAGGGTCATACAGCACTGCAGGATTTGGAACTATCTTAGGAATCTACTGTGTAGTGGTCCTCATTTTTAAATGGTGTAATAGTCCAACTGATACTCAACCTTAACGGGACATCAGACATAAAATTTTGTTCATATTTTTAACCCAGAGGGTTAGCCAATAACGTCAGTGCGTCATCAGGGACTGTCTTACTTACATTGAAGCCCTTGATTTTTTTCTTCCCCGGGATGCGACCCACACCAGTCGACTAATACCCAGGTACTTACTGCTAGGTGAACAGGAGCAGTAGGTGTAAGGAAACATGCCCAACGTAACACCCGTGTCAGGGATCGATCCCGGTCTGTGCGCGTTGGACGCTACTAACCAGCAGCCACCACCACTGCCTCGTCTCCCATTATAATAATCAAAGGGGAGCGCTAAACCCGTAGGATTATGCAGCGCCTGTGGAAGGTATTCAGGCTCAATTCAGGGAACTGGAGCACAGATCCAATTTCCGAGATCAAGAGCCCCTCAGCAACGTCAAGGAACCTTCCTTGAGGGGCCTCGTCTCCCAGACTAGACGCTGCTTAACGCTGGTTTTGTGAAGTCATATAACTTCGTTCAGCAGATAAGGAATTTAACAAGTTACAACTTCCTCCTCTGCCCTTGTCCCCCTATCTAATTCCCAACACCCCTCCATATCCCACAATCTACCCATGGTCCCTAACCCCCTTCCCGACGCTACCATCCCCAAGCCGGTTAAGTTTCTGCGGGGTTTTATGGTTTTCTAACTTAACACCTTTGTTTACTTCCCCAACACCTCTCATTTCTACCATCTACGTTATTATAAATATACCTAAGCGACTACCGTCTACAAAACTTATCCTGTGATGAAATATAACCGGGAAACATTATCATGGGGGCGCACTAAGCCCGTAGGGATTATATAGCACCTGAGGGGAGGGGGATGGATAGAAGGCATTCAGGTTATTCAGGAAATTGGAGCACAGATCCAATTCCCTAGATCAAGAAACCTCCCTATCCTATAATCATAATAATTGCACACTAAGGATGCTCCCACTTTGTAGCTTATGTAGAATATTTTGGAAGTATTAACCTAGGTTAGTGACCCACGATAACCCGTCAGGTTGTCATAGAGGAGTATCTTATCTCCGTAAGGGATAATGAGAAGCAATCAGGTTCGATCCAATGAAAGGAAGGTCCAATTTCTTGGATCACCAGCCCCTCTCTGGCATCAAGGCACCTTCCCTGAAGGGTTGGATGTGCTTGTGATATCTGACACGTATCCAGTTGACCTGTCTATTCCCGTCTGTGACAGGTGACGCTGGTGACGGCGATTGTGATGTTTGTATTGAGCAACAAGTGTAGCAGTAACGGTAGCTATGTGACGCTGTATGTGCTGCCGTGTGCTGTGTGCGCGAGCGTCACTCTGGTCACCTACGTCACAGCTCTCCTAGTGCTGACTGGAGGCAGGAACCCACTCGTCACCTCCACATGGGTCAAGGGAGTGAGTTACTAAACACTATCATGAGGAACTGTTAAACCCACAGGACTCGTATAACACCTGGGGAATTGAAGATATTAAGGTTTAATCCCAATGAGGGCAGGTCCAATTCCTCGAACCAAGAGCCCTTCACTTGGCCAAGCAGTCCTCTTTCCCCATCCATACACTGTCTTCTACTTCCCAGTTCATAAACTTAATAACTGCAGCAGGCCTACTGGCCCATGCGAGGCACGTCCAATCATTCAATGATCAGACCTATTATTATAATCATAGAAACGTATTAAACCCATGAGTGATACAATACTTCACTGTTGATGTAGTATACAGTTTGGTGAAATAAAAAAAACCTAATTGAAGATGTTAATAGGTGTACTTATTAACAGGATGTATACTTGTTAACAGGAGGTGTACCTCAACGTGGCTGGAATGGTGGTCATGGTAGTTGGCTCCATCATCACCCTCACTAACGAGGCTTGCTCAGATACTCCTCTCACCATCACCTCCATTGTATGTATTAAAACCATGGACAAGCACCAACAAAGTGGGGTTCAAACTCATGGCAGGCTAGTGTGCTATGCACTATCTTGCAATGGCCTGCTAGTTCTAGGGCTGGCTTGCCATGGCTTCAAACCTCACCTAGTTCTGAGAGTACAATATGTAGTGTTCCTCACTGAGGTAAAGTATTTAGTTAATGGTCCTAGTTGCACCAAAACTTCGTCATAAGTTTCAGTCTCTTAAGTGTGGAATTGCAGACCTGGAGAATATACAGAGAACTTTCACAGGACATTTAAGTACGATAAATCACTTAAATTACTGGGAACGGTTAAGTCCTTTGATTTGTACTCCCTGGGATGCAGGTGAGAAAGATACATGATAATATACACTTGGAAAATCCTAGAGGGACTAGTCCCAAATTTGCATATGAAAATCACTCCCTACGAAAGCAAAAGACTTGGCAGAGGCAAAATCCCCCAAATGAAAAGCAGGGAGCACCACGAGTATGCTAAGAGACAACATATTAAGTGTCAGGGGCCCAAGACTGTGAGTGCCTCCCAGTATGCATAAGGGGGATTACCAATGAACTCTTGGCTGTCTTCAAGGAGCTGTACAGGCACCTAAAGTCAGTACCTGACCAGCCGGGCTGTGGCTCTTACATCAGTTTATGTGCGGCCAGCAGTAACAGGCTGGTTGATCAGGCCCTGATCCCCCACGAGGCCTGGTCACGGACTGGGCCAAAGGGGCGTTGACCCCTGAACCCTTCCCCCCTCCAGGTATACTAAACTGATTTTATTAAATCCCAAAAATAAATTTTATTTCACAGGGAAGGGCACTAAACCTGTAGACCATAAAACATTTGAGGAAGCAGATGAATTTTTGTCCAATCCAATTGAGGGGACAGCAGGTCCAGTTCATTAGATCAAGAGCCCTTTACTGACTTCAGGAACCTCCTTCAAGGGGTCCTGATTTAATATTTTCCTCTTGCACACTACATACCTACCTCATTTATTCATATCACCCTTCATTTTAAGTCTAGAAAGAGAAAAGCTCTAATACAATATTGTACTTTGGAATTTGGGACATGACGATCTGTTGGAGTATGAGCAGGGTAACATTTTGTGAAGGGATTCAGGGAAGCCAGTTAATTGATTTAATTGGACTTGAGTCCTGGAAATGGGAAGTACAATGCCTGCACTTTAAAGGAGGGGTCTGGGATAGTGACAGCTGGGAGGGACAATTCTCAGCTGTCGTATCTGAGCTCCTCTGCAAAGACAGTGATTATGTATGAGTGTGGTGAAAGTGTTGAATGATGATGAAAGTATTTTCTTTTTGGGGATTTTCTTTCTTTTTGGGTCACCCTGCCTCGGTGGGAGAAGGCCAACTTGTTGAGAAAAAAAACAAAAAAACTTTTGAATTTTTTGTAGTTATTATTAAAGAACAAGTGCTAAACCCACATGTTTCATACAGTTATAAACTAAACTTTTCCTTCACAAAATTATTCATAACATGTGCTCTTGTGGCATTAAGATGTAACTTACATGATGACCCATGTGTTGCAGGCTCTGGGTTTCATTAGTGCAGTGCTGTTTGTCTGCAGTGCTGCCATCACCTACCTGACGATGGTGCACTACCAAGAGAAGATGAAAGCACAGAATGTGCAACTCCAGAAGAGCAGAATAACTCTCAGTGTTATAACATAGCTTATTAGAATTAAAAAAAGTGCTATATTGGTCATTGTACATTCATTCTCTGTACCACCTGTAATTACTTCCTGATCAATTTTTTTTTTTAACGAGGGAGAGAGCTAAAACCATTAGGATTATACAGCAATGTTGGTTCACATGTGTGAAGGTTAAAAGTGAGGGGTAGATGTGTGCAAGAATAAGGGTTGGTGGAGATAGAGGGTTACGGCAAGATAAAATTTAAAGGTTAGTTACCACGTAAAAGTCAGTCTGTAGAGTCAGGACTTTCCATGGTCAGTTATAGTACATGTACGTGTGCACGTGCGTGCATGTGTGTACTGTGTAGCTGTTGGAGGTCAATCCTGCATGCCAACTAATAGGATAATTTATTAAGATGCGAACTGATATGGCAATTTTCGCAGAAAGGAACTGGTTGTTTCTCCACGTGGTATCTGTGTATTCAATTTGTGTGTGAAAGTGCAGGTTTCCAAACCTCACAGCAGTGGGAAGATGTCCAGAAACACAAACATGATTTGATAAAGAAATTGTTGTGGTCCAGCTTGTACCAATGTTGCCGAGTTGTTGAAAGACTGCTGAAAAATTAGCTTAAAAAAGCAATGCCCCTGCAGGAAACTATAAGAACATAAATAGCTGACAGATCTGCTGAGTCTGGTTATTCGTTGCCCCTTAAAAGCAGTGTGTCCAGAGACCCAGCAAAAAACTTTTAGCTTTCATTTTAACATTCTGGCCTTCTCCCACTGAGGACGGGTGACCCAACAAAGAATACACTTTCAGTGTCAATTATTCGATCACTGCTTTGCCAGAAGAGGGTTGACATCACAGTTCACATGACTCCAAGCCACATCTCCACCCCTCTTTCAGAGTGCAAGCACTGTATTTCATACCTCCAGGAATCAAGTCCAACTAAGTAGCTTCACTGAATCCCTTCATAAATGTCACCTCATTCCCACTCCAATAGCACATCAGATCATAAAACCCACTTGCCTTCACTTATTTATATCCATCAGACTTTAGTGTAGTGGAGCAGCAGCAAACATGAATTGCTGGAACTTCCAACGGAGAGAAAAGTAACAAGCCTTGGGCTTACACAAGCCTGTTGGATGTCGAAGCCCCTAGCACTCAAAACCTCCTTTACCCCTTCCCTCCAATCTTTCCTTGGATCACCCAAATTCCTTCACTCTTTGTATTTACCAGAAATGGGACATTATCAGAGTTGTATATGAAAGTTGGTGGAATGAGGAAGTTGAATTTCTGGATAGTTTATAACACACTTCGGAAGTAAAAAACTACAAATGAGGCACATATGGTCACAATGCGTATGATAGCAGTGAGACTTGCATGTAACTCTTGTGAAAATACTGGCTGACTAGTACATGACTCTGGACTATTTGTCATATTCTTTCCAGAAAAAACAGCTGCATACTCAACACCACTGAGTTTTAGAACCATCCATGTACATGGATATAGCATGAGAGAGAAATTGGAAGTGTTAAAAAAAAAAAAATTGAGAGTTGTAGTAAGCAAGTAAGCTTTTGCACATAAAAGTGGAGCAGCAGCAAACATGAATTGCTGGAACTTCCAACGGAGAGAAAAGTAACATGCAGGTGAACATAATGGGGAGGTAAATTAAGGGATGTCATTAAGGAGTGAATATGAAGAGGAAAAGGGCATAATAAATTAGCCTTACTAATATCTGTAAGCGATCTATATGTGGAAGGATCATGGTATCGTATTCATCTTGCCAAGATGGGAGAATCAAAGCCCTAAAAAAAATTAAACTAGGATAATGAATGGGATCAAGTTTAGAGAGAATAAAAGGGAAGGTAGTAGGTTGGTAGACAGCAACCGCCCAGGGAGGTACTACCGTCCTGCCAATTGAGTGTAAAACAAAAGCCTGTACAGTGGACCCTCGCTATTCGAACATTCTTCATTCCAGAATGCTGTTCAAGTGCAGTTACCAAATGAATTTATTCCCATAAGGAATGATGTAAATTAGATTAGTCCTTTTCAGACCCCAAAAATACACTTATAAAAGAACTTACAATAATAAACTTACATAAAAGGGCGAGTTTGGAGTGTTCGAACAGCGAGGGTCCACTGTACAGTGGACCCCCGAGTTTCGTAAAAACTTCACTCCTGAAGTCTGCTCAAGCGCCATTACCGAACGAATTTACTCCTTTAAGGAAAAATGTTACGTAGGTTAGTCTATTTCAGACCCCCAAAAATACACTTCCACAAGCACTTACAATATTATACTTACATAATTGTACGATTTCCGGGGTTTACGAAACTCAGGGGTCCACTGTAATTGTTTTACATGATGGTAGGATTGCTGGTGTCTTTTTTCTGTCTCAAACATGCAAGATTTCAGGTATGTCTTGTCACTTCTACTTACACTTAGGTCACACTACACATTCATGTTTTGTTTTTTTCAACAAGTCGGCCGTCTCCCACCGAGGCAGGGTGACCCAAAAAGAAAATCCCCAAAAAGAAAATACTTTCATCATCATCATTCAACACTTTCACCACACTCATACATAATCACTGTCTTTGCAGAGGAGCTCAGATACGACAGCTGAGAATAGTCCCTCCCAGCTGTCACTATCTCAGACCCCTCCTTTAAAGTGCAGGCATTGTACTTCCCATTTCCAGGACTCAAGTCCAACTAAATCAAATCACATTCATGTACAAGCATATATACACACACCCCTTTGGGTTTTCTTCTATTTTCTTACTAGTCGTCTTCTTATTTCTTATCTCCATGGGGAAGTGAAACGGAAATCTTCCTCCGTCAGCCATGTGTGTCGTAAGAGTCGACTAAAATGCCGGGAGCAAGGGGCTAGTAACCCCTTCTCCTGTATACATTACTAAAGTTAAAAAGAGAAACTTTTGTTTTTCTCTTTGGGCCACCCCGCCTTGGTGGGAAACGGCCAATTTGTTGAAAGAAGAAAGAAGGGAAGGCTCAAAAATAGTTGGTCTCCATAATCTAGTTTAGATAAGAAAAAAATGTAGGCAAAGCAGGGTTTGTCTATCAGCTTACCAAGAAAGGACTAGAGTTTTAAGGAGATTTAGGCAGCTGATTTTATGATCTTTTTTCTCTCTATGGTGTCTCTTCCCCATCTTCTAGATTCCTAACTGTTTGTGGGTTAAATTCAACAAACATTTATTCAATCATTCTTAAAGTCTTTCCAGCCTTCTAGTGTCTTCCTATTTGTACATAAGTTTACTTCTGAAAGGTCAATGGCATGCATTAAGAACATAGACCAAATACCAATTCTTGTGGGACTATAGTCTCCCTCATTGTGATGTTTCATACTTTACATCATAATTTATTTTCTTTTATTAAAGCATTCCCTAACTGTTACTAGGATTGGATTCTTCTGCTCAATAAGTAGCATTCATTCATACTGCATTAAAGGCTTTCTGTCTATGAATATGCAGTCCACCCATTTTTTTTTCTCATCACTACTAGTCTATTATGTCTCTAAGGGTTGGAAATGCACAACCTTCCATTCATTAGAGCATTTTGGTGTTCAGGAAAGAATTTATGGCTTTCTAGGTGTACAACAGAATCCAGCCTAATAGTATGAGATGTTTAATAAGACAAAAAGTGTGCCATTTCACACACATTTTCCCTTAAATTTTGTGGAATGTTGATGGGTATGTACATACACGTATCATGAAATGAGTAATGCACACATGCAGGCAAAATTTCCTTAAATAGGATATTATAGAAAAGTGTGCCTTTTATTTTAAAAAACTTTAATTCACATGCATCTAAACTTGTGCTCTAATGTCTGGGTAAGACACTACATTGGGGATTTCCCAGAGGAAATAGGTAGTCAAAAGAGTTGAGAGGCTGGATACTGGTAAAAATTGTCAGGCATATTTCAACAGCTACATCCAGCTCTAATTCTATCTACAGAATATACATATTTTATCTTAATGGCTGTGCTTTTTGTTCACTAGTTGTCCATTCTGGTCTATTTGCAATACACATGCTATGGATTCAGTGATAGGTAAACAAATTCTAAGAAATACCAATGTGTACCCACCACTACTAACTCTTCTTTTTAGTCCATTTGTTTAGTCAATTATACCCTGTCTGTACTGTGACAAAAATGGAATGTTTTTATGCAACAATCTATAACTGGTTTTATGGCTAGCTTAATGGGGTGGGTGGAATTGGCCTAAGTACTATACAATACTTTAAGTAAAAATAATTTCATAGTAATTGTTACAATACATTAATTTTACTTTAAAAATTCAGCATTACCTAATGAACAAAAGTATATTTTAATAATATCATTTGAATGACTGAGCAGCCATCAATGTCACCAAGAGCCCTAATTCATTACTGAATATATCCCTCACTGTTGTTTGCCTATTAATCCTTTTAAGTTAGAACTGTGTATAACCACCACCATTTCTCTCAAATATGGCACACTGAACTATTCTCTACTTGACTTTACATACTTTGTAAGTTTATATACATCTCCCCATTATAATTATAAAATTATAAATTCCCCAGTATCACTGTCATTTTTATTAACAAATAATACACTGTATAAACTGACCTCTCTCTAAATTTAAATATTAGGCTACATACATTGCACTGGCCTTCAAAAAATACACATTTTAAATTCATATATCAAGGTTCATAAAAACGAACCTAATAAAGGGAGTTTATTGTCCTTTAAAGACATTGTGTCAACTCTGACAAGCAATATGAAAGTATTTCAGAAACTGTGCATTTTAAAATAGAAAATGAATAACAGTCTTCCAATACATTAAGATTTGTAATACATTTTGTCCCCCAAATACCTAAACTATTTATAAAATCTTTGTTACATTATAAAAAAAAAAAAATAAAAAAAAAAATAAAGCATTATCTAACAACAACCTCTGAAAAACTAATTTAATTAACTCGAAGAAAATTAAGGATGTTGAAGTACATATATACTACGACATAAGCATAAGCAAGCATATATATATATAAGAGTTATTAAGTGTATTTATATTAATTATATTTCATAAATTAATTTAACTCTTATGGGAAAAAGAAAGTCTCGAAAATCATTGAAGGAAAATAAAAGATAGAAGATAGAGAAATAGTAAATGATATTTATAGCTAAAATAAACAATGATTAAAATGACAACTGGCAGTATGTTAACAAAATAAATATCAATAAGTTTTGTGTTCACCTGTAAACAGATGTTCGACTAGCTTCTAAGCAAATAAAACCCTACCACTGAACCCTACAACTTGTGTTGCAGTTTCTTTCACTGTAGAGACAAAAAAATAAAAAATATATATATATTTGGTTTTGATAAGTTTGAATTTTTTGTTTGTTTTACTCTAATACATTAACACCAATCTTGTTTACACTTCTGGTAAGTCATAATTAATAATAAAATTAAAACTAACTCTGCTTATTTTATCAGCCCTAGCAATCATGATTCATTTACCTGTTTTGTATTCTTCTCTGATTTATATTTCCTTCTACCTTTCCTGTGAGCTGAAAAGCTCTTAAGTTTCCTTTTTCTTTTCCTTTGTTTTAGGGACTTTTTATTTCCGCCTCCGTCACCAGCAACATTAATAACAGCAGAGCTATTTTCATACCCATCTCCCACACTGGAAAGCCTTGAAGGTCTTCCAGAACCCGTCTTCATTCTTAGAGGAAGAACTGTTATTTTGCCCTGAGGGGAATGCAATTCAGTCTCATCTTGTGCCTCACTCAAGGCATTGCATTCCAAAGAATCTCCATAAATATTGGAAGAGGCATGATCACTGCTTATATTTGAGCACTCAAGCACATTAGGCAAACTGAGATTTATTGTACATTGAGAACTTTCTTTAATGCTGATGCCTGCATTATTTTCAAGTTTTGATTTCTTTGGCATTTGAGTAATATTTTCAATCACTGCTGTTACTTCCATCTGACCTCTGAGCTGAAAACAGACAAGGTCTAAGTTTCTTATCTATAAAGCAATTGTAATTTTTATTGGAAATTACACGATTCACTTAAATACACATTATACAAAAACATGCATTGTTTAGTTATGCTGGAAGTAATTTCTCTGAGTGGACTCTTAGGTTAATTAGGGCTACTGCATAAACACTAAAATGATTTAAATATAATTTCATCGTTTTTTTTTTGACTGATTAGATACTATGACTGAAAAAATATGGATAATTCAGAGGTGAAATTTAGAGATAATAAAACACACACAAACACTTGCATATGACTGCAACACCTCTCAAAGAAGCTAGGTACTACTACTATCTTCATGTTCCAAGATGTTTGAAAGAGCAAATGAAACATTTGGAGAATTTATCACGATTGATGTTAGCCTATATGAAGCAGTTGCCATTTGGTATCAACAAGAAACAAGACTGCATGGACAAAAATAATTTCCTAGGAAAGCAATTGCAACAATCTCCTTTCTTGAAGTCTTCTGCCACAATTCGGCTTACTAGGCTTTGAGGTAAATCTCCTTCAACTATTTAATTTTTTCTTTCCACTACATATTGGAATACTTCAGCATGTATCCAAAATAAACCAAATTTTGAAGATATAAATGACAATTCTTACATTTATTTGGTCATGAATATCTTAGAAACAGTGAAACACAAGCAAGTGCTGCATTATCTTTAAAATTGCAATTAAGATATCATAATGAAACTTCTTTCTTTTAATACGCTGGCTGTCTCCCACTGAGGTAGGTGACCCGAAAAAGAAACACTCACTAAATCACTGTCTTCCCAGACGTGTGCATATACTAGTTCAGATGCCCCTCCAAACTGCAAATATCCCCATACCTCCTTCAGAGTACTTCCTACCTCCAGGACTAGAATTTTTTTTTTTTCCAATATTTGCAGACTTAAACACTTGCACCTATCACACCCAAAATACTCATTCCATCCACTTTGAGCTTTTTCACTAGTGATGCTTTACCATTTTTCAACATTTATACTGTATTTAGTCACTTTTGAAAATGCAATGTCACTTTGAAAATAGGTATCCTTAATCATTTTTTTTTTCTATATTCTACTATCTTTGTAAGCTTTGCAATTCATGGAATTATTACAAAAATGATCAGTTTTTTTTTTTTACATAGCTCTTATCATAAGTATACAATATTAGCATCACTAAAATAAGGTGATGAGGATAACAAAAAGAATAGGTGACGAAAGATTGGATATCAGATTGGAGGGAGAGAGCATGGAGGAGGTGAATGTATTCAGATATTTGGGAGTGGACATGTCGGCGGATGGGTCTATGAAGGATGAGGTGAATCATAGAATTGATGAGGGGAAAAGGGTGAGTGGAGCACTTCGGAGTCTGTGGAGACAAAGAACCTTGTCCATGGAAGTAAAGAGGGAAATGTATGAGAGTATAGTTATACCAACGCTCTTATATGGGTGTGAAGCATGGGTGATGAATGTTGCAACGAGGAGAAGGCTGGAGGCAGTGGAGATGTCATGTCTGAGGTCAATGTGTGGTGTGAATATAATGCAGAGAATTCGGAGTTTGGAAATTAGGAGGAGGTGCGGGATTACCAAAACGATTGTCCAGAGAGCTGAGGAGGGTTGTTGAGGTGGTTTGGACATGTAGAGAGAATGGAACGAGACAGAGTGACTTCGAGAGTGTATAAATCTGTAGTGGAGGGAAGGCGGAGGTAGGGGTCGGCCTAGGAAAGGTTGGAGGGAGGGGGTAAAGGAAGTTTTGTGTGCGAGGGGCTTGGACTTCCAGCAAGCATGTGTGAGCGTATTTGATAGGAGTGAATGGAGGCATATGGTTTTTAATACTTGACGTGCTGTTGGAGTGTGAGCAAAGTAACATTTATGAAGGGATTCAGGGAAACCGGCAGGCCGGACTTGAGTTCTGGAGATGGGAAGTACAGTGCCGGCACTCTGAAGGAGGGGTGTTAATGTTGCAGTTTTATAACTGTAGTGTAAAGCACCCCTCTGGCAAGACAGTGATGGAGTGAATGATGATGAAAGTTTTTCTTTTTCGGGCCACCCTGCCTTGGTGGGAATCGGCCGATGTGTTAATAAAAAAAAAAAAAAAAAAAAATAACTCATTCCAGAAAATCCTCTAAAATGACTTTTGATAAAATTTTGAGAAATATAAGGTAGTAAAACAAAACACATTTAGGAATGACTGTGTTTTCATCTTTGAGTCACCCTATTATGTTGGAAAACTGCCAAAGCATTAAAGATGAGTCCCTGATAAACCAATGTCTAAGAAACAGAGGGAATCTACTTTGGAAGTTGAGAATACAAGGATATTTGGTACTATTACAACATACCCAGGTGACAGAAAACAAGATGAAAGGTTTGTTGACTTCCAGGAACTACATAAAAATATGCTAGCTAACATGGCAGTGTAAGCCATTGTCAAATGCATAGGTTATTAACAAAATGTTTAACAAAAGTATAAAAAAGTTTCAAGTCAGATCTGACTGTCCTGCAAATAATTTTGATGGCTTGGTGCCATGGGCAAACACGTGAAAAGACAAATAATTTTTAAGACTGATTAATCTCTTTGTTTCTCGCATTAATGTTGGAGTCTGTTTAGATAGTCTAAACCCAATTTAGATGCATCCTGTCAATATACAAGTTTTGAATGTGTTCACCAGTAGGACTGAATAAAGCTAACACTTAAATCAAAACACTGTTCAATAAAAATGTGCTGTTTAATTTAACCATCTGCTGACAGTCTGCTGTCATTCTATTATAAGCAGATAACGCTGGTTACCTTACTACAATCTGTGAAAAGTATACACAATGCTGTATATTATACAATCCCATGTTACCATAAGGTCACCTTACACTATTCAAGAAATTTAACACTATTATGGCAACTGTTCAATTTTCATGCAACTACAGTGGACCCCCGGTTATCGGCCATAATTCGTTCAAGAATGCTGTTCAAGGGCGGTTACCGAACGAATTTGTTCCCATAAGGAATAATGTAAATTAGATTAGTCCGTTTAGACCCCCAAAAATATACTTACAAAAGCACTTACAAAAATACACTTACATAATTGTTCGAGTTGGGAGCAGTACGAAATCCGGGGGTCCACTGTAAATGTTTCAGGTGCCCCTTCATGAATTGCTAACTTGAAAGGTTCAGAAATGTCTGGAAAGGTTCCCTATGTGGCAACCCTTTTGGGAAGGTCAATGAGAAAAAGGCATTCAAGATATAGATAGCAACAAAATTGCTTATTGTATTCGGGTGGAAGAATACAATACAAATAATTTTCATCACTGAAGAATGTTAGCAACCACAATACTGTGCACTGCATTACAAAGATAATTTATTTATAAAAGAAGCAAATCACCCGTGTTGATGTAGCTTCAAATCAGCTATTCTTCAACTCACCGTTTCTAGTTCCTCTGAATTGTGATCCTGACACACACTGCCAATACCATGTAGATGTTGGATGTACCCCTGAAGATGTTGACGACAAAATGAGTTCGGGCAGAAATCACAGCGATTTAGGCGAGTACTCCGTTGTCCACATTCATCACAGTGATGCCACGGACATATCCATTTACCTATAAAGGCAAAACATTAAAAAATATATATTTTTAAAAAGGCTTTCTTTTATGTAAATTAGTTTAATCACCTCATTTTATTCTATAGGGACTATATATTCTAGTGTTGTCATAGTCAGAAACTTTTAACATTTTTAGTATATCTTTAAATGTTTATACAGTAGTGTACTGTATATTGTAAGAAACAGAATAGAGGAAATCAGCTCTAATATACATTATTTAGTTATACATGCTGGTCAGAGAGCCTGTCATAAGTCTGAGTCATCAGTAAACGAGTACGTCACTAAGTGAGAAGAGGCTGTATGTGACACTGTTAGCACAGTACAATATAAACACTTAAGGCTTTAACACATCATGCCAACCTCATTTTTATATCTTACCTTTAGGCAATTTATCAAGTCCCAAACATTCAAGATGGTAACCTTTGGGACAAGCAACAACATCACAAAGAATAAGATCACCAGGGCCACCACATCGGAAACACTCGTCTTCAGACACTTTGGCTCCCCGTCGCCGACGTTTTCGTTTCTGCTTACTTAATTTGTCTCTCTTCGGACCAGACATCTCTGTCTGTTAAACAAATTTTTTTTACATTAATTTAATAAATAAATAAAAAAAAATATTTAAATAAAATAAAGCTCATAAAAATAAGTTGTAAAATAAACACAAGATAATGCCATGGAAAATTATTTATAAGTCAAATCTAATTTTTCACAATCTATTCTCAACTGAGGTGACACAGCCACAATTTCTCAGATGTCCTATAAATCTGTCAAATAGAATTTAGCTAAGTGAATAAGGATTTCAAAATAATAAAAACTATAAATTAAAAAGGGATTGGTTAAAATTCTGCCACATTCGTACCTTTTGTACTTTGACACCAATAAATCCACTACAATTTGAAGCACCACAGCAGCATATTTTCTTTTCTGTTCCAACACACTGCAAATTATAATTGAAGGTGAGTTCAGAACCACTATGAATATCTTCAATCGCAAACAGGCCCACTCGAGTGTCCCCACCCACTGTCCACTTCTGGGTCTCACAGTTGGGTTGGCAGGAATGATTCATAAACCTAAAGATGTAAAGGATGATTTTAATTAATCGATGACTTCTGAGTAACCATGAATGACATCAATGGAATAAGCAACATGGGATCATTCTTGAAGGAATAAAGTCACAATACCGTGGCTGAAACAATACACAAATTATCTGCACACTGAAACCATTAACAGGTCACAAAGAATGACGTCTGTGATCTGTTAATGGTCCAAGTCGGACCAAAATGTCATCACGAGTTTCAGCCCCGTAAGTGAGAGTTATTTGTGTATAGAATAATTTGTTACAAAACTTGAAAATTCTTGTTACTAAAACTTGTAAGAGAAGTGAATGCTCGGGTGTGGGCAAGAGGTTTGGGGTTAAAAGATAAAGAATCTAACACAAAGTGGGAGTTGTCACAGTTGCTCTTTGCTGATGACACTGCTTTTGGGAGATTCTGAAGAGAAGTTGCAGAGGTTGATGGATGAGTTTGGTAGGGTATGTAAAAGAAGAAAATTAAAAGTGAATATAGGAAAGAGTAAGGTGATGAGGATAACAAAAAAAAATAGGTAACAAAAGATTGGATATCAGGTTGGAGGGAGAGCGTATGGAGGAGGTGAATGTATTCAGATATTTAGGAGTGGACGTGTCAGCAGATGGGTATATGAAAGATGAGGTGAATCCTAGAAGTGATGAGGGAAAAAGGCGAGTGGTGCACTGAGGAGTCTGTGGAGACAAAGAACTTTGTCCATGGAAGCAAAGAGGGGAATGTATGAGAGTATAGTTATACCAACACTCTTCTATGGGTGTGAAGCATGGGTGGTGAATGTTGCAAAAAGGAAATGGCTGGAGGCAGTGGAGATGTTATGTCTGAGGGCAATGTTTGGTGTCAATATATGCAGAGAATTCATAGTTTGGAAATTAGGAGGAGGTGCGGGATTACCAAAACTATTATCCAGAGGGCTGAGGAGGGGTTGTTGAGGTGGTTCAGACATGTAGAGAGGATGGAATAAAATAGAATGACTTCAAGAGTGTATAAATCAGTAGTGGAGGGAAGGTGGGGTAGCAGTCTGACTAGGAAAGGTTGGAGGGAGGGGGTAAAGGAGCTTTTGTATCCAAGGGAGCTTGGACTTCCAGCAAGCATGCATGAGTGTTAGGAGCGAATGGAGACAAATGGATTTTAGGACTTTATGTGCTGTAGGAGTCTAAGCAAGGTAACATGAAGGGATTCAGGAAAACCAGTAGGCTGGACTTAGTCCTGGAGATGGGAAGTACAATGTCTGCACTCTGAAGGAGGGGTGAATGTTGCAGTTTTATAACTGTATTGTAAGCATTCCTCTGGCAAGACAGTGATGGAGTGAAAGATGGCGAAAAAATTTCTTTCTTGGGCCACCCTACCTTGGTGGCAAACGGCCGATGTGTTAATAATAAAAAAATAAAACTATTTATTTTTTAAATCTAGCTGATTATGAATAACAACTAATAGTATAGTATTTAAAATTAGGGAAACCTAAGTGGCTTTAGCCAGGAACACCAAAATTGAGATAAAAATAAGCATGGGATTTTAAATGACTGGATACAAAACAAGAGATGCAGAGATTATATGACTTAATTGAATGGAGATCAAGGGACACCAGGAACACAGTGGAGGACAGTGTATACATGGAGAGCTAAAAATATCACAACTTACCTGGCTAAATTACCCTTTGGTCCAGCATCAATCATAATATCCTTATCAATTGTGAGGAAGTAATAATTTTCTTCTTTAACCTCGTGCATCTCCAGAATGCGGCGCCGAAACTCTTCATCATCTATCAACTCCCCGACATATTCAATAACAAACTCTCCTGTGATCATTAAATATAAAGTAACAGGTGAATGTTTAAAAGACTTACTAAGCAATTAACTAATACCATGCATTATACAAAGGTTAATACCCAATAAGACCAGAACTGTGTTTATTATTTCTCCATAACATGGATTCTATGATATCTGAGAATAACAGGTACATATACACACACAACCCGCACATATAAGGAGGAGCTACGACTTGCCGACTTGACCATTTACAAAGTCACACTGTGTGACTTTGTAAATGGTCCAAGTCGGCAAACGTCGTCGTAAGCTCCTCCCTTTTATATGTGCGGGTTGTGTGTGTATTGTTCCAGTCACAGTATTGTGCCTTTTTTGTTATTTAACAGGTACATACATATCATGTGCCAAATTTGTTTTTGTTAACACACTGGCTGTCTTCCATCAAGGTAGAATGACCCAAAAAAGAAGAAACACTTTCACCATCATTCACTCTCTCACTGTCTTGCCAGAGGTGCTTCGATACTACAGTTCAGATGCCCCTCCTAGTTTCCCTGAATCCTTTCACAAATGTTACCTTGCTCACACTTCAACAGCTCATCAAGTTCCAAAAACCATTTGCCTCCACTCTTATCTAATATGCTCTCACACACCTGCTAGATGTCCAAGCCCCTTGCACACAAAACCTCATTTACATCCTCTCTACCTTTCCTAGGGTGACCCCTACCCCACCTTCCCTCCACTGCGGGTTTATACACCCTTCAAGTTATCCTCTTTTGCTCCATCCTCTCTAAATATCCAACCCACATCAACCCCCTTCTCAGCCCTCTGGATAATACTTTTCAGTAACCTTGCACCTCCTAATCTCCAAGCTACAAATTTTATGCATAATATTTACACCACATGTTGCCCTCAGACATTTCTACTGCCTCTAGCCTCCTCACTGTAACATTCATAACTCTTGTTTCCACCCTTATAAGAGTGTTGGTACTACTACACTCTCATACATTTCCTTTTTTGTCTCTATGGATAACCTTTTGTGTCAAATTTTTTTAATGTTGGCATGAACTGCTTTCCGAGTGGAATGTAATGGCAGAGCGAGACAAAATTGCAAACTTTCAGGTATCCTAATATATAGTAGAGGTTCCATATTTATTTCATGTAACTCAATTTCATCTGGATAGTGACTGGGAAAACAAGCCAACTAGTGGGTATAACAACAAAGATTGCCGAGTATACTTTTATTTTAGAAATAAAATAAAGGTATGCTCTGTGTTACATGCCAATTTACCTATTGTTTGTGGAAAGCACATTAGAGCTCCCATGTCATCTCTAAAAGTGTTTTTTGTCATAGTATCTAAATTTTAATTCATGTATGTAACCATATGAGTATACATTTGTAATTATTTCTTACAACAATAATATTTACCTTTTTTGATATCTTGTGTTGTTTTAAGACCCCATCCTCTGGTTTCTGTTCTAAAGGAACACATACTGGGGTACTGTCTTTTTTGAAACCTCTGGTTGCAGCACTTATCCCCAGCTCCACAAACTTCACGCATGCACTCGAACATGAGCATTCTGCAAATACACAATTTGTGAATTCTTGCACATATACAGCTGGCCCCATACATAATTCTAAGAGCAGGTACAATAGGGCCTATGAGGCTAGAGGGAGAGAATCTTTAGAGCAGCAAGTTAAGGAGGACTAAGATCTGAGAATTGACTTCTGCAACTACAAATAAATGAGCATCTTTTTGGAAAAAAATTTAATGTGGAAAAAACTGTAACGAAGTAAATTATACAGTACAGGTCTCCCTCAACATTCGCGAGGGTTAGGGAATCAAGAGCCTCGTGAATGTTGAAAAATCGCGAATGTTTGGTGCCCCAATATATTGTAGGGAAATATAATACAATACTGCTTCCTTAACCTATTGAACCATGAACAATCATAAAACACATATAAACATCGTAAAATAATGTACTATATACATGTTATTTTGACATGAGCTTGCTGTGGAGGGAGGCCTGTAATAGTATAATTATACAATACGTATTTTAGTGTTGTGAAGTGTCATGGGGAATCAAGTTACTGACACACTGCTTCTTCTCCCTCTGCTGTAGCTCCGCCCACTTTGTAATGATGCCAAATGTTGAATTAAATATGTATACATTAGAAAAAAATATGAAACTCCAAATTCATAACTATTATAATTTGCTTAACTCATATATTACAGAAAACAATAAAAAAGTAAAATACACATACAACGAGTTAAGCTTACAGAAAAATACATTAAATTCACCATCTAACATCGTTACAAAGTGGGAGGAGCTATTGTAGGGAGGGAGAGGCAGCAGTGTCTGGTGAGTCGTCATAGGTGGTGGATGTTAGACTTAGCGCTAATAAAATGTGTAATTACACTAATATTAGTAATAAAGGTTATCTATCTATTACATTTATTCCAAATTGATATCAGAAACATGATAAATACCCTAGAACTGTAATAAAGATGCTGAAATGAATAATATATGCCATATTATATGAGTGGGGTAGAAGGGAGGCAGACCGCCACCATAAGAGATGTTTACATCAGGGTAAACATACCTAAATCACTCTTGTCATAAGAACAAATGCAAAAATAGCATTTATTGTTTTTAGAATAATAATAATTGATCTGGAGCACTTTAAATGTTATCAGTATTTGGTAGCTGACATTTAGAGCACTCCACAGCAATTATTATTATTATTTCCCTACAATATATTGTAAGGAAATAATAATAATAATAATAATAATAATTATTATTATTTCCCTACAATATATTGTAGGGAAATAATAAATAATAATAATAATAATTAATAATAATTGCTGTGGAGTGCTCTAAATGTCAGCTACCAAATACTGATAACATTTAAAGTGCTCCAGATCAATTATTATAAATTATTATTATTCTAAAAACAATAAATGCTATTTTTGCATTTGTTCTTATGACAAGAGTGATTTAGGCATGTTTACCCTGATGTAAACATCTTTTATGGTGGCGGTCTGCCTGCTTCTCTTACCCCACTCATATAATATGGCATATATTATTCATTTCAGCATCTTTATTACAGTTCTAGGGTATTTATTATGTTTCTGATACCAATTTGGAATAAATGTAATAGATAGATAACCTTTATTTAGTACATTCATTACTTACTGCTTCCTTTACCTATTGAACCATGAACAATCATAAAACACATGAAAACATAGTAAAATATTGTACTATATAGTACTACATACATGTTATACTGTAGTTTGATAACAAATAATGAATGAAGAAAACACTCAGTGAGTGAGTGGTGTGCGGGCTGGCTGCCGGGCCGGAGGGAAGGTAGTAGGGACGCTCGGGTGGCGGGAAACTTAAATATGATTTGGTGGGTGAGAATTTGGCGGCCGGGAATTTGCAAATGTGTGAAGCCCGCATAAGTGGCAAACGCGAATGTTGAGGGAGACCTGTACATGTATACAAAATGCTATAAATTCTTAGCCAAAATGTTCCAAATATAGTGGTACCCCGACTTACGATGGTCCCCAAACACACCCTTTTATGTAAGTTGATTTTTTTAAATGCTTTTGTAAGTGTAATTTTGGGGGTCTAAAAGGACTAGTCTATTTTACATCATTTCTTATGGAGATAAATTCGTTTGGTAATGGCACTTGAACAGCATTCTGGAATGAAAAAATATCGTAAGTCGGGGTACCACTGTACTGTGCACAGAAAATACATACTGTACTACACAAGTCATGCAACTGACACACTGGGAAGAAATTTCACTATACTATATAGAAAAAGAAATGTACAGTGGTACCTCTACTTACGAGCTTAATTCATTCCAGACGGCTATTCAAGTGCTGATACAAAAGGAATTTTTTCCCAAAAGAAATAATGAAAATTAGATTAATCCATTTCAGACCTCCCAAAAATACACTTACAAAAGCACCTACAAAAATACACTTACATAATTGTTCGAGTTGGGAACTGCTCGTAAGTAGAGGTACCACTGTATTTATATTTTCTATCATTCCATCAAACTTTTTGAAGATTAACTGACAAAAGGTACCTCAATTGTTAATTTTTTTTTTTTACTCCAATGGTTGTCTCCCACCAATCCATTTATCATCTTTCCTTCAACTGCTCTCTTTCCACAAGTGTGCTGACAACACAATCCAGGTCACCCTCTAACTGCAACATCCCTTCCCTGCATTCAGAGTGCTAACACAAGTTTGATCGATTTAAACAGTTACTAGCTGTATATCCCCATTCTGCTGGCTAATCACACAATATGGATAAAACAATGATGTAAGTGGTAAACAAGTGGAATGAGCTGAGCAATGACAAGAAGGAAGTCAAGTCTATACAGGGAAAGAAACCACCATAGAACAGCAAGCCTTATTTGCCTATTTAGGGATTCATGCCAGTTAAATCACATCAATCATTCTACAGTTAAGGGATGGGACCAACAGCTAGAGCCCCTTCCACAAATTCAAATAGGTAATTACTCATTTAATCTCTCAATATTAAATCTTTACTGAAGGTTAGATCCAGTAAACAAAAAGAAACTTAAGTATGAGATCAGGCTGCAGGAGTAATATATATTTGACTTTCACAGTATACTTGATAAACTTGGCGCATTTGATGTGTGCTGCTAACAGTGATGTGACTACTCACTGGTTTGTACTTTCATACATAAAACTAATGGTTCATTTCTGTTTTTCACTGAGACTTTCCTCATATATAATTCATACCAGTTAAAAATACAAATATCACATATAGTACCTGTTTAAGCACTTCTCATCAGAGCCGCAAGGATTTTCAGAGTTTGGATCACAGTCGCATCGATTGACAGCTGCTAAGTCAATCTTGTTCAAACGCACATTCCCTACAGGACGATTAGAGTCAATTCTTACATATGGTGGTGGCTTCTGTAACAAAAATAAAAATAAAAATATTATAACTAATTACTAATGATTTTAAGTAACTAGACAACAATAAGCTTTACCTAACAACTTTCCTCAGAGAGAAACAATTTAGAAAATGTTACTGTAAACACTGCATTAATTTAAAAAATAATTTCCTAAATTTTAATAACAATACAGTAGTTGCCCTGCATCCCAGAGTTCCTCGCATGCACAGCATCTTGCATAAAATTTTAGTTTTATGAGAAAGCTTGGCTCCTAGATCCATGACTCACTCATGGTACTGTAGCAATAATTCAGAGGCAAAGTTCACAGATTTGTGGCTTGAATATGATACTGTGATCCTCAAACTTGGTGGTCGTGGATCCAACACCTTCAATGCTATAGAACTACAGTGGACCCCCGGCTAACGATCACCCCGGAAATCGTACAATTATGCAAGTATAATATTGTAAGTGCTTGTGGAAGTGTATTTTTGGGGGTCTGAAATAGACTAACCTACGTGACATTATTTCTTAAGGAAGTAAATTCGTTCGGTAATGGCACTTGAGCAGGCTTCTGCAATGAATTTTGATCGTTAGCCGGGGGTCCACTGTACATTGCTTCATTTACAAAAGAGGTTTAGTAATAGGTAATACTGTACTTATTTTAAGAAAATGAGAGTGCACAAATACACAATATAGTGGGGAAACTTTGGAGGATGTGCAGAACAAGAAAATTAAAATTGAACATAGAAAAAAAGCAAGGAGACAAGAGTAATAAAAAAAGAAGTCTAGTTGCTCAGATTTGAGGGAGTATAGAGGAAGGGAATGTAGTTTTTAGATACAGTATTTGGGAATGGACATATTAGCAGATGGATTTATGGAAGTTGAGGTGAATGTGGAGTAAATAAATGGTGAAAAAAATGTTAGCACAGACTCGCTGGCAGTCATGTTTGAAAGCAAATTAAGGTGTGATTACAAAAGAATTTGGAGCACAGAAATTACAAGGCAGTGTGAGGTTACCAAAAGTATAATTCAGAGAATGGAGGAGGGGTTGCCAAGTTAGTTTAATAATTTAGACAGGAAACAGCCTTATAGGATAAGCAAGAGGGTGCATAAATCTAAGGTAGAACAAATAAAGGGTAGGGATCATCCCAGGAAATGCTGGAGGGAGAAGGTAAAGGAAGTTTTCAATGCTAGACTTGAGCATCCAGCAGACTTGTGTGAGCACGATATATTGTGATGGAGACAAGTAATTTGTATAGTTTGACATGTTGTGTGAGTCAAGTTAAACCTTTAAGAGGGAATACAGCTAAACTAGCAGGCAGGACATGAGCTATGGAAGTGGGAAATACTGTACAGCACCTGCACTGTCTGACTGTCTCCCACCGTGGCAGGGTGACTCAACAAAGAAGTAAACACTTTCACTCATTCAATCAGTCTTGTCAGGAGTACACTGATACATGTATTACAGTTCACATGACCCCACAGACTGCAACATCCCCACCCTCATTCAGAGTGTAGGCACTGTACGACCCATCAAGGACTTAAGTTTGGCTCAAGTATTTAAAAAGCACTAATATACCAAGTCTTATCAATGATCTTAAATCTTTAACAAACTTACTAAGTTCCCTTTCTCAGACCATCGAATTTCAAGCTGAGTTTTCTTAGCCATCTGAGCTCTGTATGCCTCTGCTGCTTCCTCAAGAGCTTTCCGAAACTGCATTTCTAAAGTTTTACTTGACTGTGCCCTGGATCCTTTATCCTGTTGATAAGAGAGCATTTACAAACTTAAATTTATTGTTTTAACACTTTTAGTCAAGATATTACACGACCACTATAGAACAAGACTAGTGTACACACCAAAATAGGTTACAGTATGATTTATGCCATAATGAGTGATGATTAAATATTTAAAACTAGTATGGGTGTGAAGCATGGGTTGCAAATGCTGCAGCGAGGAGGCGGCTGGAGATGTCCTGTCTAAGGGCAATGTGTGGTGTAAATATTATGCAGAAAATTCGGAGTGTGGAGATTAGGAGAAGGTGTGGAGTTACTAAAAGTATTTGTCAGAGGGTTGAAGAGGGGTTGTTGAGGTGGTTTGGTCATTTAGAGAGAATGAATCAAAGTAGAATGACTTGGAGAGCGTATAAATCTGTAGGTAAAAGAAGGCGGGGTAGGGGTCATCCTCAAAAAGGTTGGAGGGAGGGGGTAAAGGAGGTTTTGTGGGTGAGGGGCTTGGACTTCCAGAAAGCATGTGTGAGCGTGTTAGATAGGAGTGAATGGAGACGAATGGTTTTTGGGACCTGACGAGCTGTTGGAGTGAGAGCAGGGTAATATTTTGTGAAGGGATTCAGGGAAACCAGTTAATTGATTTAGTTGGACTTGAGTCCTGGAAATGGGAAGTACAATGCCTGCACTTTAGAGGGGTCTGGGATAGTGACAGTTGGGAGGGACTTACTCTCAGCTGTCGTATCTGAGCGCCTCTGCAAAGACAGTGATTATGTATGATGAGGTGAAAGTATCCACTAACATTTTTGAAAAAAAAAAAAAAAAAAAAAAAAAAAATTGAGTAACATGACTACTGCTAGACAGCTCTATATACAGTAACAGTGAAGAACTGAATTATAAATTTTAAACAACTATTAAAGTACATTCATTTATAAAAACAAATTTTTAGTATTTTTAAAGATCTACAAGAATTCTTTAATTATAAATAAATGAGAGAGAAATTACAGGAGAAAAAAAAATGATTACTGACCCCTTCCTGGTAGAGGAAAGCTCGTCCTCTGGTAACCCAGTAATAGTCATTGGAACCAAAGAAGTGAACACAGAACATGCCTTGCTGGTGTTGCAAGTTCTCAATGTTGTCTGGGATGTATCTGGGATGCAACACTTGACCAGGCCACCATCTGTCCAATATCAATTTTTTTTTGTAGTTAGTATTCAAACCTTGCTTGGTATACGTCATGCAGTTAAAACTTTATGAAGAAAACAACAAGCCCTCAAATACAGTAAAAGAATTTGGCACACCAAGTCATACATCACACTAGTCTCTCAAACACATCCTGTTTCATGACTCATGAAATTTTAATACCATGACTGCAAACAAATAACAAAACACATGGGGCTCAAACCCATGGCAGGCAAATCCTAAAACTCGCAGGCCTGCAGGTTTTAGGATGTCTGCCATGGGTTTCAGCCCTCACTCATTCTGCAATTCATATCCTGTAGTGTCAGTCCTTCCTTTCGATGTCAATACAATACAACCTGCAGGTTTTAGGACTTGCCTGCCATGGGTTTCAGCCCCCACTCATTCTGCAATTCATATCCTGTAGTGTCAATCCTTCCTTTTGATGTCAATACAACTACCTTATATAGGTAGTAGGTTGGTAGACAGCAACCACCCAGGGAGGTACTACCATCCTACCAAATGAGCGTGAAACATAAGCCTGTAATTGTTTTGCATGATGGTAGGATTCCTGGTATCTTTTTCTGTCTCATAAACATGCAAGGTTGCAGGTATGTCTTGCTACTTCTACTTACACTAGGTCACACTACACATGCATGTACAGTGGTACCTCGAGTTACGATGGTCCCCAAAATCGCCCTTTTATGTAAGTTTATTTTTTTAAATGCTTTTGTAAGTATATTTTTGGGGGTGTAAAAGGACTAGTCTATTTTACATTATTCCTTATGGGGATAAATTCGTTTGGTAATGGCACTTGAACAGCATTCTCGAACGAAAAAATATTGTAACTCGAGGTACCACTGTACAAGCATAATATATTAACCCCTCTGGGTTTTCTTCTATTTTCTTCCTAGTTCTTGTTCTTGTTTATTTCTGCTTATCTCCATGGCGAAGTGGAACAGAATTCTTCCTCCGCAAGCCATGCATGTCGTATGAGGTAACTAAGTGCCGGGAGCAATGGGCTAGTAACCCCCTTCTCCTGTATACATTACTAAAAACAAGGAATTTTTTTTTTATAAAATTAGGATGTATGAATGTGCATGGATGTAGAGCGGATGATAAGAAAGAGATGATTGCTAATGTTATGAATGAAAAGAAGTTGGATGTCCTAGCCCTAAGCAAAACAAAGCTGAAGGGGGTAGGAGAGTTTCAGTGGGGAGAAATAAATGGGATTAAGTCAGGAGTATCTGAGAGTTAGAGCTAAGGAAGGGGTAGCAATAATGTTGAAGGATCAGTTATGGGGAGAGGAGGGAATATAAATGTATAAATTCAAGGATTATGTGGATTAAAATAAGGGTCAGATGTGGAAAGTGGGTCATAATAAGTGTGTATGCACCTGGAGAAGAGAGAAGTGTAGAGGAGAGAGAGAGAGATTTTGGGAGATGTTAAGCGAGTGTGTAGGAACTTTTGAGCCTAGCGAGTGTAATTGTGGTAGGGGACCTAAATGCTGAAGTAGGAGAAGCATTTACAGAGGGTGTCATAGGTAAGTTTGGGGTGCCAGGTGTACATGATAATGGGGAGCATTTGATTGAACTTTGTATAGAAAGGGGTTTGGTAACACATTTTAAGAAAAAGAGGATAAATAAGTATACAAGATATGATGTAGGACGAAATGACAATAGTTTGTTGGACAACGTATTGGTAGATAAAAGATTCTTGGGTAGACTTCAGGATATACATGTTTATAGAGGAACCACAGATATATCAGATCACTTTTTAGTTGTATCTACAGTGAGAGCAAAAGGTAGATGGGATACAAGAAGAATGGAAACAGCAAGTAAGAGAGAAGTGAAGATTTATAAACTAAAGGAAGAGGCATCACTAGCCCATCTGTTGGAGGACAGATGGGCTAGAGTATCGGCAATGGGGTAGATGTATGGGGTAAGTTTAAGAATATAGTGTTAGTGTTCAGCAGAAGTTTGTGGTTACAGGAAAGTGGGTGCGGGAGGGAAGAAGAGCGATTGGTGGAATAATGATGTAAAGAGTAGTAAGAGAGAAAAAGTTAGCATATGAGAGGTTTTTACAAAGTAGAAGTGATGCAAGGAGGGAGGAGTATATGGAGAGAAAAAGAGAGGTTAACAGAGTGGTGAAGCAATGTAAAAAGAGAGCAAATGAGAGGGTGGGTGAGATGTTATCAACAAATTTTGTTGAAAATAAGAGTTTTGGAGTGTGATTAATAAGTTGAGAAAGTCTAGGAAAAGAATTGATTTTTTTTTCCAACAAGTCGGCCGTCTCCCACCGAGGCAGGGTGACCCAAAAAGAAAGAAAATCCCCAAAAATAAAATACTTTCATCATCATTCAACACTTTCACCACACTCACACATAATCACTGTCTTTGCAGAGGCGCTCAGATACGACAGCTGAGAATAGTCCTTCCCAGCTGTTACTATCCCAGACCCCTCCTTTAAAGTGCAGGCATTGTACTTCCCATTTCCAGGACTCAAGTCCAACTAAATCAATTAACTGGTTTCCCTGAATCCCTTCACAAAATGTTACCCTGCTCACACTCCAACAGATCATGTCCCAAAAACCATTCGTCTCCATTCATTCCTATCTAACACGCTCACACATTATTATTATTATTATAATCAAAAGAAGCACTAAACCACAAGGGTTATACAGCCACGCTCACACATGCTTGCTGGAAGTCCAAGCCCCTCGCCGACAAAACCTCCTTTACCCCCTCCCTCCAACCTTTTCTAGGACGACCCTTACCCCGCCTTCCTTCCCCTACAGATTTATACGCTCTCCAAGTCATTCTACTTTGATCCATTCTCTCTAAATGACCAAACCACCTCAACAACCCCTCTTCAGCCCTCTGACAAATACTTTTAGTAACTCCACACCTTCTAGTTTCCACATTCCGAATTTTCTGCATAATATTTACACCACACATTGCCCTTAGACAGGACATCTCCACTGCCTCCAGCCTCCTCCTCACTGCAGCATTTGCAACCCATGCTTCACACCCATATAAGAGTGTTGGTACCACTATACTTTCGTACATTCCCTTCTTTGCCTCCATGGATAACGTTTTTTGTCTCCACAGATACCTCAACGCACCACTCACGTTTTTTCCTTCATCAATTCTATGGTTAACCTCATCCTTCATAAACCCATCCGCTGACACGTCAACTCCCAAATATCTGAAAACATTTACTTCTTCCATAATCCCTCTCTCCAATGTGATATCCAATTTTTCTTTATTTAAATCATTTGATACCCTCATCACCTTACTCTTATCTATGTTCACTTTTAACTTTCTACCTTTACACACTCTCCCAAACTCGTCCACTAACCTTTGCAACTTTTTTTTAGAATCTCCCATAAGCACAGTATCATCAGCAAAAAGTAACTGTACCAACTCCCATTTTGCATTTAATCCCCAATAATTTAATCCCACCCCTCTCCCCAACACCCTAGCATTTACCTCTTTTACAACCCCATCTATAAATATATTAAACTACAATGGTGACATTACAAATCCCTGTCTAAGACCTACTTTTACTGGGAAGTAATCTCCCTCTCTCCAACACACCCTAACCTGAGCCTCACTATCCTCATAAAAACTCTTTACAGCCTTCAGTAACTTACTACCTATTCCATACACTTGCAACATTTGCCACATTGCTCCCCTAACCACTATCATATGCCTTTTCTAAATCCATAAATGCAATGAAAACTTCTCTACCTTTATCTAAATACTGTTCACATATACAGTGGACCCTCGGTTAACGAACACCCCGGAAATCGTGCAAGTATGTAAGTATAATATTGTAAGTGCTTGTGGAAGTGTATTTTTGGGGGTCTGAAATAGATTAACCTACATGACATTATTTCTTAAGGACGTAAATTCGTTCGGTAATGGCACTTGAGCAGGCTTCTGCAATGAATTTTTTTCATTAACCGAGGGTCCACTGTATGCTTCACTGTAAACACTTGATCTACACATCCCTTACCCACTCTAAAGCCTCCTTGCTCATCCGCAATCCTACTCTCTGTCTTACCTCTAATTCTTTCAATAATAACCCTGCCATACACTTTACCTGGTATACTCGGTAAACTTATTCCCCTATAATTTTTACACTCTTTTATCCCCCTTCCCTTTATATAAAGGAACTATACATGCTCTCTGCCAATCCCTAGGTACCTTCCCCTCTTTCATACATTTATTAAACAAAAATACCAACCACTCCAGCACTATATCCCCCCCTGCTTTTAACATTTCTGTCATGATTCCGTCAATTCCAGCTGCTTTACCCCCTTTCATTCTACGTAATGCCTCACGCACCTCCCCCACACTCACATCCTGCTCTTCTTCACTCCTAAACGATGTTGTACCAACCACTCCAGCACTATATCCCCCCTGCTTTTAACATTTCTGTCATGATCCCGTCAGTTCCAGCTACTTTACCCCCTTTCATTCTACATAATGCCTCACGCACCTCCCCCACACTCGCATCCTGCTCTTCTTCACTCCTAAACGATGTTGCACCTCCCTGGTCAGTACATGAAATTACCACCTCCCTTTTTTCATCGACACTTAAAAGTTCCTCAAAATATTCCCGCCATCTACCCAATACCTCCAGCTCCCCATCTACTAACTCCCCTATAGTTAAAAAAAGGAGAGGAGAGTATTAAATGGGCAGTTAAAGGTATCGGGAAGATGGAGGGAATATTTTGAGGAATTAAATGTTGATGAAGATAGGGAAGCTGTGATTTCATGTATAGGGCAAGGAGGAATAACATCTTATAGGAGTGAAGAAGAACCAGTGGTGAGTGTGGGAAAAGTGCATGGGGCAGTGAGTAGAATGAAAGGGGGTAAAGCAGCTGGGATTGATGGGATAAAGATAGAAATGCTAAAAGCAGGTGGGGATATAGTTTTGGAGTGGTTAGTGTTTTTATTTAATAAATGTATGGAAGAGGGTAAGGTACCTAGGGATTGGCAGAGAGCATGCATAGTTCCTTTGTATAAAGGCAAAGGGGACAAAAGAGAATGTAAAAATTATAGGGGAATAAGTCTGTTGAGTCCATGCGTGTCGTAAGAGGCGACTAAAATGCCAGGAGCAAGGGGCTAGCAACCCCTTCTCCTGTATAAATTACTAAATGTAAAAGGAGAAAATTTTGTTTTTCCTTTTGGGCCACCCCGCTTCAGTGGGAAACACACGACGTGTTGAAAGAAAGAAAGAAGTCTGTTGAGTATACCTGGTAAAGTGTATGGTAAGAGTTATTATTGAAAGAATTAAGAGTAAGATGGAGAGCAGGATAGCAGATGAACATATGAAAGATGGGTATATGAAAGATGAGGTGAATCATAGAAGTGACGAGGGGAAAAATGTGAGTGGTGCACTGAGGAGTCTGTGGAGACAAAGAACTTTATCCATGAAAGCAAAGAGGGGAATGTATGAGAGTATAGTTATACTAACGCTCTTGTATGGGTGTGAGGCATGGGTTGTGAATGTTGCAACAAGGAGAAGGCTGGAGGCAATGGAGATGTCATGTCAGAGGGCAATGTGTGGTGTGAATACAATGCAGAGAATCCGTAGTTTGGAGATTAGGAGGAGGTGTGGGATTACCAAAACTATTATACAGAGGGCTGAGGAGGGGTTATTGAGATGGTTTGGACATGTAGAGAGGATGAAACAAAATAGAATAACTTTGAGTGTATAAATCTGTAGTGGAGGGAAGGAGGGGTAGGGGTTGGCCTAGGAAATGTTGGAGGGAGGGGGTAAAGAAGGTTTTATGTGCGAGGGGCTTGGACTTTCAGCAAGCATGCATGAGCATGTTAGATAGGGGCGAATGAAGACAAATGGTTTTTAGGATTTGACGTGCTGTTGGAATGTAAGCAAGATAACATTTATGAAGGGACTCAGGGAAACCGACAGGCCAGACTTGATTCCTGGAGATGGTAAGTACAGTGCCAGCACTCTGAAGGAGGGGTGTTAATGTTGCAGTTTTATAACTGTGGTGTGAGCATGCCTCTGGCAAGACAGTGATGGAGTGGATGATGAAATTTTTTTCTTTTTTTGGGCCACCCTGCCTTGGTGGGAAGTGGCCAATGTGTTAATAAAAAAATAATGAACACCTTTTCCAATAAATTATAACAAACAATTAATGTTATAATCTATTTAAATTAAAAATGGAGAGAATATCTGAAGCTGATATATAGTCATCCAAAGATATGAAAATGAGAATAACATAACATGGTTATGATGTAAAATATAATGATATTCTAAAATTTAAATGGAGAAAAAGGAATATGCAAATATCAGACAGAGAAGAGAAAGATTTTTTAACACACTGGCTAACTCTATCAAAGGGAAGTCAACTCAAAAAAGAAAAAAACATTCACTATCATACACTCAACTGCTGTCCTCGCCTATTTGTGCTTGAAGGAATCGAGTCTCAGCTCCTGGTCCCACTTGTGACGAAGATTCACCCCTCCTAGCCACGTGGGACCTGTTGCACCTGCTCTTCACACTATGTATAGAGCCTACCCCCACCACTTATTCAACAAGATCAATACATTTCTCAACCACTCTAAGGCTGAAGAAATACTTCCTGACATCCCTGTGGCTCATCTGTATCTAACTTCCAGCTGTGTCCGCAAGCACCTGAATCTTGCCTCTCAAACAGCCTGTTCCTTTCTATCCTATCACTTCCTCTCGAGTACATTATTTTGTGTTGTCATCATGTCTCCCCTGGCTCCTTTGTCCTCCAATGTCAATAGATTAAATACTGCTAGCCTTTTTAGTAGCTCACCTCCTAGCTCTGGGACAAGCCTTCTTGAATACCACTTCACTTTCTCCAGTTTCTTAACATGCTTTTTCAGATTCAGGTTACATACTGGTGCTGCATACCCCAAGATGAGGCTGACATATTGTATGTACACATACACGAACTTAACGCTGTATCACAAGCATATTTCACGTGCAAACATCTTCCTCGTCCAGCTGACAACAAATAACTTTCAGAGAGAACCTGGAGGTCTAACAAAAACCTAAAGTTAGTCATGAAGATATCCAGTCATTCAAAGGTTAACAGCAATTTACAAACCTGTATAATCCAAGTTTTACCCATACAATGTCACCATAGATGGGGAACTTTCCATTTTCACAATCTTCACAAACATAACCCCCCTCTGGAGTAGTTATTTTCATGCAATCTGCATGAAAAGCTGCAGGACACTGATCACAGAGCAGCAAGGACCCACCCTGTAAAATACAAAGAAAAAATTCCACGTGAAAAATCATTAGGAAATGAGTGTATACAGTTACTAGTAAACTATACCTAAAATTTATGTATAATAAAGCATATGAATGTTATATTAGGGGTAAATACTCTTAAATATACTATAGTTCTTGATTCACCCACTTCATCGCTAACAGAAAATGGGGTACAGATAAGAGGTAAGAAACAAAGCTAACAATAAAATCTAAACAGTAGAGAAACTGGGAAGATAAAAAGAATGGAGAGTAAGAACCAGATCATAAATATGTTCAAAAAATGCAAGTGAAACTCTGGAATGTGGTAAATGCTCTATATTAATGTAATTATTCAGGTACTGATTAAAATGGTAATAACTGTAAAACATTCAGCTGATGATCGAAGGATGTGAATAAATGAAAAGATGACAAATAGAAGATGAAGAGGGAATTTAACCCTTTCACTGTTGCAACCCCATCCCCCCAAAAAATTATTAACAGTATCACAATTTCCCCACAAAGATAATAATAATTTTGTTCTGAAATGGTAGAAAATCTTTTTCTGAAGGTAATGATACCCAAAATTCTTAATTTGACTTTAAATTTACAGAATTGCTCAGGCACAAATTTGGCAGTCTGGGTGGAATTTACACACTAGCAATTTTGCCCACTTTAGAGTCCTATTTTAAGCCAATTCTACTGGGCCTAATTCCTAACTATTTTGCTAGTATGCCTTCTGATCTACTGATTAAGAACAAGAAACTGCACATCAGAACTACCCTGTTAAGATCCCAGAATTCAGTAACTTGGATAATTTTACACAAAATTCGACAAATTCCAATTTAAAGAGTTCAAAATAAACACTAAGCATTCAAGCCACTAAAGCCATCTTTCCTCTGTTCCTTAATTGCATTCTCAGGCCTCTCCTATATAACACTTGCCCTACATATTGAATCCATCATCATGCCAAAGAAAAAAAATCAAAGATTTAGTCTATTTCTCAGAAAATAAAATACAACCAAGAATGATTAAGTCATGCTTTAGGCCATCCAAATAATTAAAGCAGACTTAGTAAAAGCCCATAAAATAGAATGGGGGGCCCTACCCTTTCTCAGGACTTCGCCAAAAATCAAATATTTCTGCCACTTTGAGGCCTATGTCAAGCAACTTCCAGCCTGAAACTGACCAAATTCTATAAATTGATACAAAGAAATTGCCAATGCAGGTTCTCCTCGACTTACAATATTTCAACTTTACGATGGTGCAAAAGCCGTTAGTTGCAGTAATTATTTGTTTATTTACTTATTCAGTGACAGTAGTTATTTATTTGGCATATCATATTCGTATCAGACTGACGATATTTTCAACTTATAATGAGCATTTCAGAATGTAACCCCATCGCAAGTCAAGGAGCACCTGTAAAACCATAAAATATACCCTAGAAAAAACTTCAAAGCTGCTATTTAAACCAAACACAAGATCAGAGGTTTCCTTTCCTCATTATGCACTGAATGAGGCAAGATTTTGGTTTATGTTGTGCACACCCAAGCACACAGACCCATTCTCTCATGGCTGGGCCATAATTTACTGCTCACGGCATATATTTGAGTGCGCTCTGCTTAAAATGTACATCTTCGCAAGTGACACTGGCAGCAATAACAGATCTATGTGGGTGCCAGTGAAAGGGTTAAAGGAGAGATGCAGGTACAAGACCTGCTTATGAACAGAATTAACTGTATTGAATGCACCATTTTCCATAAACCATCATAATTCACGTGGTCTCTCATCCTCGCACACCCATCCTTGCACAACTTCTTGTACTTAAGAATACCTCACCAAACCACATCCAAATACATTTCTTGTATGCTTCATATACATGTATTATTATACACCCATACGTCACTTATACTGTAATAAAAGCTGAGTGAATTAACCTTTCATCAGACTATACTACACTTCCATTCATAACATTTCCATTATATTCTTTAGAGCATCTGCCATCTGTATACCTTTCAGACTTATCTTGGATATCTCTCAGTATCCATGCCTTGGTGGCACAATGGTTAGCGTTGCTGACTGCTAATCTACTGGCCAGAGCTCAATCCCCGTTGCGGGCAGCAGGCACTCACTTCACGCAGCTGTTCATCCTCCCTTCGGGAGGGTAAATGAATGAGTACCAGCTTATGTTTGGTAGTAACATTGCTGTGACTTGCCTAACTAGCCAACAGCATATAATATGAAAAAAATTGTGATAATAGAATTCATTACCCAATAAAGTGCAATTAAGTGGATAAAACATTGATGACCCATATTAAGACTTATAAACTACCACAATGACCATTTATTGTAATTTCAATAATTCACTAATGTTGGAGTGTGTACTGTCTAACCTATATAACATGGGTAATACAGTGGTCCCTTGAGCTATAATATTAATTCGTTCCATAAGACGTATCGTACCTCAAACCCCAAAATACATGGGTTTGTAGTATTCCAAGACCCAGGAAGTGTAACTTTTACTGTACCTTGAACTTGAAAAGCTGGTGTTGGGGGAGTAGCTTCTTCCAACCACTGTCTCTTGAAAAAACACAGGAAGTGAGTTTACTTTTTTCAATGTCTGGCCTTTCTGTTGCAATGCCAGAACACACCCAATCTGTCCATGGATACTTTTTGTTGTTTAAACACTCAAAGAGGTTTTCTGGTAAACAAGCACAGGCCTCACCTTGAAATCTCCAGAGGCAGTGACACCATACAGCAGAATAAGCCTATCATTCATAGGCTTATGGCCAGGCAAAGTGGCCTTCTCATTTGTGACAAATACTCACCAGGGCATTCTTTTCCAAAAAGAGCCCTGTCTTGTCCACATTAAACACTTGAGGAAGATAACCCTCTGCCATAACAAGCTCGTCAATCTTAAGCAGAAAAGATTCAGAACCTTATCAGCAATGGAAGCCCCACCCATCTCAACACTTAATAGCGTTCCTCTCCTTTAAACCCTCAAACCACCCTTCGCTAGCTTTATAATCATCACAAAGTAGAATCACTACTTTAGGGTGAATAGTGTTTTTAAAATCATCATAAATTTGTCTTGCACACTCAGATATAACTTGTAAGCACTGTCTCCCTTATCTGCTTCTTTTATCCACAATAACAGTCTTTCCATCCCTATGATAGATAATTTCTCTGCCTTTTTTTCACTAGCTTAGATGCATCACCTACTATAATATTCTTTAAAATTTCTTTTTGCTTAATAATAGTAGTGATGGATGATTGTGAAAAGCCATACTCAAGCACCAATGCACTAATTCTAACTCATGAAATCATAGACACTATTGCAAACAAACCATGCCACAGGTGGGGATAGAACCCACGATCAGTCATAAAACTCAGACCAACGCGCTAGCCACTGGGCCAGCTGGCCGCACATCGGTTTGGAGCTTTATGACTCTCTGATCACAGGTTCTATCCCCACCCGTGGTATGATTTGTTTCACTAATTCTAATTCTTATCTTGTTTATAACAATTTCTTGCTTGATCTTCAGAGAAATTGCCTGTTTACTGCACACTTTAGGAGCCATGATGACCGGTAACACAAAAGATAGTGGAGTTCAATCACAAATGCAGTTATGAAGGATAAATAATCCAGAATTGGTGTGGGCAACAAGTGGTAGCTTCAAATGGAAGAGGAAACAAACTGAAGTATAAATGCTGTTAGTGGATAAAATTCTGCCCTAGAGACATTTGTTCCCATCACTGATTGGCTGCTAAGCCACCCTAACTGATGCACCTATTGGCTCAGACGCTGCCCAAGAGGCAAGCTAACACATCACTGGTTGATTGAGGCCCACCCATGCAAGCCAACCATCTTAAACATAGAGCATCTCAAATTTTTCTATATTCCTCTGAGGACAAATCGAAACTCAAAATTTATCCTAACTCAAGGGACCAGTGTAAATGATTTATATACATTTTGGCTTAATCATAAATAATTGTATGATTTACACTTTATGCAGAACCTAGGTTTAATGCCATTTTTATAGACTATGTAATGTACCAATGATTTGTATACACTAGTTTAATTACAAATTAAGATTATGCTACTAGTTAGTGTGGAGTCATTAAAATAATGGAAACCTGCAGAATAGTGGAGAGAAATATAAGGTGAAAGAAGTGAGAATGGTAAGTAACATAGGTTTAATAACAATTTTATATTTTTTGTGGAAACTAATTTGTTTCCATTTTAGTATGCAATAAATTTTTTCTAGGAAGGATACCTGAAAGATGCTTTCAGGGTCAATACCCCCTTGGTCTGTTCCCAAGGAAATGATGTGCAGGGTACAGTATTAGTAGCTTGCTGAGATTATTTTGATATTTCTTGTTTTACAGGGATGCAGGATGAACAGAAAATTAGCAACTCGACTCACATCCTCTATATTAGTATTACATCCGCATCCATTTCCACACTCTTAATGAAACTACTACTTATACTATAGGCAAAAAATGCTTTGAAATTTTCTTTTCCCAACTGTTTCTCATACCTAATTAAAAAAAAAAATCACATCTGCCCTAATCTAAACTTCTTATATTCTCTACAAAAATAAAATCCCATCTTCATATTATAAGATTCTCTTGCTCATCTAACCATTGTTACTCCCATCTAAACTACATACGTACAGTCTAATGAAAAGCAGGAGCACGAGTCCACTAAGAGAAAACTCAAGAAGTGTAAGGGAACCTTAAATTTCGGCCCACTCTTTGTACGTAAAGGTAATTACTGTACCAACAAAGTTGTTGGGTTGTAGTGCATATGTTGGACTGTGTGTGGCTGGCTGAGTGATTGAGCCAGCAACCAGGAGGCCTGGTCTGTGGGAACAGTGCCTCCTCCCCTCCCATCAAACTTGACACAAAGTAAACTCTGTGGTATAGTGGGGTGTTGGTTGATAATTTAAGAAAAGAATGAACAGAATGGACAAGGACTCAAACTGAGGTCTATGAAGATAGTAGGCCCAATGCTTTAAGCATTCAGAAACCAAGGGTTCAAATAGGTTGATCTTACAACAAATACTTCAGTGGCTTGGTTATATCAGTGGCCACCAGCCATGGTGTTCCTGTCTCACCCTACACCCTCAACAGCTTTCATGGCACATTTATTCTCATATCCTTCAAAGCAACGCAGTCTATAAACAAAGACAAGTTGCAATAAACGACAATCGTTCAATGCAAGGGAAACTGTTTTAATAATAATATCAGATTACAGTGGACCCCCGGTTAACGGCCATAATTCGTTCCAGAATGCTGTTCAAGTGCCGTTATCGAACGAATTTATTAACATAAGGAATAATGTAAATTAGATTAGTCCTTTTGGTCCCCCAAACATACACTTACAGAAGCACTTACAAAAATACACTTACATAATTGTTAGTGTTTGGAGCAGGCCGTTAACAGGGGGTCCACTGTAGATTATAGAAATGTGTTTACAAATACAGTGGACCCCCGGTTTACGTACTGCTCCAAACTCGAACAATTATGCAAGTGTATTTTTGCAAGTGCTTTTTTAAGTGTATTTTTGGGGGTCTAAAAGGACTAATCTAATTTACATTATTCCTTATGGGAACAAATTCGTTTGGTAACGGCACTTGAACAGCATTCTGGAACGAATTAATTACGTAAACCGGGGGTCCACTGTAATGGACTTAGTAAGCACAGCTAACTACAACTTATGCAGTCATTGCAAGAAGAGACTTCTAAGCCCTGTACAATCCTTGAAAAACCTACATTTATTGTATCCCATATATGATCTACATATTCCAATGCTTCTCAGCAAAATATGAAAACTTTGAAATTTCTATTTTCTCAAATAATGCCCTCAAACCTCCTTTGCTTTTATTTACTTGATGTCTCCAGTACAGTTCAGTATTGTAGCTCTTTCTTGCTTAGTGGATGAAGGAGTGAGCCTCCACTAGCTTTTTGTGCTGAATGACCCACAGGTTTAGACGTCTCAAACTATATATTAGTACAGTGGACCCCCGGTGTTCGTGATGCTCCAAACTCGAACAATTATGTAAGTGTATTTTTGTAAGTGCTTTTGTAAATGTATTTTTGGGGTCTAAAAGGCCTAGTCTAATTTACATTATTCCTTATGGGAATAAATTCATTTGGTAATGGCACTTGAACAGCATTCTGGAACGAAAAAATCACGAAAACCGGGGGTCCACTACAACTGCTTTCCATTCTCTCACTGATATTCTTTAGTTAATATATTTACACTGGAATACAACCTTGTGGTCTGCTTTACTTCTCATCAACATATTGCCTTTAACCCTTAAACTGTCCAAACATAGATCTACGTTCGCTCGCGCAGCACTCCGAACATAAATCTACGTTTTTTTTACATGCTTTCTAATGGAGAAAATTAAGGTCGGAGCGCTATGCTCGTAAACGTAGATCTACGTTTGGACAGTTTAAGGGTTAAAGTAACCCTTATTTTCTTCTTTTTCTGCTTCACTTAAAATATTCTTAGTTGTGTATGAGGGGCTAGGGAGAAAAATTAAGGCATTTGTTACTAAAGTGCAGATGCTGACTGCCCCTTACTCATGGTACCTCATATGCTTGCTTAGGTAAGCCTGCCTAGCCCCATCTTGTTACTCAGTGCAAGTGACAAACATTTCACTTTGGTGAAAGCAAAAACCATTAAATAGATGTTTTTAACATGCTCCGAGTCCTTCCTTCTATGATTATTTAAAATCAACTGAAATGCTTGTAATGATATATAGTACAAAGTCTACTAAAAAAAAAAAATCCAAACATGATATTCTATACTTCTCTTTCATATTTCTCAACTGTCCATTTATATTAACTCTCCAGTGATCAGTCAAGCTATTTTTCACAATTTCTTACGAACAATACAACATTATCTTGATCCACCCACCTGGAGTAATTAATACATGATGTTAATTACTGACAAGGAATACGTATATAAATTAAAAAGTAAAGGTGGGTAGTCATGATACCTTAATTAACAATCACATAATTTACTAGAACACTTGCTAAATTCAAACTGCTAAACATTTAGTAAATTTAAATGCATGCTGTCCTTTACAATTATACAAACCTTTGAACAGCAGAAGCACCAAGTAACATTGACATGATGAGTACCATTCTTGGGTAACTGAAGGTGCTTGGTACAAATATGATGACTCTGTGATACTTCCTCAGTGCCTGCAGCTATACAGTCTTCACCTATCAAACAAGAAATGCACAAAATTAACAAGCCAAATTCTAGACTGCTCTGATTTGGTTTTCCATGAAAAATACTACCATGGGTAAGGTAAACTGGTGAACTTTCTAAAAATTTTAATTTATTCAAGCCATACTCACTTTAGCTCATTAGAAAACCTATATTTTCTCTAACCTTTATATGTACAAGTCTTTTCAAATATGTCATCTAACAAATTTCTGGTCCTTGATTTATAACCGTATTGCGTTACTTATTTGTATTTCTCACTTGATACAATGCCCCTCAATCTCTTATGTCAGGGTGCCAAAGTGGTTTTTGTCATTAGTGTGCTAGTCAAACTGTCCTCCAGTATTTAATTACTGTCTAATTAGAATTTGAAGACTAGTACAATGTTAGATTATAAATCTGACCAATTCTTTGATCCCAAATGATTAAGAAGGCAGGAACCAGTACATAACAAAAACCCAATGAAAGATGCAAAAAAATAATATTCCCAATCTCATGAAGGAAGGTAAAACGTAAATATTCTCCATCTAACTAAAATATTGTACAGTACGTCATAAGGAATCTATGATAGAAAACAATTTTTCATGCTTTCAAAATGTATTCTGTATCAGGTTCCAAGAACCACTACTGTAATAGAATCCTACCAGCAGCATTCAATTTTAATGTGATAGCTGTATACTGGAAGGTGAAAAAAAATACTATACACTGTTTGCTGAACATTTTTTTGTAAAACCAAACATCAAGAAAGACTCACTGCTGGTGCTGCAAACAGTAAAGGAGTGCAGGAGGAAAGAGGGTCAAGGTTAGCTTGGCAAAATGTGATCACAATCTATATCTGGTGTAGTAGTGTGTATCAACAGGATATCCAGTAGTGGTTCATGGGCTCTGTATATGCATACAGAACTTAAAAAAATTAACCCTTAAACTGTCCAAACGTAGATCCACATTCATGCGCGTAACGCTCCGAACGTAGATCTCGTTTTTTTACACAAGAAAAAATGTAAAATTGAATGTAGATCTATGTTTGGACGGTTTAAGGGTTAAGAAATGAAAATATATATATACAGTGGTACCCCGACTTACGATGGTCCCCAAACACACCCTTTTATGTAAGTTGATTTTTTTAAATGCTTTTGTAAGTGTAATTTTGGGGGTCTAAAAGGACTAGTCTATTTTACATAATTTCTTATGGAGATAAATTCGTTTGGTAATGGCACTTGAACAGCATTCTGGAATGAAAAAATATCGTAAGTCGGGGTACCACTGTATATACATGTAAAAAATAACAGGTAGGAATTAGACAACTAATATTACACTTCCGGTAAAAACCACTAGTAAACTACAAACAAGAACAACCATTCACTAGCCAAACCTGTGTGATAGGTAGTAGGACATCGCAGACATCGAGTGAATGGAGGGTTTCTTGCAACTGGGTCACCCATGTCATCAGCATTAGCAGCACACATATGACAAACATGACGTGGGCATATGAACCTCTGAAAAAAATTTAGTGATAGTTCAAAACTATGGCAATTTCCTACAACATAACCAACTATATATCCTCTTTATCAAATAATTTCTTGCATTCCAATAATGTAGAAAATAAAGATTATAATGCACCACTTGCCACCACCTAACACTATAAAATTTGCCTGCTGAATGTTAAGGTTACTTTCTCAACACCATTCTTTTTTTATACCATCTTTCCAACTCATGCTTCCTACACAACCTCCCAAGCTTGTCAGATTTATGTGCTCCATTTGTTTAGATGGTTCAGACATTTAGAGAAGGTAGAGCAAAATAGGATGACTTGGAGGGTGTATAAATCTATAGTGGAAGGAAGGCAGGGTAGGGAATCATCCCAGGAAAGGTTGGAGGGAGTAAAGGGGGTTTTGTGACTGAGGAGCCTGGACTTCCAGCAAGTGTGTGGGAGGATGTTAGATAGAAGTGAGTGGAAACAAATTGTTTTAATGACAATGTGCTGTTGGAGTGTGAGCAAAGTAACATTTATGAAGGGATTCGAGAAACTGGTTAGCGGGACTTGAGTCATGGAGGTGGGAAGTACAGTGCCTACGCTCTGAAGGAGGGGTGGAGATATGTTGCAGTTTTTTTAAGTGTAGTGTCAGAATGCCTCTGGCAAGACAGTGATGGAGTGAGTGATGATGAAAGTGTTTCTTCTTTTTCGGGTCGCCCTGTCTTGGTGGGAAACGGCCAATGTGTTAACAAAAAAAAAATTATCAACTTATCTTGCTATGAACAGGTCTCCCTCACTTTGTGCAATGTTCTGTCATGATAATTCTATACATCTCCATGGGAAAGTGGAAAAGAATTCTTCCTCTGTAAGCCATGCGTGTTGTAAGAGGTGAATAAAATGCCGGGAGCAAGGGGCTAGTAACCCCTTCTCCAGTATAGACTACTAAACTTAAAAAAAAAAAAAAAAATAATGGTTTTTCATTTTAGATCACCGTGCCTCGGTTTGTCATGACCGTTTGTTTGAAAAAAAAAATCAATACGTATATGCAATTTATAGTCTTCAGATATGATTGGCATGAGCTGCCAAGTACAATGATGACTCTTATTATGTGTAATTAACTTTATGACCTTATTAAGCCTAGTTTTGATGCAAATGCCCTAGAACAAAGCTACAACATGAAATGGGTGACATCTGTATATTTTTTCATGTCTAAACCATCTTAACTATTCTTTTGCCCTTTCCATTACACCCTTCACTCAAGACTGTCTTCAAACTATCCTTTTTAGTGCGTAAAATATTTACACCACTCACTGATCTTACACGAGACATTTCCGTATCGTCTAACCTTCCCATGGCAATATTCAAAGACTTGGTACACAATAGAAAATATTTCTTTCCTAACAGAAATTAAGAATGAAATTAATTTAAAGAGGTAGTAAGTGCTTCAACTATTAATGTGATTCATGGAAATTAGTTAGCTGGACTCGAGTCCTAGAGGTGGGAAGGGCCGTGCCAGCACTATGAAAGATGGGGTGGGGATGTTGCAGTAAGGTCATCTAAATTGTGATGTCAGCACACTTCTGGTAAGACAGTGACTGAATAAATTATGGTGAATATATTTTATTCTTTGAGTCACCCTGCCTTGGCAGATGGCCATTGAGGTATATACAAAAATAAATAAATACTGAAGACTGGACATTACAAGCCTATTAGGAAGCATTAAACCCAAAAAGGATCAAGAGCACATATTTCTTAGCACCATCAATGGGAAGAACAAGAACCCATAATTATAAACTAAGCAAGAGCTGTCTGTAAATAAACCTTCATTATGACATTACATCCAGGACTGGACTTAAACAAAAACAAAATCATACACAATGTCTTATAAGACAAATGATAACTCTGAGGTCATATTCAAGAGAGGTCAAGGTGAGGTAACAAGAAAGGTCATAAGGGAGAGAGGTGTCAAACAATATGTTTATTTTTTGAAGTGCAGGAGGGAAGAGGGAGGCCTGATAATTCAAGGACATTTCCAGGGGTCAATGACTCCATAGCTGGATCCCTGATCAGGCCTCCTGGAGGATCAAAGCCTGATCAACCAAGCTTTTACTGTTGGCCACAAGAAGTCTAGGGGTACAAACCACAGCCTGACTGGCCAAGCATTAATTTGAGGAACTTGTCCTGCTCCCTCTTGAAGATCGCCAGAGGTTTGTCGGTAATTCCCTTTATGCACGGAGGGAGATAAGAATGAAAATCCTGTATTTGGTTTTGTCTTCTACTGATAAAACTGTAGTGCTACTCCATAATTCAGGATATACAAATGTAGGATCCAATGAGCAGTAATGTGTATTGGTGTTTTGGTATACTGCATTAACAAAGTCCAGTTATGAACAAAATGTCATAGCAAAAGTTTCTTTGCAAACACAATGTCTTTTTCATTATCTGTTGGCTTATGCCATCCCTTACTTTAAGAAAAAGGTGCCAAAAGGATAAGAGAAAAATTCTTGAGTGACAGAACAATGGAATGAATGCCTTAAAAAAGGCAATAAGTGCTACACCCAGTAACTTTATACAGGAGGAGGTTACTAGCCCCTTGCTCCTAGCATTGTAGTCCTTTTACAAAATGCATTGCTTACAAGGAAAGAATTCTAACCCATTATCCCAACGTTCAACTTATAGCTTAAAGATAAGGTAAAAATTATAAGACCTCGTTAGTCGATACATGACACACTTACCTCCTGCTGACGCTGTCTGGAAACTTGAGGCCACTGCTGCACACATTCTTCATGGTAGAATTTTCCACAAAAGGGCACACTACATCTTTGCATTATGCCACCAAACATCTTGCATTGGAAACACATGTGATGTCCAGTTTGGCATTCTTCACATTTAAAATCTCTTTTTGGCATTGAACTTAAACCTAAACAAGTGAGGTGAAAAACACCACAACAGAGTCCTTTGCAGCGGACCATATCAGCCCCAGCCTTGTCACTTACACCCTCACACCGGTAACATACTTTCTCATTACGAACTACTTTGTACACGCCACGTATACTATCTAGATCATCATCCGTTCTTTGTCGTTTAGTGGAAACATCATCTACATTTAGCTGTTTAACATCATCTGTACTTTGCAGCTTAGCGACATCATCTGTCCTTTGTCGTTTAGTGGAGAGCGCATCATTTTCTCCATATTCTTCTCTCTCTTCAAAACTGTTAAGTTTACGCTTCAGAATATTCATTTCAGAGCCATCTGTTACCAGCTTGTCCCCATATTTACGCTTAGCTTTGTATCTGACTGTCTGAGAACTTGACTGCTTCTTCCATTTCCATCTCAATTTGCTACGAGCAGTTTGTTCTGATATGCCTGGATTTTCTAACATACAATTTTCTAAATGGTCCTGGGCATAAGAAGCAAAGTCGCTTTCTTTACTCAGTTTGGACACCATATTAGCCCTTTCCTTATTATTCTCAAATGAATTTTCATCAAAACCAGAAAACTCCCCATCTGTTGAGTCACCATTTGACTTTAGCAATTTCAAAAGAGGCAGGTCCTTGCAGATTTTTCTTGGACGCCCTCTTTTTCTTTTCTCTGGCTTTTCCTCGATGACAGGATTACGAACTCTACCCAGAGAGAGACTTTTATGGGAAGATTTCATCACCATTTGATTATTATCTTGAGCTTCACTTTCAAGTTTTTGCAATGCATACTTTTGTATTCTTTCATATCTGAAAAAAAAAAATGACCTTACTTCATTTGACACAAAAAATTATAATGTATAAACATTCTCTAAACGTTCCTTCTTATAATTAACCATTTGAAATGTCCTATAGAAAACAGCAATACAAATTTACATTTTACTAAACTATTTTGCATCACTGTGCTAATACAGTGAGTGGTATTAAATGAAAAAAGACTGAGTGAAGAGAAAAAAAAAGGGTAGCAATGGATAAGCAAGACTTCATTATAACAAATAATAAATTTATTGTTGGATGGTTTGAACACAGTTGACTAAAACATTTTTTTAAAATTAATAAAAGCAGCTTCAGCAATGAGAAAAATATCAACATATGACTTTTCCAAGAAATTTATCAGAGCAGAAGGTACAATATATAAATACTGTACAGTACTGTACAGAAATAGGGTAGCTTAGAATAGTATGATAAAAAATTATTTGATGAACAGGACTGAAGAAAATAGTTAATTTGAGAGGCATACAGTACAGTGCAGTAGGGCCCAGCTTTACAGCGTTCCGCTAATACAGACATTTCAAATTATGACCAAAACTCGCTATATGGTTCTCCCCACCTGACTTTCTAATATGGTCACCGCACGCCACCCGGTTTCTTTACATTCTCCATGAACACACTTTACCCTTATGTCTGGAAACTTTAAAAAATTCAAGTGTTTTAAAGCCATTTCATATTTTATATATACAGTGGTACCCCGATTTCCAAGCAGATGTACGAAACCCGGGGAAAAAATTCGCCAAAGAGTAGTCGAAATCCAAATTGTACAATATCCTGACCGGACGAAAACCGGGGTTCCACTGTTGTATTACATTAATATAAACATTTTCATTAATCCATGATATTTTTTCAAAATTATATAATAAACACGCTTCGTAACATATAAACATGTTAAATACACCCCATAGCAGAACAAATTAACAAATACAGTACGAGATGTTTTTCCTAGTCGTCTTGGAAAGAATAACGTTTTCTATAGTACACAACAGTATTACTGGGGTAACTGTTGAAAATTATTCCTTTTGTCTTCACTCAGAGCATCATTCCTTCTAAATATGGTGTGTTACATGAAAATGGGAGTGTAGCTCTTTATTTATTTTACTGTACCAACGTGGAGACAACTTGTACACAAGGTAAGGTGTACATGTATGTACGTATTATGGTATAAGCTTCACAAACACGGAAATAAGTCACTGACTTTTTTGGGTTATCCTTGGTAATCTACACATATGCTGCTATGTATGATAATCTATGTAACTGTATTTATGTGTACCTGTACCTGAATAAAAACTTACAAACATGGAAATGAGCGTGTATGAACCATAACCAGGTGCGTTCATCTGTTTGTTTACATACTCTATCTCTGTCCTCTCTCATTTACTCTTTCTCTCTTGTTCATTTGTTTTTATCTCATTTACTCACTTCTCACCCTACATTATGACTACAGATATTTTAAGGTAAGCAATGAGTGTACTGTACATGCATTCTATCACTCTAGGGCGCTTTAAATGTATATTACGTGTGGGTGGGGTGGCCATACCTACCATACCTAACCTCTTACAATAAATACTACTCACCTCTCACCCTACAATAAGACTACAAATATTTTAAGGTAAGTAATGAGTGTACTGTGTGTGTATTTTACTTTTTACTGTTTTTAATGCCTAGTTCTATTGCTAACTTAATATGTATATGTTAATGTAAACTTATCTGGCATTTATATCATTTATAACTGGAAAAAAATGGCATTCTGCTTTCCGGCGGTAGCCTGGAACCTAACCTGCCATATAAGTGGGGCCCTACTGTACTTACAATGTGACCGAAGTAATTTGACAAGGACAAAAGCAACTTTGTTGAAATCTCTATTGAATTATTGGTTAATACTATAATTTTAATTTTTATTTAAAAACACATTGGCTGTTTCCGACCGAAACAGGGTGACCTAAAAAAAAAGAAAAACTTTTATCACTGTCTTGCCAAAGGCATCTCAACACCACAGTTGAAAAATTGCAACATATCTTCACCCCTCTTCCAGAGTGCAGGTACCAATCTTCCCACCTCCAGGACATAAATTTGGCTAACCGACTTCCCTGAATACCTTCACAAAATATTACCTTGCTCACATTCCAACAGCTCATCATCCCAAAAACCATTTGCTTCCACTCACTTCTATCTAACGTGCTCACACATATGCCTGCTGGATATCCAAGCCCCTCGTACACAAAACCTCCTTTATCTCCTCCCTCCATCCTTTCTTAGGGCAACTCCTACCCTACCTACCTTCCCTCCACTATAGATTTGTATACCCACCAAGTACTCCTATTTCACTCTACCCTTTCTAAATGTCCAAACCACCTCAACACTCCCCCCTAAGTCTTACAAGATAATTATTTTAGTAACCCCACACCACCTAATCTCCAAGCTATGAATTCTCTGCATAATCTTTCAAAATCTTTGGGAACTAATAGTCAGAATTGACTTATCATGCCAATTGCTACAATCCATAATATAAGTAGTAACCAGTGTAGAGTTGTAGAAAGATGAGAGAACCCCCTTATACATGTACGTGTTAGTGGAAGAAAATGCAGTTTGATGTCCAATATAGCTGACAAGGTAAGTAACCTGTGGTGTTAAATGCAAAAACCACAACAGAAATATGGGCCTAAATGCACAAAAATAAAACTTTCGAATCTATTAAGCGTTCTGTGATGCTGCCAAAATGAAGTACAGTGGTACCTCGGTTAGCGATATTAATCCGTCAGAGAGGGCGTATCTGTAACCGAATTAATCGTTATCCGAATCAATTTTCCCCATAAGAAATAATGGAAATAAAATTAATCCGTTCCAGACTTCCAAAAGTAGTAAAATAAAATATTTTTTAGAACTTTTTGACATTAAATAATACACAATTTTATGAACAATAAAGAAATACATGTAAATATAGTACAATAACATGTCACATACATTTATTGAAGAGTTGTTGATGTGTGGAAGACGGGAGGAGGGGAAAGGATGGAGTACGTAGTATGCTAGTGTTTGGAAGGACAATCCCCTTCCATTAACACTGCAGGTACCAAGTTCTTTTCTGGGGTTACTGGTCTTTTTCTTTTAATGCCACTAGGACCAGGTTGAGAGTCACTGGACCCCTCTCTAACAAAAAATATGTCCAGGGAGCTCTGTGTCTGGCGATTCTTTAAAACATCCCTGAAATGGGACACCACAGTGTCATTGTACAGGTTGCCAGCACGGCCTGCAACAGCATAGTTAGGGTGATATTCATCCATCAAGCCTTGCACCCTGCTCCACATTCCACAAATCTCCTTAATCACTGAAGAAGGCACCTTCTTCCATCTCTGTTCCATCTCCTCCTCCTCTGAACCATTGTCCTGACCTGTGGTCTCTTGTTGCTGTTGCTGTTGAAGCTCTTGCAGATCTTCAGTGGTTAGCTCTACATTGTGCTCCTCCACCAACTCTTCCACATCCTCACCACTCACCTCCAACCCCATGGACTTGCCCAGTTCCACAATTTCTTCCACAACAGGCTCAGGCTCAGGGTTCTGAAGCTCAGCCCCAAAACCTTCAAAATCCCTCTCTAGGACACAGTCTGGCCACAATTTTCTCCAGGCAGAGTTCAAAGTCCTGGTAGTCACTCCCTCCCAAGCCTTACCTATCAGGTTTACACAATGCAGGATATGGAAATGATTTTTCCAAAAGTCTCTTAGGGTTATATTCATGTCTGTGGTCACATCAAAGCACTTTTGAAACATTGCTTTGGTGTAGAGTTTTTTAAAGTTTGAAATGACCTGCTGGTCCATGGGCTGGAGAGGAGTGGTATTAGGGGGCAAGAACTTCACTTTGATGAACTTAAAGTCATCCACAATTTTCTCTACCAAGGTTGGAGGATGACAAGGAGCATTGTCCAATATCAGGAGGCACTTAAGTGGCAAATTATTTTCCTAGAGATATTTCTTCACACTGGGGCCAAACACGCCATTGAACCAATCTAAGAAAATGTCCTTTGTGACCCATGCCTTTCTGTTAGACTTCCACATCACACACAAATTAGACTTGGTGATACTGCATCTGCCAAACACTCGGGGATTTTCAGAATGATACACCAGTAAAGGCTTCACTTTGCAATCACCACTGGCATTAGCACACATCATGAGAGTTAGCCTGTCTTTCATAGGCTTATGTCTTGGGAGTGCCTTTTCTTCCTGTGTAATGGAGGTCCTGTTTGGCATTTTCTTCCAAAACAGGCCTGTTTTGTCACAATTGAACACTTGTTGGGGTTGGAATTGTTCAGCCTCTATGTACCCCTGGAATTCCTGCACATATTTTTCAGCCGCACTTTTGTCACAACTGGCTGCGTCACTATGCCTCACAACACTATGTATGCCACTTCGATTCTTAAATCTTTGAAACCAGCCTCTGCTGGCTTTAAATTCGCTCACTTCAGCACTCGTTGCAGGCATTTTCTTGAGATCATCATGCAACTGCTTTGCTTTTTCACATATTATTGCCTGCGAAACACTATCTCCTGCTAACTGTTTCTCGTTGATCCACACCAACAACAAATTTTCCACATCTTCCAGCACTTGTGAACTCTGTTTTGTGATCACATATGCACCTTTCGCAACTACAGCTTCCTTGATTTTACGTGTATTTCCCTTGGCCACAATGGTAGCGATGGTAGAATAGGCTTTACCATACAGCCTGGCCAGCTCAGTGATACGCACTCCACTTTCATATTTTTCTATTATCTCCTTCAGTTCTACTGTATTTCTGAGCCTCTTTATTACAGGGTTGGCACTAGGAGTTTTCTTTGGACCCATGGTAGCTTATTTAGCAGTTGCAAGCACTAAAAACAGTGGAATAATGACAATATACTGGTTTGAATGCGTGGGTGGCGTGAGTGATGGTCGCTCTCGCTTGTAAACAATAGCACACTGACGCTCCCTGGAGTGCCCGCACAGCTGGGCCACGCGGACGCGTTTGGGACGAATATCGTAAACCGAACGGATCATCGTAAACAGAGTCAATATTTTGACGTAAAAATGTATCGCTAACTGATTTTATCGGTATCCGACGCCATCGCTAACCGAGGTACCACTGTACAGTGGTACCCAGAGTTTTGTACAGCTCTCAACTCAAACAATTATGTAAGTGTATTATTTTAAGTGCTTTTGTAAGTGTATTTTTGGGGGTCTGAAACAGACTAATCTAATTTACATTATTCCTTATGGGAACAAATTCGTTCGCTAACGGCACTCTAACAGCCTTCCGGAACGAATTATGGCTGAAACTCGGAGTACCACTGTACTGTGTATCAGTAGCCTTTAATTAGTCATTAAGCAATACTGACCTATCCATTAATAATGCAGTTTTGGCTTCCTCAATAGCCTTCATCCACCGCTCATACTTCTGTCCTGAGGGCTTTTTCATGTATGTTAAAGTTTTTAGTTGGCATTCTGCATGTACTCGCTGGCACCTCGGTAACTTTCTTAACTGTAAAGAAAAAATTGTTTTAGATTACAAATAACTGTATGGTTTATTGGTTAAATTACTGCGAATAAAGCATTCTCCTAATAGGTGCTTCTAAAAATTTTCAGCCTTCTTGTTAAATAAAAAATTATATCTGAAAGTTGTTTAACATAAGATAAAAAGTAGATAAGTTTATTCAAGCTGTCACCAAGAACTTGCAAATAAATTTATACTTTGTTTTTAATCTCAAACAGCCAAAGCCAATACATACATATATTTTTCAATAAATACAATAAAAATACATTAACAATATCTTCCAATTGCTAAGGTAATTTATTTTATGAAGGCAAAGAAAATATTAGAATTCAAATTCAACTGAACAAAAATATACATCCACACATGGAATACACAAAAACACTTATGTGGAGAGAATTAGAATAAAATCAGAGCATACCATGGAAAAAAAACATACTACACATATAATGTAATATCACGTTAAACAAAAACAACTAATATCATTATGCCATATCATATGGCCTCTCCTTTTGTAATAAGTAAGAAATGAGTCAGCAATCCTCACAAAGAGGTTTCACTTTTTTTTTTTTAACACACTGGCTGTCTCCCGCCAAGGAAGGATGACCTGAAAAAGAAACACTTTCACCATCATTCACACTATTGCTGTCTTGCCAGATATAGTGGCAGGCATTGTACGTACTTCCCACCTCCAGAACTCGAATTTCGGCTAACTGGTTTCCCTGATTCCCACCACAAAACATTACCCTGCTCAGGTCCCACCTGACCTTCATTAATCTGACCACAAAGAGAGATCACTAGATTGGACCAGAATAAGTGACAGTCCATGTTTGCTTTCATCAACAATTCTACTACTAATTATTTTGTAGAGATGATTATTGACTTGGGTGTGAATTATGTTAAAATTAAATAGTATACGTATATTTTTTTTTTTCAACAAGTCGGCCGTCTCCCACCGAGGCAAGGTGACCCAAAAAGAAAGAAAATCCCCAAAAAGAAAATACTTTCATCATCATTCAACACTTTCACCACACTCACGCATAATCACTGTCTTTGCAGAGGCGCTCAGATACGACAGCTGAGAATAGTCCCTCCCAGCTGTCACTATCCCAGACCCCTCCTTTAAAGTGCAGACATTGTACTTCCCATTTCAAGGACTCAAGTCCAACTAAATCAATTAGCTGGTTTCCCTGAATCTCTTCACAAAATGTTACCCTGCTTACACTCCAACAGATCGTCATGTCCCAAAAACCATTCGTCTCCATTCATTCCTATCTAACACGCTCACACATGCTTGCTGGAAGTCCAAGCCCCTCGCCCACAAAACCTCCTTTCCCCCTCCCTCCAACCTTTTCTAGGACGACCCTACCCCACCTTCCTTCCCCTACAGATTTATACACTCTCCAAGTCATTCTACTTTGATCCATTCTCTCTAAATGACCAAACCACCTCAACAACCCCTCTTCAGCCCTCTGACAAATACTTTTAGTAACTCCACACCTTCTCCTAATTTCCACATTCCGAATTTTCTGCATAATATTTACACCACACATTGCCCTTAGACAGGACATCTCCACTGCCTCCAGCCTCCTCCTCGCTGCAGCATTTGCAACCCATGCTTCACACCCATATAAGAGTGTTGGTACCATTATACTTTCGTACATTCCCTTCTTTGCCTCCATGGATAACGTTTTTTGTCTCCACAGATACCTCAACGCACCACTCACCTTTTTTCCTTCATCAATTCTATGGTTAACCTCATCCTTCATAAACCCATCCGCTGACACATCAACTCCCAAATATCTGAAAACATTTACTTCTTCCATAATCCCTCTTTCCAATGTGATATCCAATTTTTCTTTATTTAAATTGTTTTATACCCTCATCACCTTACTCTTATCTATGTTCACTTTCAACTTTCTACCTTTACACACGTATATATATCTCGTATATATATATATATACGTATATGTATCTCGTAAATACATGGATGGTATTCAGAAACCTAGAAAAAACACATTTAAGACATAATTTACAACACGAGATCAATTCTTCAATACTTACCATTGCATGGAACACTCATCTGATCAAACACAAGGCAAAAGTAGCACATCCTGAGTGGTAATGAAGATGATAAATGTACTATGGAGAGAGAATGAGAATGCTAGGCCTCCTAATTTTGAAGATCTAGAGATATGATTATGACATACAAAATACTTACAGACATAGACAGGATAGTAACAAGAAGGGGACAACGATATAAACTATACACCCAAATCAGAATCAGGGCCATACAAAAACTTTAGAAAAAAGTCAAAGGGTGAAATGAAATAATTTGGACAGTGAGATACAGTAGATCCCATCCAGCAATTGTTTTTTCAATAAATTGCAACTGAAATATTGTGCCAAAGTCCACCATGCACAGTAAAGCAATAGGCAGATCGCACCATAGTTTTAAAGTTTGGAGGTGGTGCACAAAGGCTCATAACCCATAATTTGAATGAAATCATACATTCCTGTGCTTTAACTTCCATATACCTACTCCAGCTATACGTCTCCAGTTGTTGGATATGTTTGATTGTTTTGTTTTAAAGAGGGGAAAATGCTATACCCATAGGGGTTATACAGCTCCTGGGGAATGGGAGGTGTTCAGGTTCTATCCAAAGGGAGTGCAAGTCCAGTTCCTTGGATCAAGAACCCCACACTGGCATCATTCACCTCTTAAGGTTTCTTTAACATAGTGAGAAGCTATTAATTTATACATATTTTTCAGTCTTAGTACAGTGAAACCTTTTATTAATGAGCTAATAAGGGGTAGGGTGTGTACAATATTTCATGATCGTCCAGTCGTCTTCTGACGTAATGGACTTGGTCCGCTGATGCAGAAGATTAGCAGATGCTAAGAATACAGGTACTGTAACCTGTATAGTACTGTACTGTATAGTAGTTTTGTAGTGTTGTGTAATTTACAGTAATTTTACTTACCTTCTAATGGTGAAGAGATGAGCATCAAATTGTTGTGATCATGGGCAGTTTTGCATGCTTTCTAGAACCAACTGTTGAACCTTTATGGCTAGCATCTACACTAAATTTTAGAGCAAAGTCTGCAAGCGTGTCCTTGCTTCTACAGATATCAGACACTGTTTCTTAACACTATATTCCTCACATACCCATGCCACTGAGACACTAGACTTAACCTTTATTAGTTCAAGTTTCTACTTAACACATGAGAACCATACATTTCCACATGGCACCATCACTTGCTTTAGATGCCATTGTTAATTGCTCTTTGCTTAATATGTTAATAAAATTACACAAAATGCTCTAAATCCAGGAAAATTAAACAATGACAAGTGTGTAACTGAGAACAAATAATAAACTGGCCTGGGTGGCCTACGGTTCAGGGAACAATAAAAAAAGAACAGATCCTGGATGTGGTTGCTCTGGCCCACACTGGACAAATGTCAAGAGTTAACAGACTTGGCCCAATACTTCAGAGGACAACAGGTCACTATTGTTATGAACAAAATGCAAAATTACAGACTTTTGTCCATTTCCTTCAATAACTTGAGCATTTCCCAAGCCATTTTTTTATCCAAAATTGCTGATAGACATAAATCAAAGGTCCATTAATGAGAAGTTTTACTGTGTTATATACTGGTACTATTTACGGTACCGAAAAAACGGTAACATTAGCTACATTTATTTTATCTTTTAATTAATATAATTCATTGATAATACCCCACATTCTTGGCACACATTTTATCCAGCTCTTAGAAAAAACAAATGTTTACTAAATCTAGATGCATTAGTAACAATTTGTGTAGGGACCACTGGGGACCAAGCTGGCAACCTTGCACTTGAAAGTCCTCGACAATATTTCTGTGTGGTAAGATTGGTGCGGTGGACCTGCAACTTTAAGGTCACTTCCCAGCCCTCCTTACACAATTCATCACTTACATATGGTGAAATTCTAATTTCTTAGGTGTGGGGGATACTAAATATTTACCTTGGATTTTTTCTCAATGAGGTATTCTTTCAACTTGGCTAAGCCTTCAAATGGCAAAATACTGCCAGGGGAAATCCAGTAAGTCATAGCATTGTCACTGAAGAACTGCACATGGTACAACCGGATACCGCGAACCTTACGCCAGATCTGTGTCACTGTCAAAAAACTTGTATCCTCAGGAGTAAATCATTCAAATTCATGTTCTTATAAAAATACTTATAGAAAACATTAAGTTTGAGTATGACCTCGCTTGTTTTTTATTATAAATAAAAAGAACACGTAATTTAATATATAATGTCACACACGCAGTAATCAATGTCAGGCAATTTTAAATATATGTTTAATTAGTATTAATTTAACTGTTAATTAGCCAGACTCAAAGGATATGGTTGATATTCACATTGTGAAGGATTACAACATGGGGAGAGAGGATATATGGAAGAGGAGGAAGTGCCAGAGAATTAGTGTGAAAGAGATAAGGTAAAAGAGGGAAAGGTAGAAAAGGATAAAACAGGAAAAGCAGGAAAAATGATAAGAGGGAAAGAAAAGGGAAAGAGGGAGAGGAACAACCATTTAGAGAATTAGAGAGTAGAAGGAGGGTGGAGAGGGGGAGGAAAGGAGGAAGTGGGGGAGGGGAAGGAAAGGAGGAAGTGGGGGAGGGGAAGAAAAGGAGGAAGTGGGAGAGGGGAAGGAAAGGAGGAAGTGGGAGAGGGGAAGGAAAGGAGGAAGTGGGAGAGGGAAGGAAAGGAGGAAGTGGGAGAGGGGAAGGAAAGGAGGAAGTGGGAGAGGGAAGGAAGTGGAAGAGGGGAAGGAAGTGGAAGAGGGGAAGGAAAGGAGGAAGTGAGAGAGGGGAAGGAAAGGAGGAAGGGGTAAGGGAAAGGAAAGGAGGAAGGGGTAAGGGAAAGGAAAGGAGGAAGGGGTAAGGGAAAAGAAAGGAGGAAGGGGTAAGGGAAAGGAAAGGAGGGAGAGGTAAGGGAAAGGAAAGGAGGGAGAGGTAAGGGAAAGGAAAGGAGGGAGGGAGGAAGAAAGAGGTGACAGAGTGGGAGGGAGGAGGGGAAGGGGAAAGAGGGACAGAGTGGGAGGGAGGGAATTGGAGGGAGGGATGGACTAGGAGGGAGGGAGGGAGGGAATAGGAGGGAGGTAGGGAGGGAGGGAGGTTGTAGGGAGGGAGGTAGTAGGAGGGAGGGGGTGAGGGAGAGGGAGATGGGTGGTATATTTGAGGTAGTGGGAGAGGAAGAGAGGTGAGAGAAGAGGGTAGGAGGGGAGAGAAGAGGGTAGGAGGGGAGAGAAGAGGGTAGGAGGGGAGAGAAGAGGGTAGGAGGGGAGAGAAGAGGGTAGGAGGCGAGAGAAGAGGGTAGGAGGCGAGAGAAGAGGGTAGGAGGCGAGAGAAGAGGGTAGGAGGCGAGAGAAGAGGGTAGGAGGCGAGAGAAGAGGGTAGGAGGCAAGAGAAGAGGGTAGGAGGAGAGAAGAGGGTAGGAGGTGAGAGAAGAGGGTAGGTGAGAGAAGAGGGTAGGAGGTGAGAGAAGAGGGTAGGAGGTGAGAGAAGAGGGTGTAGGAGGTAAGTGGGAGGGTGATGGGAGAGGGAGGGAGGGAGGGGGGAGAGAGGGGAACTTTAACAATGCCACAAAGATTCATAAGAAGCCTAATACTCACATGATAGTCTGCTATACTGTCCAAGGAGAGAATCATAAGATATCATAGCAGGCCAGAGTGGGCTTCCCCGAATGTTAACCCACACAAGATCACCAAGCAGATGTTTACATGGGTTTGCTTGTTCAAATGTTCGAATATCCAAACCAGAGAGTGCTAGCTCCTGTGGAAAATTAACCCAAGTTAAATAACTTTATTCTTTATATTACAAATACACGAGAACCCAGAAATGTAATCGTCATATTGAAGGGAAAGCACTAAATTTGTAGAGGTCATGCAGTGCATGGGGAATGGGGGGCAATCAGGTTTGACCCAAGAAAGGGAGGACAAGTCCAATTCCCTAGATCAAGAGTTCATCATCAACATGAAGAAACCTACCTTCAGAGGGAAAAAAATTAACTACCGTAATGGCAGGCAAAATTTTCGACAAAAGGGACGTGACGAAAGCAATTACTTAAGCAAGTCTCCACAGGATAATTCTTTTGTGTGATTATTGTATGTACGTATTCACAATAGTATTACCAAGTCATGTTCGAGTATAATTTTCATCACAACAGCATTTAAAGTGAGGTGCTGAAAGCTTTGCTAGTGATGCATGGGGGTGAGACTGGAGCTTCACTTATTTAGGTCAGGTGTCGGTCTATGTTTTAAGAGAGCAAGCTGCACAAATACCTCCTCGATTTTCTTCAACGGAACCTTTCATCTGTATAACTACTGCTGCTTTTATTCGTGACTTCTGAAGTTTCACATTCTAGTGTTTTTTGAAAAGTGAATTTAACAAACAGCTTGACACCAGCTGTCATACTAACTCATCAACACTTTTATGCACAGAACGTTTAGATGCATACCAACGCCCATACTAAAAGAGGGATTACTGTACATATATCACAAAACGTGACAATCCTGATACTCGGTGCATATGCATTTTTCAATATCACAATGGAAGTTACACAAAATTATACATTATTTATTCTACAATATTGTAGGGAACATTTCACGGAACTACAAAACACATTTGTGCAACAACAGAGCTAAACCAATCGACATTTATGTGCTGTGTAGAACTAGCTGCCAATATTATGAAATAAAGTAACAAGATTACAGTACTGTATCATGCAATTTTCTTCCATCATATGGAAATCACTTACAAAAATATAGATGTACCAAACATTGCAAGATAAACTAACAACACTTACACATGGAGCTTCATCACCAGTCCTGTTCTACTTCACTTGGGGTAAGCCATGTTGGCAAACTTTATGATACCACATACAGGCATACCTCACTTCACGGGGCTTCACTTGAGTGTTTTGCTAATACAGTGCTTATCAATTACGTATCAAATTTATTATTATCGGCGCCTGTCTTGCTCTTAAGATGGCTTGCAGTGGTGATGTGCACATCAGCTGACTCCAAGCTGAATTGAGTATTTTTTTTTTGTCTAGTGCTATTGCACACTTAATGAAGGTTTGCTTTCTCTGGAACTTAAACCAAGGTATGCCCATAAAGAATGTGAAATTAAAAAATATCCATTTATGGAAAAAGTCAGACCAAAACTATGAAATGTAGTATTAAGAATCCACTTAAAAAGAATACGTACAGTGCACAATATAGAAAACGGGACCTGCTAAACAATGGCTCCTACGACAGACATACAAAGTAAGACTGGAAATGCGGAAGAGTCCATTTTAACTGACAGGAGGAAAGAAAGGAGACATGAAAATTACAAACAAATCATACTACAAGAACATAAACAAATAACCCACACATAAGAGACTCAAACTTGTGATGTTTCGGACTGACTTGGACCGTCTAGTTAATGGTTCAAGTCGGATCAAAACGTCATTGTAAGTTTCATTCTCCTATGTGTGGGTTATTTGTATATTGTTCCAGTCGTGGTATTGTGCTTTTTTATTCTCAGTGCAAGAACATAAAATAAATAGATAAATATTATGCAGAGAATTCAAAAGTGTTCTCCATGGGGAAGTGGAACAGAAGTCTTCCTCCGTAAACCGTGCGTATCGTAAGAGGCGACTAACATGCCGGGAGCAAGGGGCTAGTAACCCCCTTCTCCTGTATACATTACTCAAGTTAAAAAGAGAAACTTGTTTTTCTTTTTGGGCCACCCTCCTTTGGTGGGATATGGCCAGTTTGTTGAAAGAAAGAATTCATGGTTTGGAAATTAGGTGTGGTTACTAAAAATATTATTCAGAGGGCTGAAGAGGGGTTGTTGGGGTGGTTTGGTCATTTAGAGAGGGTGGAGCAAAATAGGATGACGTGGACGGTGTATAAATCTGTAGTGGAGGGGAGGAGGGGTAGGGGTCATCCAAGGAAAGGCTGAAGGGAGCAAAAAGAGGTTTTGAGTGCAAGGGGCTTGGACATGCAGCAGGCATGTGTGAGCGTGTTAGATAGGAGTGAATGGAGACTAATGGTTTTTGGGACCTGCCGAGCTGTTGGAGAGTGAACAGAGTAATATTTTGTGAAGGGATTCAGGAAACCAGTCACCCAGACTTGAGTCCTGGAAGTGGGAAGTACAATGCTTGCACTTTAAAGGAGGGGTTTGGAATATTGGCTGTTTGGAGTGACATCTAAACTGTCGTATCTGAGCGCCTCCGCAAAGACAGTGCTTGTGTAAATGATGGTGAAAGCGTGTTTTTTTTTTTGGGTCACCCTGCTTCGATGGGAGACGGCCTACGTGTTAAAAAAAATATAGAAAAAATTTAGCACAATCAACAGGAAGAAGATACAGCAATTGTAAGCCAAGGAAAAAAATGTGCCAGAAAGGGCACTAGAATACTTTATTACAAATAGTGGAATACTGAAATGAATTGATAATAGATGAACATACTGAAATGAATTGATAATAGATGAATATACAACACCTCAAGCACAGGTCAATTTCTGTGCCTAAAAATAGGCCTGACACCTCAATTCTAAATAGATAATTAGCCAACAGTATGCTAGTGATACTATAAATTGGAAGACAAGATTATGACAATAAAAAAAGAAATACACACAGTCAACTTGGCAGGAGTGAATTTAAATACTCAATGTGGGTTTAACATTTTCCACAAATAAATTGTATTCACATACACATACAGCCAAACCTCCAAATTTACAGGCTTAACCCTTAAACTGTCCAAACGTAGATCTACGTTCACTTGCTTAGCGCTCCGAACGTAGATAAACGTTTTATTTTTCATGCCTTCAAATTTGGTGTGATAGGCCTGAGTCACCTAGACATGAGAAAATGGGTCTGCGCACTCAGTGTGGGCAGTATTAAAAAAATCTGGGACCACTTAGTATCTTGTGGGAGCACCAGTTCAATTGAGTGCCAGCTAGAGCTAAGAGTAGCAAACACCATGGATTCACTGATCTCATGTCGTATTAACACTCCCCTTTTAAGAGTAAAGTGATGTTGATCCAAAGTTTAGTGGCTGTGAGATGGATGTGGCCACAAATGATCAAGGAAATATCCAAAACCTTGATAATAATCCATGCGCAACATTTGTGCAACATCCTTTCATTTTTTATACCACTTGTAGTGTCATCCTGCCAGAATATCCTATAACCTATGCCCTAAGTAAAGAGAAATGATTCTGGAACATGTGTACAGTGGACCCCCGGATTACGTGATTAATCCGTTCCAGAGGGATTAATGTAAACCGAAAATAATGTAATCCGAATCTATTTTCCCCATAAGAAATAATGGAAATTCAATTAATCCGTTTCAGACACCCAAAAGTATTAAAATAAATATTGTTTCCACATTAAATTACACAGAAAAGAATGAGATATAAAGTACATAAAACAGTAATAACTTGACACTTACCTTTATTGAAGAGTTGTTGATGTGTGGAAGATGGAAGGAGGGGAGAGGAAGTAGTAGTTGCTAGTGTTTGGAAGGGGAATCCCCTTCCATTAACACTTCAGGTACCAAGTCCTTTTCCTGGGTTACTTCCCTTCTTTGTTTTTTAATGCCACTAGGACCAGCTTGAGAGTCACTGGACCCCTGTTTCTCAAAAAAGTGTTCCAGAGAGTTCTGTTTCTGGCGAATGTTTGGAATTGTGCCAGCGACAGGGGTGTGTGTTTGTGGACAGAACAAGATAGTCCTTCAAAATGACACTAATATAAACTCTATGGCATATTTATCTATCACAATTCATCTAATATGACAAAATAAACACTATTAATGACATAGAAACATGACATATACTCAAGAATGAATAAAATATCATTACGAATGCGAGGGCTGGTGTTGTGGTGTTTGTTGTTGGGTGTATAAGGGCCACTTAAAGATACGCCTTAAATAGTGATGGCCGCCACACACGGCAGTGTTGTCAGTCACCCAATATAACTCCAAACAACATTGGAGGAGTTAAGTTTCGTGTCGTCATTTTTCTATCACTTAATCGCTTAACTTACTTGCTACACTGTTAATACTATACTTTATCGCTGGCTGGTGCTATAGCCTTTATCAACTCCTGCTGCTTTAGTATCATAACATATCGTAGAATTACTGAATCACTTAAGAAGACACATTCTCCCCTCTCAGCCCTTTACCACAGGGCTGGCACTAGGAGCTTTCTTTGGGCCCATGGTGGCTTATTTAGCAGTTGCAAGCACTAAAAACAATGGAATAATGACAAAATGTATGGTATGAATGCGTGGGTGGTGCTCACTCGCTGGTAAACAATGGCACACTGACTCTGGATGGAGCGTTGTGTCGTGTATGCGTCCAAGACGAATAGCGTTTTCCGAGCGGATCATCGTTTACCGAACCATTATTTTTAAGGAAAAATGCATCGTCTTCCGAATTTATCGTTATCCGACACCATCGTAATCCGGGGTCAGGCCGGCTGGCTGGCTGACTTTGGCTGTCTCGTCATCTGTATCTGTCTGTCTATCTCTGTCTGTCTCTCACACAGGTACACGTAAGTACAGTTATCATACATAGTATAAATTACCTAGGATAACCCAAAAAATCCAGTGCTATACACTGTGCTTGTAGATATAAGGCATAATATGCATGACTGGCAAGTAATACCATGTTCACTTATCAGGAATCAGATGTGACTGCATCCTGTGTAATAACTGTTGGTTCATGAGCCGCTCTCTGAGACAGAGACAAGCAGACAGAAAGACAGACACACAGGCAGACAGAAAGTCACACACAGGCAGACAGAGACAGATAAGCAGACAGATATGTTTATGTGTAACAGTGAAAACAAAAACAGCCAGGGGTTCCCTGCAGCAATGCAGGATCATCAAGTGTCAAACCACTGCTGCACTGTCAGCAGTTTAGTGACACCCAGTCTTTCATCATGCTTCAAGGAGTTTCATATATACTCTAGCGTGTCTAAAACATTGCTGGAATCTATAAATACTTTGTATATATTTCTAGACAATAGTAAATGACCAAGGCAGATGAAAATGTTCACCTGTTAGTGTGTTTGACTATTTGAGTACAATTTCAGTAACAAATATTAGTGTCAGAACTAAGACTGACTTTGAAATCACAAGAACTACTACAAATTGTAATTATCAGAACAAAAATTATATAAAATAATGTGAACATCCAGCGCCAACTTCGCGGGCTTATATCTTGGTAAGTACTGATCCTACAATATTTTTTTTTATCTTATAACGTGTAGAATAATGCCCTCTTCATTTAAAAAAAAAAATTCAAAACATTTGGAGCGCTGCACGAGTGAACGTAGATCTACATTTGGACAGTTTAGGGGTTAATAATACAACATTTTTACCGATGGCCCCCAACAAATAACGTAGCTTTGATTATTCACAAAATTTGCTGTAGTGCCCATTTTCAGAGTATGATGCAAATCTCTAAAATGAAAAATAACCCTAATTTCATTAAAAACATGTCATGGCCAACTCTGTTTGCCTAATGTCAAACATTGTCATTAGAGCCTTTATTAACCAGATTAGAGCAATAGTTAAAGAAATTAGACTTCTGAAAAGTAAACAAATGAAATTTTAAAGTGCAAAAAATTTTTGAATATTCACCTTCAAAATTCACTGGTACTCACTGCCCAATCACCAAACTCAAACATGTACTTTCTCCACTTACAGGTACAGTACTCACTGCCCAGTCATCAGCAAGGAATTGTATTAGCCATACAGCCTTACCTAACCCAGCTAATATTATTATTACAGTGGTCCCTCAACTAACGAACTTAATCTGTTCCAGGAGCTATTCTTAGCACGAAAAGTTCATAATTTGAAACCTTATTTCCCATAAGAAATAATGTAAATACAATGAATCCATTTCCACCCAAAAATTTTCACCAAAAATTCTTTTTAAAGAATAAATACTATAGTTTTACATACAGAAAACAATGAGAAATAAATATAAAGCACTAATTATAATGGACAAATGAACAGTTAAATAAGTTTTTCCTTTATTGAAGACTTGTTGGCGTATGAGAGAATTTGTTTGAGAGAGGACAAAATAGTCCTTTAATATGACAATAATTTTTCAACTCTTACAGATTATTTATCTAGCACAATTCTCTAATATGACATAATAAACAATATTAATAACAAAACATGATATAAAAATACTGTCATTACAGGTGAAGTTTGGGGATAAAGGGCCACTGACCATAGCGATGTAGGTGGCAGCAGCTCGTTTTATTACAACATCATTGATAATCTTATAACAAACATTAACTCTTAAGAATGTTATAAAAGAATATTTACACTAATTTATAACTAAGAAACATTTACTTTAATTTATAAATAAGAAATATTTACTTTAATTTATAAATAAGAAATATTTACTTTAATTTATAAATAAGAAATATTCACACTTATATAAATAAGAAATACTTTCACTTATCTTGGAGAGATGGTGGCAGAGGACTGCGCTCTTCTCAGTGTCCCTATATAATCTCAAACAACATTGTAGAAGTTTTGTGTCGTCATTTTCTATCGATTAATCGCTTAACTTACTTAAGTAAGTTTATTCAGGTATACACAAATCCAGTTATATATAGATTATCATACATAGCAGCATATGTGTAGAAAACCTAGGATAACCCAAAAAAGTCAAGACAGAGTGACTTATTTCCATTGCTACACTTTATCACTGGCTGGTGCTATAGCCTTTATTGACTTGTGAAGCTTCTTTGGACCCATGGTGATTTATTTCACAGTGACAATCATTGAACCAGCAATAAACACAACAAAAGTATTGTGAATGTTTGAAAGACCGCGCTGGGTAATGTTCTCTCAAGTGTAAACAACCTTGACGCCAGCAGGCGGACAGGTCTGGTATGGTTCGCTTCACGAGTAAATGTTATCTACGTGAGAAAAATATTTTGCAAAAAAAGCGTTCATTACGCGATTTGTTCACTATATGGAGCGTTCGTTAGGCAGGGTTCCACTGTATTATTATAATCAAAAGAAGCGCTGAACCAACCAAGCTAATAGAAAGTAAGTTCATAACTATACTTGCATTTTTTCAAGAGGGGAGGGGGGGGGGGAGAAGCAGTTTTAACCTTATGCTTTTGGAAATTATTATGATCTTCATATTACACAAAGTTAAGATGCATAGTGGTTTTCAGAGTTATAACTACTGTCGTATGGTATAGTATTTATCACAGAATTTATACATATAACACATCACGTGACCTCAATGACTTAGATTTGTCACACATTTCTTAAAACATCGATGATAAATTAACCAAACAACTAAAGCACTTAATACCCCTACAGGGCTATAAGTTGAAATCTATGTTCTATAGGACAAAATCTAAAAACAAGAATCCTCACCACAAAAGAAATTCAGTTTTGAAAATTATCACTAGGGGCATTACAAAGAATAAAAATTTACTGGGTATGGCACAGTAATGTATACAAAACTTAAAAACACAAATACAAATGGTCTTCGAAAAGATACTTCTAGGAGACCTTACAGAGCGAATACTTAATATTTTCTTAAATTGTTGACTATTTGGGACTCCTGAATGCAAAAGTACTTCTCACTATACACATCAGATTACAAATGCAATTTTTTTTTTTTGAATGCAGCCCTGTCTCAGAATGATCACTCTCTGAGCCAGTTCTATTCATCCATTATCATTTCTTGAATGATCTATAATGGGGAATTCATTAAAATAGTATTTACTGCTTATACAGCATGTTGATACTGTAGTACAGATGAAAGAACCTAATCCCAAGAATATATATAAATTGTTGAAATAGGAAACAGTTTTCTTACGCACATGTTCTCAAGCCAATGCATTGAAGGATTCACAAGACATCATTTAAAAACAATGTAGCCAGAAGCAAGAGAAAATACAAAACCACAGAGTATTCACACTCCCCAACCTAAGACTTAACCCTTAAACTGTCCACACGTAGATATATGTTTGCTCGCGTACTGCTCCAAACGTAGATCTACGTTTTTTTTTCAAATGCTTTTAACCTTGCCACGATAAGCCTGAGTTGCCTAGAGATTAGAGAATGGGTCTGTGCACTCAGTGTGTGCAGTAGTATTACAAAATGTGGGAATGACAAACAAAATGCACTCTTCATTTTAAAGAAAAAAAAACAATTTATTTTTTTCTCAAAATACTTGGTCAGCTACACAAGTGAACGTACATCTACGTGTGAACAGTTTAAGGGTTAACAACGGATATAATACAATCCTACCAAAGATAGATATATATAGATCTATACATATTAATGTAAAGCACTGAACCCATGTGAGTCAGAGCACAAGACACACATGACAGAAACGCTACCCAAGACAAGCATAGACGACCATACTGAAACACTCTTTAATATGCTACTTAGGCTCTGCAATCATACCAAATATTCATTACATTTATGCTATAAAAATAAAGGTACTGTACATGTATCTTACCTCATCTAAGCTGGTGTTCATCAGTGCAACACTTTGTCTCAGCTGTTCCCTTGACAGCTTTTGCCGTTTGTCCTCATCCGATATATCCATTAAGCGAGGTTTATGGACCAGTCTTCCTGATTTTGTAATAGGTCCCAGCTTTAAAAATAATAAGACATCAATATTTAGCTCTTATACATTAACATACAATATATGAATGCATGCAAGTACATATGTATGTATTTATTTTTGAATGTACATACTGCATGCATTTATGCGTATATGCATGCATGTACAGCCTGGTTGATCAGGCCCTAATCTACAAGGAGGCTTGGTCATGGACAGGGCCACAAGGGCATTGACCCCTGGAACATCATCCAGGTAGGTAGGTATATATGTATGCATGTATGTACACATGTACTCACCTATATGTGGTTGCAGAGGTTGAGTCTCAGCTCAACCTCCTCTTAAAGCTATGTATGGATCCTGCCTCTACCATTTCACTCTCCAGGTCATTCCACTTCCTGACTAGTCTAAGGCTGAAGAAATACTTCTTCCAAACAATATGTCCTCATTCAACTTATCAGTTCCTCTCAGTAGTATGTATGTTATCATTATCACCCTTAGTCCTGTCCTCCAGTGACATCAGTCTGAGTTCCCTTAACCTCTCTCTTCATAGGAAATACCTCTTAGCTTCAGACTAGACGTGTTGCAAACCTCTGAATTTTCTCTAATTTCTTGATATGTATGTATATATGCATACATGTGTGCATGTATCTGTCATGCTGAATAAGTAAAATTGATCAGTCAGCAAGAACTTGTTTAAAATTATGGTTTTTCCAAAATTTTGTATATATGCATACATGTGTGCATGTATGTCATGCTGAATAAGTAAAATTGGTCAGTCAGCAAGAACTTGTTTAAAATTATGGTTTTTCCAAAATTTTCTGTTAATTTTTTCATTTATGTTAATGTAAAAATTAATAATTTTGTACCAAAAGAACCTTAGAAAACTTACCTAACCTTATTATAACAAGCACAATTTAATTTAGCCTAATCCAACTAAATATATTTTAGAAAAGTTTACAATAATTTAATAATAAACAAACACAATGAAATATTTTTTTTCGTTAGGTTCAGAATGATTTTTGCAAAATTATTGCATACACAAATTTTCGCTTGCCTTATTTGGCAAGAAGAGCATTGCTATTTAAGCCAAAAATCACAAGTTTTACCTATTCAGCATGACATATCTATGCATACATGTGTTGCAATAAAATCATTGAACAGGTGATATCACAATTTGCAAAATAACAACCGAGAAATCATGAAAGCTCTTGGAAATTCACAATTTTTTCAGTGGTTATTTTGCATGTGTGCATGTATACTCATATATGCATACATGTGTGCATGAATTTATGTTTGCATACATATATGTATAAAAGTGGGTGCATGCCCAAGTGAGTGAAGAAGTAAGATTTATGAAGTGATTCAGAAGAACCCGGTTAGAGCCTCAAGTCCTGGGAAGGGCAATGCCTGTACTCTGAACAAGGGATAGGGGATGTGCAATAACTAAAGTTAACCCTAAAAGTGTCTAGAAAATACATGAAAAAAAATCTTTTATGAAGATATAATAAAATCTCTTATTCATCAGCAACTCTGAGTATAAATTTTTTATTCATTTACATTGTAATTAAATTCTATGGTAGCATAACCATTAACAACATTTCTATTTGAACTCAATATGATGGAACCTGCCCTTTCAAAAAAAAAAAAAAATTGTGATACAGTATATAACATTATTATGCTTGGAATATCCTTAACTGCCTTTAATGTACAGTATATATTTTGTTAAAGCACCTTAATAAAATGACAAAATTAAAAAGTGAAAAAAGAAATTAACTAGAAAATGTCACAAATCAAGCTAATAAAATGCAACATACAAACAAAACTACTTACCTCATCTACATTTGCTTTACATCTTCGAGATGGTTTAAAAGTGGTAGGCTCTTCTCTCAAAGGTGTAGGAATTTCCTGCTGCTCATCTTGAGAGACTGTAGGAATTTCCTGCTGCTCATCTTGAGAGACTGTAGGAATTTCCTGCTGCTCATCTTGAGAGACTGTAGGATTTTCTTGATGCTCATCTTGAGAGACTGTAGGAATTTCAAGCTGCTCATCTTGAGAGACTGTAGGAATTTCAAGCTGCTCATCTTGAGAGACTGTAGGAATTTCAAGCTGCTCATCTTGAGAGACTGTAGGATTTTCTTGATGCTCATCTTGAGAATCTGTAGAAACTGAGTTAGATGCACATGTTGAAGGCTCTAAGCTTGTGTGGATTTTTTTAGATCGCCTGTGTGGAACCACTTGATCACATGACTGGAGAGAACGCTTTATTATAGACACATCTGACCGCCCCCTAAGTAATCTATCAGACACAACAGAATGAGTTTCAGTAGCCCTTGTTCCCAAAGATGGTTCAGAACGCTTTCGGAGGCTTAACCTCCTTCGTCTATCATACGTGCTCGATACTACCGAGGCCCCACTGCTCGTAGCCGATTCTGTGGTTTCTATACTTGCTGCAGAAGTCTCTTTTGTAAAAGGCTCCTCTGTAAAACCATCCTTACCAGAACCAGTGTCTGAGGTATTGTCATTTTTCTGCTGCGAGTCATTTTGAGAGTCATTATTATTACTAATGCATTTACTTAAATCTTTATCACTATTATCACCCTGCTCAACATTCACATTTTGAACTGGTATAGATTCATCTTTGGTTTCACTTATTTGTACTTGGCTTGTAGTAATATTCTTAATTCCTGCCTCTATCGCACTGTTCTTATGGTCCATGGCCCCATTATGCATTACAATTTCATCTACTTCTCCCAAAATGTGCTTTGATTTACGTTCATCTTTAGTAACTGCCTTTGGCTTCTGTTCTGGACTGAAATTTTTTGAATTTAAGCTCTTGGTTTTCTTTGGACTACCTCCAGTTATTTTTCTCAATTCATTAAAATTGAGGGTCCCAAAGAAAAAGCCATCTTCTGTTTTACGCTTTCGTGTTCTACCATAACGGCTAGTAGCAGCAGTCATAAATTCTTCCTTAAAAGCTTGTTTCAATTCTTGGTCTGATAATACATTTTCTTCAATTTCATGGTTAGGCTTTGGCTTATTTGTTAATGTTCTAATTTCTCCATTGCAAGAAGAATACTCAGAATATTCCTCACTTGTATAGGAACTATTTTTTTCACTTGTCTGTAAAGGTGCAGAAACAATTTCAGGTTCATGATGAACAGGTTCTGTTACATAAGTCTGAATCTCACCAACTGTGCTCATTTCCGGGCTATGATATGCTGTTGTTAGATTTCCATACTCATCAAAACACAGTACTGGTTGAGGCCGAGCTGTTTTACTAGAGGGAGAGATGGATGGAGCAGACGGAAAATTAACTTTGATCTTGTTGGTTGCTTGCTCTTGATCATCCTCTGTTAATTCTGCTTCACTCTCTGTGGAAGAATGCTCCTCATCCTCACTACTGCTGGGCCAGGTTTTTTTATCTTTGATTATACTATTAAATTCAGTATCTCTCACCCAGCCCGTATCCCTCAGTTCAACTTGACCATCAACATGACCTCCTGTTTCAAGCCACTCATCATGTAAATCTTCAGTATACTTCCCTTCCTCTTGTGTAATAAGCTTACATCCATCCACACTGTATTCCTCCTCAGCACTGGACTTTGTTTCCTCTGTAAAGTTAGTATCATCATCTACTGCACTATATTTGGCTTCCTCCTCTGTGCTAAATTTATCTTCATCATCTGCACTATACTTTGTCTCATCATCATCATCATCACCAAACTTGTCTTCTTCATCTTCACTAAAATTGTCATCTTCCTCTGCACTAGATTTTACAGCCGCCTCATTTGCCTCTCTGCCTTCTAACCAATTTTCTCCTATTCTGACATCATCATTACTTATAACACCACAAATTTTTTCACCATCTCTACTTATCTCATCTTGAGAAATCCAATTTTCCATACTGTTTTCTTGATGGATATTTACTTCACTGTCATCTTCTGGTCTCCTGGAATAATGCACATCATTGCATACTTCAGGATCCTGAGACATGTTTTCTAAAGCACTTGAAACCTCTGATGTGAGGTATAAGGCGTTATATCCCATGCCAGGTCCAGAGGAGACATCATCCATCGAGGCCTTGTAAGCCGTGTTGTCCAAATAGTATGCTGAAAAAAAAAAAAAAATTGCAATACTGAAGTACTATATTGCCTTTCAGGATTATAAAATTTAACAGAATTACAGTACTTCAAACTAGAGGAAATTATATACATTTTTTTTGCAACAAAAATTACTGGAGTTCAAGAAAGTACGTATGATCATTCCGTGACATTATAAATTATAAGTATTTATTTAATATACAAAAGAACTTCAAAGAACAATTATGTGTGTCTGGTAATATTCAACAAAATTAAAACATGGTATAGTACAGTACAGTGGACCCCCAACTAACGTAAGGATCATATAACGAAAAAATCGTGTAACGGAAGCTTTTTTCACTATTGTGTAGCGTATATTTCCTCGTGTAGCGTAACGTACCAGACCTGTCCGCCTGCTCCGCGCCTGCACAGGACGCCAGTGAAGCGTTGTTTACCATTGAGAGAACATTACCCAGCGCGCTCTTTCAAACATTCACAATACTTTTGTTGTGTTTATTGGTGGTTTAGTGATTGTCACTGTGAAATAAGTCACCATGGGTCCAAAGAAGCTTCCTAGTGGCACCCCTGTGGTAAAGAGAGTGAGGAACACCATCGAACTGAAGAAAGAGATTGTAGAAAAATATGAGAGTGGCGTACGTCTGAGTGAGCTTGCCAGGATGTACAAGAAAACCCCATCTACTATCAGCACTATCCTGGCAAAGAGAAATGAGATCAAGGAAGCTAATGTTGCAAAAGGGGTTGATATGTTAACGAAAAATAGATCGAAACCAGTGGATGAGGTTGAGGTGTTGATAGAGTGGATCAATGAAAAACAGATAGCGGGTGATAGTATTTCCACGGCGATGATTTGTGAAAAGGCAAGGAAGTTGCACGCAGATCTTGTCAAGACAATGCCTGGAACCAGTGGTGAGGCAAGTGATTTTAAAGCCAGCAAAGGCTGGTTTGAGAGGTTTAAGAAACGTAGTGGCATACACAGTGTTGTGAGGCATGGTGAGGCAGCCAGCTCAGATAAACGTGCAGCTGAAAAATTTGTGCAGGAATTCCAGGGGTTCATAAGACACTGAAAAATTTGAACCCCAACAAGTTTAATTGTGATGAAACAGGCCTGTTTTGGAAGAAAATGCCCAACAGGACCTTCATTACTCAGGAGGAAAAGGCACAGCCAGGACACAAGCCTATGAAAGACAGGCTAACTCTCATGATGTATGCCAATGCCAGTGGTGATTTTAAAGTGAAGCCTTTACTGGTGTATCACTCTGAAAATCCCAGTGTTTTCAAGAAACACAGTGTTAACAAGAATAAATTGTGTGCATTGGAAGACTAACACCAAGGCATGGGTCACTACGGACATTTTCAAGGAATGGTTGACTGGAGTGTTTGGCCCTATTGTGAAAAAATACCTGAAGGAAAAGAAATTAGAACTCAAGTGCCTCCTGGTACTGGACAATGCTCCTGCTCATCCTCACAACTTGGAAGAGTTGTTGTCTGAGGAGTTCAATTTCATCAGAGTGAAGTTCTTGCCTCCTAACACAACTCCTCTCATCCAGCCCATGGACCAGCAGGTCATTGCAAACTTCAAGAAACTGTACACCAAAGCAGTGTTTCAGAAGTGGTTTGATGTGACCTCAGACACTGAATTGACCCTAAGAGAGTTCTGGAAAGAACACTTCAATATCGTGCATTGCATAGGCCTTATAGGTAAGGCTTGGAAGGGAGTGACTTCCAGGACTTTGAACTCTGCTTGGAGATCACTGTGGCCGGATTGTGTTGAAAAGAGGGATTTTGAAGGATTTGAGGCTGACCCTGACGACCCTGTGCCTGTTGTGGAACATGTTGTGGAAGATATTGTGGCATTGGGGAACAGCTTGGGGTTGGAGGTGAGTGGTGAGGATGTGGAAGAGTTGGTGGAGGAGCACAGGGTAGAGCTAACAACTGAAGAGCTGCAAGAGCTTCATCTGGAACAGCAACAGACCACAGCTGAGGTTATTGCTTCACAGGAGGAGGAAGAGAGAGAGAAGGAGGTACCATCTTCAGTGCTTAAGGAGATGTGTACAAAGTGGAATGAGTTGCAGACATTTGTTGAAAAACACCACCCTAAGCTGAAATGAGCCATCTGTGCAACCACTTCAGTGACAGAGCCATGTTGTACTTCAGAAAAGTATTAAAGAGTCGCCAGAAACAGAGGACTGTGGACAGTTATTTCACCAGGCAGGGATCCAGTGACTCTCAAGCTGGTCCTAGTGGGATTAAAAGACCAAGAAGGGAAGTAACCCCAGAGAGGGACTTGTTACCTGAAGTCCTTTTGGAGGGGGATTCCCCTTCCAACCACTAACACCCTGCCCCTGTCATCCTCCCTATCTTCCAGATGCCTGCAACTCTCATCAATAAAGGTAAGTAAATGTTATTTATATTATATTTATTGTGAATATTTTTGGGTGGAACGGATTAATTGTATTTACATTATTTCTTATGGGAAATAAGATTTCGAATTACGAAAGTTTCGAGTTGAGAAATAGCTCCTGGAACGGATTAATTACGTTAGTCGAGGACCACTGTATTTACATCATAAAATGTTTAAGTAACATGGTCTTCACTGATACAATGAGCATCAATCATATCCAGTAAATTTGTTAATTATAACTCAAGTTAATCTTCAGTGAAAATAGGTATACAGTGGACCCCCGGTGTTCGTGATGCTCCAAACTCGAACAATTATGCAAGTGTATTTTTGTAAGTGCTTTTTGTAAGTGTATTTTTGGGGGTCTAAAAGGACTAGTCTAATTTACATTATTCCTTATGGGAATAAATTCGTTTGCTAATGGCACTTGAACAGCATTCTTGAACGAAAAAAATCACAAAAACCAGGGGTCCACTGTATATGTACTAAGTGAGATAAGCTAGCTACTGTGAAGGAATAGTCACAGAGTACAGTATTGAATTAAAAATTCTTTAGAAATGTGTATAAATTCCTTGAACTCTTGAAAAGGTATACCATTCAAGTGTTAGCTTAATCAAGATACTACTACATTGGACCCTCGGTTTTCGTTCACCTCCAAACTCGAACAATTATGTAAGTGTATTTTCGTAAGTTCTTTTGTAAGTGTATTTTTGGGGGTCTGACATGACTAATCTAATTTACATTTGTCCTTATGGGAACAAATTCATTCAGTAATGGCACTCAAACAGCATTCTGGAAAGAATTTTCAACGAAAACCGAGGGTCCACTGTACTTCCACAATCTCTCTCTCTACATAAGGCATCACTAGACGGAATAACGACGCTAGCATCTGTTACCTGTCCAAAAACAACATTAAAATACTATTTAGGTAAAAACAAAAGACAAAATAAAAAGTTGTAAGGAAAGACCAGCTCACAACACGTGTGCAGCTGACCAGTGAATAGTGAGACATGCTGAAATTATCATTACAATAATGGTATACACTACTAACAAGTTGATAAGATACGTGCAACACCAGGGTATCTTCACTAATGAGATGTCTCACCTGTGAATCAGGCTTTTACAATCTAATACACTGGAGACTCTTATACTGGAGACATCGGCAATTTTGCCCAATGAGTCCTATTTAAGCTAATTCCATTACACAATTCGACTAAATTCTTAGCTATTTTGCTAGTATGCCATCTGTTCTATCAACTGAGCACAAGAAACTGCCCATTCAACCATCAGAACTACCATGTAAAATGCACAGAAATCAGTAATTTGGCCAATTTTACACAAAATTAAAAAATTCCAATTTAAAACAGACCAAAATACTGTAAACAATGCAGACATTCCAGGCACTAAATCAACATTTTCTGTTCATGAATCATGTCCTTAGACCTCTCCTATATTACACCTACCTTCCATTTTGAATTATTAAAGTTTTTCCTTATTTCTTGGATAATAAAATATAACCAGGAATAATTGGTCATATACCTTTGAAGAGTTTCGAGAGTTTATCTACTCTTTGAGCTCGGCCATGGGCCAGTCTCGTCTGGTGCTTGCCTGGTCAACCAGGCTGTTGCTGCTGGAGGCCCGCTGCCCCACATATCCATCACAGCCTGGTTGATCTGGCACCTGGTGAAGATACTTGTCCAGTTTCCTCTTGAAGGCTTCTACTGGTTCCAGCCGTGTTTTGGATATCTTCTGGCAAGATGTTGAATAGTCTGGGACCCCAGATGTTAATACAGTGCTCCCGTATTGTCTCCACTGCACCCCTGCTCCTCACTGGGTTTATTTTACACTTCCTCCCATATCTCTCACTCCAGTATGTTGTTATGGCAGTGTGCAGATTTGGGACCAGGGCCTCAAGTACTTTCCAGGTATATATTATCATGTATCTCTTTCTCCTCCGCTCCAATGAGTACATGTTCAAGACTTGAAGGCGTTCCCAATAACTTAGATGTTTCAATGGCTCAATGTGAGCCGTAAACGATCTCTGAATTTGTTCCAGCTCTGATATTTCTCCTGCCCTGAACGGGGCCATCAGCACTGAGCAGTATTCTAAGTGAGGGAGCACTAGCGATTTGAAGAGTGTTACCATCGGCATTATTTCCCTTGTTTTGAAAGTTCTCAATACCCACCCCGTCATCTTCCTGGCTGTTGAGATCTTTGTCTTGTTATGGTCTTTAAAAGACAGATCAGCAGACATAATTATTCCCAAGTCCTTTACATGTTCCTTTCGTTCTATGTGGTGACCCTCTTGCGTTTTGTATATAGTGTTCCTTTTGAGTTCATTTTTTCCATACCTAAGCAGCTGAAACTTATCACCATTGAACGTCTTGTTCTCCACTGCCTACTGGAAGACCCTGCTTATTTATGTCATGATTTATGTTGTACCAATAATTGAAGCAGACCTAGTAAAAATCCATAAAACACACCTGAGGTGTAGAGAAGGCCTTATCTGTTCAAGAAAATCATCAAAAATTTAATATTTCCACTACTTTGAGCCTGATTTCAAGCTACGTCTGTTGGAACCAACCAAAATCATCTTTATTTCAGTAGTATGTATTCCATTCTATCAAATGTGACCAAGAAACAGCCAATAAAACCATAAAATCTATCCTAGGAAACACCTCAAAGTTGCTCTTTTAAACCAGGGATTTGCTTTTTTCCATCATGCACTGTGTGGGATAGGACTTTTTTTTATACTATGTAAACTCACCAAACAGACCCAGTCTCTTATATCTAGACAAAAATTTACCGTTCACCTTATCTGAGGGAGCTGAGCTCAAAATGCAGATCTACGTGAGTGACGCTGGCATCAGTAATGTAAATCTATGAGTGAGACAGTGAAGGGGTTTAAAGTAAACAAGGAAAAAGCTTTCCTTGAGCAAAATATCATTATAATGAAGACACACTGTTTTGTCTCTATCCACTTCTTGACTATCTCACACCAATTCTGATAAAGGTAAAGATGGTAAATTCAATCAGAATTACTTGTTATCTATGTGGTGTATTGTAAATAATACTATTTGAGTTGGAGCTTGTGACAGAGAGAAGCATGAACAGAAAATTGGTTCTGCCGTACACAGCTCTGCAGATACCATCTGCTTGCTGCCAATGTTAAAAATACTCACCTACATGATCCACCATCCTAACCAGAATCTCTAACACCTCAACAACCGCAGTCACATTGCCGTGACAGCTACAGTCACCTCCTCACCCATGGATTAGTGACCATCATCACAACAACTGCAGACACCATCAACTACCTGAAGTGACCTCCACCTACACTAACTGTCTGATCCCACAATCAAAAGATAAGTTGGACTTGGGTTATCTGCCCAAGGAATTATTCTGAAAACTTTTATCAACCTTATCACCTTCAATATTACCACGAGGTCCATCTACACAATGTTACCTTATTAAATACAAAATACCTTCACATATTGTTTAAAAATATTGTACTGTTTTAACATACCAAATGCTGCAAATACAGTATTACCTCGGCATACGAACAGCTCCCAACTCGAACAATTATGTTAGTGTATTTTTGTAGTGCTTTTGTAAGTATTTTTGGGGGTCTGAAACGGATTAATCTAATTTACATTATTCCTTACGGAAAAAATTCATTCGGTATCGGCACTTGAACAGCCTTCTGGAACGAATTAAGGGAGATGCGAACAAAATCACACTTTTTTTTTTTGTGGTCAAATTTTAATGAGATATTCAGTGATTTATGCAGCATTTAAAAACCTACACACTGTGTTTGTAGTGACTTTTTGCCTTTAAGTTTGATATAAAAAAATAAATTATGCACAATTTTATAGGTCATAAAACTTTCCTTTTTCTACAAAATTGGGAAGATGTACAATGCTCTAGTTAACATCAGATGAAAGAAAATGTCAGTAGATTCCATAAAAAATATTGAAGTTAGTGATTTTTTTTTTTGAGGGGGGGGGGGGAAATCAATAAAAACAAAGCTGTAAAAAATAATGCAAATCCTCCCAGGGTGTTTGTAGAACCATCATTGCTCAATAATGTGTGCAAAAATCATGACACTCCTATTAATACTTTTCTCAAAAAATGGAACACAATGTCAATAATTTACTTCTGAGTTATTCATACATATGTACATGAATGTATAGTGGTACCTCTACTTACGAGCAGCTCCCAACTCGAACAATTATGTAAGTGTATTTTTGTAGGTGCTTTTGTAAGTGTATTTTTAGGGGTCTGAAATGGATTAATCTAATTTTCATTATTTCTTATGGGAAAAAATTCCTTTGGTATCGGCACTTGAATAGCCATCTGGAACAAATTTTGCTCATAACTCGAGGTACCACTGTATTGTTTTCTGTAAAACTCTAAGGTTACGGCACGCCAAATCTCAGCGTGTTGCACACGTCAACACTTGTTGAGACCCCACAGGCGACTGAGCTGTCATAAGTCCCTGCACTTGAATGGAGGCGTCAGGGATGTTGCTATGTAGTGTTTTTTGAATGAAAATCATAAAAATCATAATTTTTGGAGAGAAAAAAAAAAACCACTAAATTTCCAACATGTAATTTTTATGAGAAAAAGAACAAAAAATTACATTTAAGGAAAAACATAATTAGAAATGATAGAAACAAGCTGATTACATCAATATGTTGCCAGAATTATGCACTATTTTTTGGTAAGAAAACATTTTTTTCCATAAATTTTCAATGTTCCTTCCGTAATCACAGAAAAAAGGCTGGCACCTCCCTTAAGCTCGTAACCCGAGGTACCACTGTACTTGAGAACATATCTCGTGTTTACCAGTTCACTGTAGTACAGGTCCGCCATCACAAATCCGGCAATCAGACATCTGGTTCCGTCAGTTATTCGGCACTAATTTTGGCTAGCATAATTTCAAATTTCCAGGGTCGCCACACCAACCTGCTGCTACTGTTTGGTGGTGCTACTTGCTGCGTAAATCATTCAAATTTCTTTTTCTCCATTTATTGTTATAACTTGCTTACTTTTAGCCCTAGCCATGGTTCCAATGAATAAAAGAAATGCTTCTCGTTGTGTAAAGCACATACACAGTACATTGTCCAAAAAAGATAAGGTGGCTTTGAAGCCACTGTCGGTTGCCATGAGCTCAGTCTCGTGATGCAGGGGAATATGCTTTATTATTACGGTAATATCAACACTACGGCTTATTTACCAATCACAATTTATGTAATATGACATAAATTTTTCTCAACAAGTCGGCAGTCTCCCACCGAGGCAGGGTGACCCAAAAAGAAAGAAAATCCCCAAAAAGAAAATACTTTCATCATCATTCAACATTTTCACCACACTCATACATAATCACTGTCTTTGCAGAGGCGCTCAGATACGACAGCTGAGACATAGTCCCTCCCAGCTGTCACTATCCCAGACCCCTCCTTTAAAGTGCAGGCATTGTACTTCCCATTTCCAGGACTCAAGTCCAACTAAATCAATTAACTGGTTTCCCTGAATCCCTTCACAAAATGTTACCCTGCTCACACTCCAACAGCTCGTCAGGTCCCAAAAACCATTCGTCTCCATTCATTCCTATCTAACACGCTCACACATGCTTGCTGGAAGTCCAAGCCCCTCACCAACAAAACCTCCTTTACCCCCTCCCTCCAACCTTTTCAAGGACGACCCCTACCCCGCCTTCCTTCCCCTACAATTTATATGCTCTCCAAGTCATTCTACTTTGATCCATTCTATCTAAATGACCAAACCACCTCAACAACCCCTCTTCAGCCCTCTGACAAATACTTTTAGTAACTCCACACCTTCTCCTAATTTCCACACTCCGAATTTTCTGCATAATATTTACACCACACATTGCCCTTAGACAGGACATCTCCACTGCCTCCAGCCGCCTCCTTGTGGCAGCATTTGCAACCCATGCTTCACACCCATATAAGAGTGTTGGTACCACTATACTTTCGTACATTCCCTTCTTTGCCTCCATGGATAACGTTTTTTGTCTCCACAGATACCTCAACGCACCACTCACCTTTTTTCCTTCATCAATTCTATGGTTAACCTCATCCTTCATAAACCCATCCGCTGACACGTCAACTCCCAAATATCTGAAAACATTTACTTCTTCCATAATCCCTCTCTCCAATGTGATATCCAATTTTTCTTTATTTAAATTGTTTGATACCCTCATCACCTTACTCTTATCTATGTTCACTTTCAACTTGCTAACTTTACACACCCTCCTAAACTCTCCACTAACCTTTGCAACTTTTCTTTAGAATCTCCCATAAGCACAGTATCATCAGCAAAAAGTAACTGTCAACTCCCATTTTGCATTTAATTCCCCATAATTTAATCCCACCCCTCTCCCCAACACCCTAGCATTTACTTCTTTTACAACCCCATCAATAAATATATTAAACAACAATGGTGACATTACACATCCCTGTCTAAGACCTACTTTTACCGGGAAGTAATCTCCCTCTCTCCTACACACCCTAATCTGAGCCTCACTATCCTCATAAAAACTCTTTACAACCTTCAGTAACTTACTACCTATTCCATACACTTGCAACATTTGCCACATTGCTCCCCTATCCACTCTGTCATATGCCTTTTCTAAATCCATAAAGGCAATGAAAACTTCTCTACCTTTATCTAAATACTGTTCACATATATGCTTCACTGTAAACACTTGATCTACACATCCCCTTCCCACTCTAAGCCTCCTTGCTCATCTGCAATCCTACTCTCTGTCTTCCCTCTAATTCTTTCAATAATAACCCTGCCATACAATTTACCTGGTATACTCAGTAAACTTATTCCCCTATAATTCTTACAATCTCTTTTATCCCCCTTACCTTTATATAAAGGAACTATACATGCTCTCTGCCAATCCCTAGGTACCTTCCCCTCTTTCATACATTTATTAAACAAAAATACCAACCACTCCAACACTATATCCCCCCTGCTTTTAACATTTCTGTCATGATCCCGTCAGTTCCCGCTGCTTTACCCCCTTTCATTCTACGTAATGCCTCACGCACCTTCCCCACACTCACATCCTGCTCCTCTTCACTCCTAAACGATGTTGTACCTCCCTGGCCAGTGCATGAAATTACCGCCTCCCTTTTTTCATCCACATTTAAAAGTTCCTCAAAATATTCCCGCCATCTACCCAATACCTCCAGCTCCCCATCTACTAACTCCCCTACTTTGTTTTTAACTGACAAATCCATTCGTTCCCTAGGCTTTCTTACCTTGTTTATCTCACTCCAAAAAATTTTCTTGTTTTCAGCAAAATTTCTTGACAGAGCCTCTCCCACTCTTTCATCTGCTCTCCTTATGCACTCTCTCACCACTCTCTTCACCTTTCTTTTACTCTCCATATACTCTGCTCTTCTATTAACACTTCTGTTTTGTAAAAACCTCTCATAAGCTACCTTTTTCTCTTTTATCACACCCTTTACTTCTTCATTCCACCACTCACTCCTCTTTCCTCCTGCACCCACCCTCCTATAGCCACAAACTTCTGCCACATTCTAATGCATTTAACTATCCCACTCAACACCATCACTCTCATACTTGACTAGCCACCTTTCTGCCAATAGTTGCTTATATCTCACCTTAACTTCCTCCTCCCTTAGTTTATACACTTTTACCTCTCTCTTACTTGCTGTTGCCATTTTCTTTTTGTCCCATCTACCTTTTACTCTAACTGTAGCTACAACTAAATAATGATCTGATATATCCGTTGCCCCTCTATAAACATGTACATCCTGAAGCCTACCCATCAACCTTTTATCAACCAATACATAATCTAACAAACTACTTTCATTACGTGCTATATCATACCTTGTATACTTATTTATCTTCTTTTTCATAAAATATGTATTACTTATTACCAAACCTTTCTACACATAGCTCTATTAACGGTTCCCCATTTACATTTACCCCTGGCACCCCAAATTTACCTACTACTCCCTCCACAACATTTTTACCCACTTTAGCATTAAGATCCCCAACCACAAGTACTCTCTCATTTGGTTCAAAACTCCCCACGCACTCACTCAACATTTCCCAAAATCTCTCTCTCTCTCCTCTACACTTCTCTTCTCCAGGTGCATAAACACTTACTATAACCCACTTTTCACATCCAACCTTTATTTTACTCCACATAATCCTTTAATTTAAACATTTATACTACCTTTTTACCTGCCATAACCGATTATTCAACATTACTGCCACTCCTTCTTTAGCTCTAACTCTATTTGAAACTCCTGACCTAATCCCATTTATTTCTCCCCACTGAAACTCTCCTACCCCCTTCATCTTTGTCTCACTTAAAGCCAGGACATCCAGCTTCTTTTCATTCATAACATCTACAATCATCTCTTTCTTATCATTTGCACAACATCCACGCACATTCAGACATCCCACTTTAACGGTTTTCTTCTTTTTCTTTTTAGTAAATATGTACAGGAAAAGGGGTTACTAGCCCATTGTTCCCGGCATTTTAGTTGACTTTTACAACACGCATGGCTTACATAATAAATAATAATAATAAATAAACAATATAAATAACATAAAAACATGTTAATGAATATTTGGCATAATACCGAGCGGTTCGATGGAGGTATGAAGAGGATATGGGATACAAGTACCATTCTCCTATCTGTCTTGGGGGCTTATATTAGAGAAAACGGAGTACACGTATAGCACAGGGCTAACTGTGATATACTCGTAATGCACCATAAAACTTAAAAAAAGGCTATTTTCTCTATATAGATTATCATGCATAGCAGCATATGTGTAGAGAACCTAGGATAACCCAAAAATGTCAAAGTGACTTATTTCTAGTACCTGGTTGGGGCTTGCCATATGTATAATTTTTGGTAAATATTTTTTTTCTTCAGTTGTTTGTTGGGCTATCTTATTAAAACCTGAACAATGTATAATGGAAAGATGTTTCTTAACGTACACTAAAAATGAAAGAAATTGGACCATAAATAACGGAGTTCACTTCTCAGCCATTAGCCGCCCCTTAGCGGTATATTTTCGTATGGTTTTTATAGTTGTATTCTCGGTTTTTTTGGTCTCATTTGATAGAATGGAAGATATATTACAGAAATAGATATGATTTTGATTGGTTTCACGACAAAAAGTACCTTGAAATTGAGCTCAAATTAGCGGAAATGTTCGATTTTTGCCGATGTTCAATGAACTTTCTTGTGTAAGTCAAGTTGGTTAACTTTATTAAGTGTATTCTAACCTAACCACTCTGTAATCCGGCCAACTCAATAATCTGGCACACTACAGTTCCCAACGATGCCGGATTTGTGATGGCGGACCTGTACTGTAAAACAGAACTGTACTTCACAAAAACATACTTTATTGGCAATCTGATAAATTCTTATGCTAAAGAGACTTGAGCATAAGCATTTAATTAGCCTTCTGTCTTTTCCGCATAAAAGAATTACAGCATTTATTATATATAAAGGCGAGTTACTTGACTGGCTGAAATGCATGCTTGAATCAACTGTTCACTTATCATGGATAACATGACTAGGAGTGTTTCCAACTGACAGTACAATATGCAGCAAAATTCTGACAGCTTTAACAGACAACTGAAGGTTGACTTTAAGCTGGGCTAGATACAAGTAGAAAAAATTTAGGTAGTGATCACATTAAAGTTAAGTTATTTTACCAAGAAATGTTAAGTATTATTATTACATTCCTTCATTTCATAATGGTGCAAAATCTCGAACCCTTATTAATTACTGTAAATCACAACAATTCCACATGCAACAAAATATACTATGTACAGAGAATTACAGGGCAGACTGTGAAACAATAATGGCTATAACCCAAAAACCTAAGAGGAAACCAGACCTCTTCAACTATCATCATGTTAAAAGTGAGTAGGAAGTGAGTAAGATAGAAGTTGCATCAAAGTAATGGAAAGCAAGGCAGCCTAGGTCAGATTGTCGCACTTTCAAGATTCGAGAATTTGACAGTGTACCGAATTATGTACCTCTGTAATCTTTTGACTACCGCCCACAGGATGGGTATGGGGTGCATAATAAAGATATTAAACTAAACTACTGGAAGAGGCAAGCATTTACAAGAACAAAGCCAGGGCTATGTTACATATTAGGAATGCTGTGAGGAGTATTAAAGGCCTTTTCAACAAAGCAATGGCCATGAAGGCTCAAAAATAAATACAATTTTGGAACAGGCTGTTTATGAAATAGATATACAGGTACAGTACTGTAGTCCCTCACATGACAAAAAAGAGCAATGTTTAGTATCAACAAGGTAAACACTGCTTTGATGTTCTTTATACAGTGGACCCCCCGGTGTTCCTTATGCTGCAAACTCGAACAATTATGTAAGTGTATTTTTGTAAGTGCTTTTGTAATTGTATTTTTGGGGATCTAAAAAGACTAGTCTAATTTACATTATTCCTTATGGGAATAAATTCATTTGTTAATGACACTTGAACAGCATTCTGGAACGAATAAATCGCGAACACTGGGGGTCCACTGTACATGTATAAGAAGCAACCAGTTTTATCAGTATTTTACATTGGAGCAGTCAACAGAAGCATCCCTATGTTCTGGTCCCAGACAAGGCCTACGGGTGGATCAAGGCCCGATCAACCAGGATGTTACTGTTAGCTGCAGGCAATACAATGAATGAATCACAGCCTGGCTGATCAGGAGCTAATTTAAGGAGCTTGTCAAGTTTCCTCTTAAAGACAGCCAAAGGTTTGTTGATATTTGAGGAGGTACTTTACCATAAGTAATTTCAAGCAAATCTACACAGTACAATACATGGTATCAGCTATCAGCTGTTATATTTATAGGACAAAGGCAAATGACTGCTGACAACTTGAAGGGAAATGGACATGAATGTATTCACTTAGGACACCTTTACTAAAAAACTTTTGATCCTGCGAGTCTGACTTTGAGGTTCAAGGACAAAAAAAGTTTTGTTAAGTATCGGTATCAAGGAATTAAGAATAAATTTTGGACAGTGCAAAATTATACATTACTATTAATAATTTAATGTATTTACATTGTTAGATAACTTATTGCTTTATTTTACCAAGTCACTGAAACCCCAGCCTGGATAACTTGCTGACATCAATGACCTGGTAATTCAGAAACTTTCCCAGATACCAAATAAGACATATACAATGTTAGAAAACTTTAGTAAAGAAATGTTTTGCATACAGGAACTTTATCAATCTGATGATTGGTAAAGCTCCTGGTGGGAGAAAATATATCCTCATTAAAGTCTCTCAATAATGCACATGCATCTTAGTTACACTTACCACCATGATAATATATGTCATTCTATTCCTTACTGCAGATTCATTAATTGTTCAGCTTTATTTTTAACTACTGCTATTACTGGCTTTGATGATTAATACAAATGTTTATAAATGTATAAAAGGTACTTGTTGACTGAAAAATTAGGATGTCACTTCTGCATATTTCTTAACATGCAATATAAGACGAAATGAAAATAACTTATACATACTATACGATAAAAACTGTCTAAACATGAGGACAATGATGGTAAGTCATCACAAAATCTCACCTTTCAATCGCTACTGTATAATGATGTGCAATATGTAAAGAAAAATTGTGTTGCTCTTGACTCCTCGGTATATAGCTAACCAATATCAATAAATACTTATTCTCTAATTCTATGTTAATTTTTATTCTTATTTCTTTGAGTTACGGTTAAATATGGATACAAAAGGCTGACAATTCTGTGATTATATTAAATCTCAGCTATATCACTATACAAAAAAGCCCTGTATATAAAATTTTAAACATGTCAAAAATAACTTTACAAATTTTAAAAGGGTTGAATACCAAAATTATGGTAATGGTGAACATAAACTTTAAAGAAAGTATTTAAAAATAGCATTGAAAAATGTCATCAATAATTATTACTGATACTTTGTTATCCTACCTTTTTTCATTTTTTGGTGGGGGAGGAGGGAGGGGGTGAAAAAACAATTTAATTGGTTTAAATAAACATAAGCTGTTGTAATTCAAAATTAAATAGGGAAAAAGCTCTCAGTTGTTTTAAAGTGTTTAGAGTCCACTTTTTTATATAAAAATTCCACCCACATGTCACATTCCACACACACACATGCACAGAAAAAGTATTTTCCCATCCACAAATATCACAACTATGAATAAACCCTTAAACTTTCTTTTTTTAATGAAAATTTTTAGTCATAGAAAATTCCTGGGGCGAGTTGCATTATTTTTACCACAGATCTCAAAATATACTGAAAGTGCTTCCCTATCAAAAAATTAAAGCAAAAATCGAATCCTCGACATTTTTCCCACAAAAAAATCAACAATTTCAGAAAATTTCTATAGTGGAATGCTGTGAATTGTATTTTCCGTCGATGTGATGGTAACTAGTTTAATATTGTCCAGTGTAAAGGCAAAAGGAATTCACATAGACATAGACGAGTTTTGGCCAAGCCAAAGCCAACCACACCATTATAACTACTTCCAGATGAGTTATTCATGGTTTAAGGTGAGTTTATGGTGTCGAGAAGGACTCAGGTTAACTTAGACTATCATGAGGCTAATGGACGCCCGCCTGAGCCTCACACACACTAAATAATAACGCCTCCACACCACTCAAACTGGTAATCAATCTATATTTCAAAGTCCCACATCGCACTACACATTCCTAGAGCTTTTTAAATTCAAGCACCTCAAGCTGCGGGGTAAAACAGCTAAAAAAACACCGAGGATGGCTAAATGTGAGCCGCCATTTCCACTTGTAAGTGAAATAGAGTTGAGATGAGCGACCTGTGAGTGCCCCAGCCTCTAGACTAGCTCATCTTTACAAGCTCATTACACCTCCCTGGAGGCTTCTCTCACCTCCTCTCCCTCACTCATCCCACCTCCGCCTTCCTCTCCTCTCATCCCTACTCCATTATGGCACCGGGAGCAACAAACCAGGCCAACCTACCCGATTTTTAGAGGTTGTATTTAGGTGTGTGTGTGTCCTGGGTGACAGCCATTGGTGTTGGTGGCGCGGGAAGCTCACTCAAATGTGATTGGAGGAGCCGCCGCCAAGTTTGAATATATTGTTAAGACACTAGAACCTCAATGTGCGCATACACTATCCTCTATATACCGCTCTATATGTCTATTGTCTCTGTATACACCCTCTATGGGTATACACTCTGTGTGTCTTCCGTAGTCTCTGTACATACCCTCCATACACACTCAAGGATCTTAATAGATATAAGTCACTATGGCTTCTTCTTTTTTTGGGTTATCTTAGGTAATTTACATATGTGTTACTATGTATGACAATTTGTGTAACTATGTGTACCTGTACCTAACTAAACTTACACACTCCATACATACTATATACACACTCTATACATACCCTCTATACACACCCTGTATACACACCCTCTATACACACCCTCTATACACCCTCTAAACACACTACACTACTACACACTCACTACCTTCCTCGTAATACTCAAGAAGTCATCATCCACCACCTGAAATGCTCTGCATAACTATAGGCTTTCTGCATGCACTTTGACTGTTCTTGGTTATCCTAGGTAATTTACACAATATATGATCATTATACTTATGTGTACCTGTGCCTAAATAAACTTATCATCTGCTCACATCTTACAGCCATAAACACTCATGGTTTTGTCAGACCTATATTTTAGTGAGGCTTACTTACATTAGCAGTAAGCAAGCAGAAGTGCTAATTCATCCAAGAACAACAAAGGATATAGTATGTTACTTTGAATTTATTAAGCCTTTCTATGTGATTTGCACATGTTACTATATGTAATAATTAAAAAAAATGTATTCTTGTGTAAATAACCTAACATAACTTAAATTAAGCAACTGCTCACATCTCCACCCATTAGCCCTCAAATATTGTATCTACCTTCACCACGCTGCCTACAACTGTCATTTAATATGAAATTATGATAATATAGAATAGAGGAGCACCTCAATAGGTCTACTGGCTGATACTAAGCAGGTCCTACAAACACTGCTATCTGTTCCCTCATGCATTTGTCTAATCTATTCTCATCCCATCCTTACTAAAATTCAAGAGACTGCTCAGCCACTTCTGCATGAGGTATCCTAACACTATATATGGATAGAGGAGCGGTTCTGTAGGCCTACTGGCTCATCCTAGGCAACTCCTATCCACATACCTCTAGTCATTCCATTTTTTTTGTGTGTGTTTGCCTGGCCTAAATTTTAGTACTTGTCCTCATTACACTCAGCATGAGTTTCTTACCAATATAACAATAGAAGTCATTAAGTAGGCCTATGTTAGGCAAATCCTGCTCGCAACCAACCATTCCCTCTAATATAGGATATATGTCCCTCTCTTTATTATATTCAGCATAAGTTTCCTTACTAATATAAAAATAGAAAAGTAATTAAGTAGGCCTAGCGGCCTATGCTAAGCAGATCCTATATACTCATCCTCACATATTCCCCATCAGTTCATGATTGTAACCATGTATAGGCGTGTAGATGGTTCATTACCTTCGTAACTTGTCATGATTATGACCAGATCTACTTGGAGTTCATTACCTTTGTAACTCGTTCAGCTATTAAAACTTTGGGGTCCAGTCCCTGAACCCACTATGTACCTCTGTAATCTTTTGACTACCGCCCACAGGATGGGTATGGTGTGCATAATAAAGACAATAACTAACCCCATCATGTATTTCTGTAACCTATTTGTAGTCTATACACTTCACTCAGCATCAGTGTCCTTTAGAACATAAGAACAGAAATTTTTATAATTAAAATTTAGATACATTAGAGGAGTACAACAGTAGGCCTACTGGCTAGTGCTAGGCAGCTCCTACTTGCAGCCAACACATTCCCTCATATATTTGTCTAAATTACTCAATAATCCTTATATCTACTTTTATTTTTACTCTGCTCCCTAAGTAAGAAGTCATACAAGCTATGATTTATCGACTAAATATGTAGCATGTTTTTTTCAAACTCATGCTGCATTAGTCACTATGGAAATCAGTCATACCATTTAGCTTTCTTGCATAATTCATTACCATTATAAGCCTATAATAGTGTGGTTATAAGCAAATATACTGTAATTTTTTAAGACAAGCAGTAAGATATCTTTATTATGCACCCCATACCCATCCTGTGGGCGGTAGTCAAAAGATTACAGTGGTACATAATGGTAGTAAGAGTATCTGTAAATTTAATTTCACCTGAATGAGGCTTAGCCTTCTTATTTCTCCATAATAACAAGTTGTATAGTCAAAAGAATGCCACAGGCCTTATAATAATAATAATAATAATAATAATAATAATAATAATAATAATAATATTATTATTATTATTATTATTATTATTATTATTATTATTATATTATAATAATATTATTATCATTATTATTATATTATAATAATATTATTATTATTATTATTATATTATTATTATTATTATTATTATTATTATATTATTATTATTATTATTAATATTATTATTACAGACAGCAGTATATACAGTATTTGTACAATGGTTGTAAGAGTCCAGTTTTTAGCAATACAACAATGGCACATTATGTAGACTTAACCTAGGATAATGCAGTAAAGTCAAACACCCTTATAAAATACATACATACATGCATACATATATATATATATATATATATATATATATATATATATATATATATATATATATATATATATATATATATATATATATATATATATACATACATACATACACACATACATACACACACACACATACATACATACATACATACATACAACACACAATACATACACACATACATACATACACACATACATACACACACACAAATATTATATATATATATATATATATATATATATATATATATATATATATATATATATATACATACATACATACATACATACATACATACATACACATACACACATACATACAAACATACACACATTGGCCAGAGTTTGACTGACCTGCAACCACAACTAGGTAGCATACATCACACATACATACACACATACATCCACCATCTTCCGGCTAGCACTGCAGTGTTCCAATGCTCCAAATATGTTAATTAATTCATAAAAAAAACTTAAAATGGGTTAAATTTAACCCAGTGTTAACCCACTAAAGGAAGTTATGTACGATCTACCGCCTACCTATAAGGCCTGGCCACAGACCGGGCCGCGGGGGCGTTGACCCCCGAAACCCTCTCCAGGTATAATCCAGGTATACCTTAATTATGGAACCCAATGGAAATAAGTCACACTGACTTTATTGTGTGCCTAAAATATCTATGTACACTCAGTACCACTGTACAGATTTATGCTGCCTGTACTCTGAAAAATATTTGTAGATTTTCCTGAATAAAGCTTATCTAATCTTATCTATTATCTATCTTGTCTTATATCTTATTTATCTTACCTTATCTATTCTTTTATCTTATCTTTCAAGATATCCTACATGGTACAAGGGAACATGTAAGCCAGGATATCCTACATGGTACAAGGGAACATGTAAGCCAGGATATCCTACATGGTACAAGGGAACATGTAAGCCAAGATATCCTACATGGTACAAAGGAACATGTAAGCCAAGATATCCTACATGGTACAAGGGAATATGTAAGCCAGGATATCCTACATGGTACAAGGGAACATGCAAGCCAGGATATCCTACATGGTACAAGGGAACATGTAAGCCAGGATATCCTACATGGTACAAGGGAACATGTAAGCCAGGATATCCTACATGGTACAAGGGAACATGTAAGCCAGGATATCCTACATGGTACAAGGGAACATGTAAGCCAGGATATCTTACATGGTACAAGGGAACATGTAAGCCAGGATATCCTACATGGTACAAGGGAACATGCAAGCCAGGATATCCTACATGGTACAAGGGAACATGTAAGCCAGGATATCCTACATGGTACAAGGGAACATGTAAGCCAGGATATCCTACATGGTACAAAGGAACATGTAAGCCAGGATATCCTACATGGTACAAGGGAACATGTAAGCCAGGATATCCTACATGGTACAAGGGAACATGCAAACCAGGATATCCTACATGGTACAAGGGAACATGTAAGCCAGGATATCCTACATGGTACAAGGGAACATGTAAGCCAGGATATCTTACATGGTACAAAGGAACATGTAAGCCAGGATATCCTACATAGTACAAGGGAACATGTAAGCCAGGATATCCTACATGGTACAAGGGAATATGTAAGCCAGGATATCTTACATGGTACAAAGGAACATGTAAGCCAGGATATCCTACATGGTACAAGGGAACATGTAAGCCAGGATATCCTACATGGTACAAGGGAACATGTAAGCCAGGATATCCTACATGGTCAGGAACATGTAAGCCAGGATATCTTACATGGTACAAAGGAACATGTCAGATATCTTACATGGTACAAGGAACATGTAAGCCAGGATATCCTACATGGTACAAGGGAACATGTAAGCCAGGATATCCTACATGGTACAAGGGAACATGCAAGCCAGGATATCCTACATGGTACAAGGGAACATGTAAGCCAGGATATCCTACATGGTACAAGGGAACATGTAAGCCAGGATATCCTACATGGTACAAGGGAACATGTAAGCCAGGATATCCTACATGGTACAAGGGAACATGTAAGCCAGGATATCCTACATGGTACAAGGGAACATATAAGCCAGTATAATCAGTTTGTACCCAAAAAAAATATAATTAAAAAAAATCAGTAATATATCAGGAAAATTGAACATAATGGAACAAAAATCAATAATTTACTAGGAAATTGAACATAATTAATAATTTACTAGGAAATTGAACATAATTAATAATTTACTAGGAAATTGAACATAATTAATAATTTACTAGGAAATTGAACATAATTAATAATTTACTAGGAAATTGAACATAATTAATAATTTACTAGGAAATTGATAATTAATAATTTACTAGGAAATTGAACATAATTAATAATTTACTAGGAAATTGAACATAATAATTTACTAGGAAATTGAACATAATTAATAATTTACTAGGAAATTGAACATAATTAAATAAAAATCAATAATATACCAAGAAAACTGAATATAACTGAAAAAAATAATGTACCAGGAAACCTGAACATAAACAAAAATCAATAATGTGCCAGGAAAACTGTATTGATGCAGCCAGGCATCAATACTGAACTTCTCAAAAATATATGACTGGGCTACATCATTATAACATGGCCAGTAATATCACTGATTTAAGTTAAAACTAAGAAGTGATTAATTAATAAAACTGAAGGAAAGACAGTGCCACCCCCCCCTCCCCATCTTTTTAACAAATTGCTGCACCTGGAAGTAGCTGATTTGAATAAGGTAGGCCTACATAAACATTTCTGTAATTTAGTTTAATATCTTTATTATGCACCCCCCCATACCTATCCTCTACAACATTTATGCATGATGTATAATAATAATATTATTATTTTTTGGTTAATAGGATTTAAAACCTATCGACCACTTTACACCAGAAAATAATACTTTAATATCTAAAATAGGAATTAAAATACTCTCTACATATATATGCTACGAGAAGTACATCTGTGTATACATTATTATTATTATTCTTGTGTTGAACATGTTTACAGGATGCCTGTACAGGTATATGCCTTGTGTGAGTTATCCTATATAATTTATATATTACTACAGTATGTATATAATAATCAGGGGCTACCTTAAACATTTTATAAATTTTAAAACAACAGTTTGTAAACATGCAAGGAAATTTAAACTATATAAATAATGAGTTATTTTTTAATGAGCACTACACGCACTGCCACACCCATCACGCTGACTGTTTTTTTTCTCTCACAGATGATTTTTTTCTGTCATATTCCATCACACAGGATGATTTCCTTCTCACGGATGATTTTGTCATATTCCACAGGATGGTTTTCCCGTCATACACTGTCACATAAAATGGCTTCTGTATTTGTGTATACCTGAATAAACTTACTTATACACCATCAGACAACATGGCCTTCCTGTCATAGTCCACACAGGACGACTTTTCGGTCATACTCTACCACAAGGTGACTTTCCTGTCATATTCTATCTTACAGCTGTGTTTTCCTGCTCCATCACAATTATTTTTCCTGTCATAGTGGATCACAGAAGATGCTTTTCCTGTCAGACTCCGTCACATGGTATTGATTTTATACATGAAGTGAGGAATTAAAACAGATGATAGCTTCCAAAGCTCACACACCGAGGAACAGGGATCGATTCCGGGCACGGGTGAAACGTTGGCCTTGTATCCTTACACCTGCTGCCCTTGTTCATCTAGCAGTAAGTAGGTATCTGAATGTTAGCGTCCTTACACCTGCTGCCCTTGTTCCCCTAGCAGTAAGTAGGTACCTGAGTGTTAGCATCCTTACACCCGCTGCCCTTGTTCACCTAGCAGTAAACAGGTATCTGGGTGTTAGCCGACTGTTGTTGGTCGCATCCTGAGGGAGAAAATTTAAAGGATCACAATGGCAATACGACAGAAAGTCCCCTATGACTCAGTGATTATATTCAAGCTACCCTTGACCTTATGGTCAGGAGTAACTTGAAACAAGATCTTCAGACAAAAATAATTAAGATATCATGTATATCTGGGTCGGAAAACATAAATGGAGAGGGAACAGCTGAGGAACTAGGGAGAGAGCAGGATGGAAAGAGAAAACATTCAGCCTCCAAAAATCTCTAAAGTCTCACCTAATGCCCATCTCAACAAGCCCATGTTTTGACCCATCCGATATGCAGTGGGGAAGGAAAATTGGGTGAAAAGTCGGCGAATGAAATGAAGGAGAACCTACTCAGTAATTTGGGTTAGCTGAAACAGATAATAATGAGAACAAAAAAAGCCCATGGTTTAACCAAAGATGTAGAGAGGCAAAAACAAATAGTACGTATATATTTAACAAACACTAAATATGTACGTACACATACCTGCTAACTCTCTAGTCTTGAGTTCACTGTAACATAGGACTATCTCTCTACTAGTACACCTCACACTATATGACTATCTCTACTAGTACACCTCACACTATATGATAATCTCTCTACTAGTAAGCGCTGTATGACCCTTGTAGGTTTAGCGCTTCATTTATTTATTATAATAATAATCTCTACTATATATATATATATATATATATATATATATATATATATATATATATATATATATATATATATATTGGTCATCCCGTCTATTAATTATTGGTATCCCTTATATTAAGTATATTACTGGTATTCTGTAACTTAACTATATTATTGGTCGTATTGTCTACAAATTTGAGATACGAATATCGAATATCGTCAGAGTAACTATATTAATAATCGCGCTGCTCTTTCCTGGTACCTTATAAAAATTAAGTACATCTTTTCTAGAAGAAAGAAAAGATTTTCTCGCCAACAAAAGTGGAAGGTAAAGAAGACTTCGATCACTTCGCTATGACTGCCGATGGACAAGAACTGTCTGGTGGCTTGAAGAGACCTCTCCCCACAACTCCCACTCTCACTCCACCTTCCAAAAAGCCAAAATTGGATGTGAATGTACTCCAGGAGAAGAGTACCGAACTTTGCAAGAACTGCTGTGCCCCAGAGAGTGAAGTAAAAACAGGCGGAGACACCTCTAGCGATACTGTTATTCCCGTGGTATCCTGGAGCAGCCTTGATATGAAGACCAAACTTGGTAGAGGGGCCTATGGAGAGGTATGGGCAGCTCTCTTAAAACAAGATGATGGTTCCGCTACCAAGGTCGTCGTCAAGAAGCTCTTTGACGACGTTTATCTGAAAGAAGCTGTTAAGGAAGCCAGAGCTCTCCTCAAGGTTGATGGGGCAGGTGGAGCTCCCAAGCTTTATGGAATGATTTATGAACCTTTAGCTATTGTTATGTCCCGCTGCACTGGAGTAACTTTCGCAAAATTCATAGGAAAAAATTCCCTTGAAGAGTGCCGCAAGGCATATAAAGCTGCTAAGAAAGCACTAAAACAATTTCATCAGACCAATTTTGCCCACAATGACATAACAGAATCAAATATAATAATTAGAAAACAAGGTCAAGATTACGTAGCACATCTCATTGACCTCGGCTTCGCAGTAGATAGAACAGTAAAACCCAAACTTTACAAGAAGAAGATCAAAGACGATCGAAGTCGTCTAAAAGAAATTCGCGGCTATATCCTGCAAGACAAAAACCTGAGACAATGGTGAGCTGTCAAACCCATGATCAAGATTCTACTGTGAGTTAAGAAACCAATAAGAAACAACCCCACCTGCCTACTTGGAGACAAAGCCAGAGTCTGTACAAGATATCTTCGACTGGGAAACATAAAGAGTATAATTTCGACCTAGATGCTCTCCTTCACTGACCCAGTCATTGAGGATCTTCAGGACCACCAAATATGAGGATATTTTCACGAATTAATTTTTTTTTTAATTTTAAAGAAGGTAATATTATTTTTATAAATGAAAGGACTGATTTTAGTTGAGGATATTGCAATAATTATATATTGGAGTCTGACTGTATGAATAGTCCAGCTTAAGTGCTTTAAAAATAATGATAATATTGGTAAGTATGGTGAGGCGTAGTAGTGATGAGGGTAGTGAAAGATAATGATGAGTACCAGACAAATGATAGTCATTACGATGAAGTTGTTAGCAATATATATGTATATATAAGTGGGTATGTAATGAGCCCGGCAGCTGTGGTCATGACAGTCACCAGGTGGAACTCAAAAGTTCTCTTCCTTACCGGCTATCCGGACTTGAGTCCTGGAAATGGGAAGTACAATGGCTGCACTTTAAAGGAGGGGTTTGGGATGTTGGCAGTTTGGAGGGCCTTCTAAACTGTCGTATCTGAGCGCCTCTGCAAAGACAGTGATTATATGAGTGTGGTGAAAGTGTTGAATGATGATGAACGTTTTTCTTTTTTGGGATTTTCTTTCTTTTTGGGTCACCCTGCCTCGGTGGGAGTTTAGTTTGATATCTTTATTATGCACCCCATACCCAACCTGTGGGCGTAGTCAAAAGATTACAGAGGTACATAATGGGTCCAGGGACTGGGCCGCAAAGTTTTGATAACTGAACAAGTTACAAAGGTAATGAACTCACAAGTTACAAAGGTAATGAACTCACAAGTTACAAAGGTAATGAACTCACATTACCTTTGTAACTTGCTCAGCTATGAAAACTTTGGGGCCCAGTCCCTGGACCTATTATGTACCTCTGTAATCTTTTGACTACCGCCCACAGGTTGGGTATGGGGTGCATAATAAATATATCAAACTAAACTCCCACCGAGGCAGGGTGACCCAAAAAGAAAGAAAATCCAAAAAAGAAAAACTTTCATCATCATTCAACACTTCCTCGGTGGGAGACGGCCGACTTGTTGAAAAAAAAAAATATATATATGAGGTTACTGAAGATGATAATGACAAGTATGGAGAGGATATTAAATGAAGACTTGTGGGTATTGTGACGTGTATGGTAGTGTTGTATGGTGACGTGAATGGCAGTGTTGTATGGTGACGTATATGATAGTGTTGTATGGTGACATTGTGACGTGTATGGTAGTGTAGTAGTGATTTGTAGTGATGTGTAGTGATTATTAGTGATGTGTAGTGATGTGTAATGATGAGTAGTGATTATTAGTGATGTGAAGTGATTATTAGTGATGTGTAGTGATCATCAATGATGTGTAGTGATGAATAGTGATGTGTAGTGATGAATAGTGATGTGTAGTGATGAATAGTGATGTGTAGTGATGAATAGTGATGTGTAGTGATGAATAGTGATGTGTAGTGATGAATAGTGATGTGTAGTGATGAATAGTGATGTGTAGTGATGAATAGTGATGTGTAGTGATGAATAGTGATGTGTAGTGATGAAAAGTGATGTGTAGAGACGAGTAGTGTGTAGTGATAAGTAGTGATGAGTAGTTATCATTAGTGATGTGTAGTGATGAGTAGTTATCATTAGTGATGTGTAGTGATGAGTAGTTATCATTAGTGATGTGTAGTGATGAGTAGTTATCATTAGTGATGTGTAGTGATGAGTAGTGATGTGTAGTGATTATTAGTGATGTGTAGTGATCTTCAGTGATGTGTAGTGATGAATAGTGATGAGTAGTGTGTAGTGATGAGTAGTTAACATTAGTGATGTGTAGTTGAATTTGTGATGGTAGTGTGTAATGATGAGTAGTGATATTAGTGATGTGTAGTGATTATTAGTGATGTGTAGTGACCATCAGTGAATGTGAGTAGTGAATAGTGATGTGTAGTGATTAATAGTGATGTGTAGTGAATAGTGATGTGTAGTGATGAATAGTGATGTGTAGTGATGAATAGTGATGTGTAGTGATGAATAGTGATGTGTAGTGATGAATAGTGATGTGTAGTGATGAATAGTGATGTGTAGTGATGAATAGTGATGTGTAGTGTGAATAGTGATGTGTGGTGATGAATAGTGACGTGTAGTGATGAATAGTGATGTGTAGTGATGAAAAGTGATGTGTAGAGACGAGTAGTGTGTAGTGATGAGTAGTTATCATTAGTGATGTGTAGTGATGCGTAGTTATCATTATTGATGTGTAGTGATGAGTAGTTATCATTAGTGATGTGTAGTGATGGGTAGTTATCATTAGTGATGTGTAGTGATGAGTAGTTATCATTAGTGATGTGTAGTGATGAGTAGTGATGTGTAGTGATGAATAGTGATGAGTAGTGTGTAGTGATGAGTAGTTAACATTAGTGATGTGTAGTGATTATTAGTGATGTGTAGTGATTATTAGTGATGTGTAGTGATTATTAGTGATGTGTAGTGATCATCAGTGATGTGTAGTGATGAATAGTGATGTGTAGTGATGAATAGTGATGTGTAGTGATGAATAGTGATGTGTAGTGATGAATAGTGATGTGTAGTGATGAATAGTGATGTGTAGTGATGAATAGTGATGTGTAGTGATGAATAGTGATGTGTAGTGATGAATAGTGATGTGTAGTGATGAAAAGTGATGTGTAGTGAAGATGAAGTGTGTGTAGGAGAGTAGTGTGAGTGATGAGTAGTTATCATTAGTGATGTGTAGTGATGGTAGTTATCATTAGTGACGTGTAGTGATGAGTGATGTGATATTGTATAACGTTGCGATATATATTGTATAGTGTTGTGATGTATATTGTGTAGTATTGTGGTGTATATTGTGTAGTGTTGTGGTGTATATTGTATAGTGTGATGTGTTTTTGTATAGTGTTGTGATGTATATTGTGTAGTGTTGTGATGTATACTGTGTAGTGTTGTGATGTGTTTTGTATGTTGTGATGTATATTGTGTAATGTGATGTATTTTGAGTTGTGTTATGGATTATATATATATATGTATATATATATATATATATATATATATATATATATATATATATATATATATATATTATATATATATATATATATATATATATATATATATTAACAGCCTTCAATTGAGAAGGCAAGGTTTACCCAAAGAAGAAAACACGTTCACCATGATTCACGCAATACCGTCTTTCTCGAAAACAGTAAGAGTGGGAGGGGAGGGGGAAGAATGTAAGGTAGGGGGTTAATGGTAAGGGGTGTTGAGGTAGGAGGTGGTGTAAGGGTAACGGTAATAGTTAGGGGGAGGAGCACCATCATGATCGTCACATAAACAGATGGTTGGTGGTGAGTGTCAAGGACGAGTGGAGGGTGGCTGATAGAGGAGGAACCACGCCCTTACTGAGGGTGAGTGTGACCTGGTGGTGGTGACCACACCATGTTGGTGGTGACCACACCATGGTGGAGGTGGTGCACACCCCTCACCACCAGTAGGAGCCACACTATAACAGCCACTCCTACCTTCCCCACCACCTCCTACAAACACTTCTTCCCACAGCTTAAAGAGAGAGTACTCGTCACTGGCTCTTATCTCTCTTGCTGTCTCTCTCATTTTATCTAGTGATATATGCTCGTAGAAGCCATTTATAGTGTGTGAGTGCTGGTCGTGAGAATTTTCTCATTTTTTTCATGTCATAGTGCCCGACACATGAAGTGATATTAGCAATCGTAAAATAATCTAACAAATCCCAGAGTGATTTGTTCATGAGGTTAGCACAAGGGATGAAATTTGTGCTCTGGTTTTATTTCAGACTTAATTAGTCTTGGTACTAAGTCAGGCACTGATGCAGTGGTAATATTTATCACTGCTGTGTCGCTTATTACCATTCCACGATTATTTTTATATATATTTTTTATATTGTAATAAATGGGGCACTAGTAAGTACTAGTAGTTATAGAATAAATTAGCACCTGTTGCTATTGTCAGGGTATTAAGGAATTAATAATGCCTAACCCAGCATAAGCCAGATCAAGACAAACTGCACTTGTAAGTCTGTATAACCCCTGTGGTTTAGCGCTTCTATTTGATTATAATAATAATAATAATGCACTTGTAAGTTTATTTAGGCACAGGTACATATAAGTACAATTATCATATATAGTGTAAATTACCTAGGATAACCCTAAAAAAAGTCCAACAAGGACTTATTTCCATTGCTGCCTGAGCTAACATAATACACAACCATAGTTGTTTTTTATTGATGTTTTTTGGCTATGTTAGATCTGTATTTAGTGCACCTGCCACTGACCATAAACCACAGCTATGAGAATAATGCCAAGCACTATGTCCTCACTGGAGGCACCATTGGAGAAATAATTTCAGTGTAATTTTGAGAAATTTGTAAAAATATTTGCAAATGGTCGTCCTCTTTTAAGTGATGATTCTATATGTACCATATAATATATTGATTTAGTACTTTGCCATGAATATATTCTAAGCACAGTACTGAATCAAGGATCCTAATGGAAATAAATAACTTTTTTTTGGGTCTGACTTTTTTGAGTTATCCTAAGTAATGTACACATATGCTGCTGTGTGTACCTGAATAAACTTTACTGTGGATGCTTTCACATGTTTCCTGATATCTTTATTATAGCTTAGATTTTCATACTCAATTACAGTACAATGACCCCAATGGAAATAAGTCACTCTGTCTGACTTTTTGGGTTATCCTAGGTTCTCTACACATATGCTGCTATGTATGATAATCTATGTAACTGTATTTGTGTATACCTGAATAAACTTACTTACTTACTTAACACCTCACACCCCATTACCCTGTGTGAAGTTCTTGTATCTGCTAGTTTTATTATCTTTAGTGGTGCTGTTCGGCACAAAAGAATCCTTTTTTTTGTTTTATGTGGCTTTAATTAATTTTTAATTGAAGTTTTGGGGCTAGAAATTTATGCTAATTCCTCAGCTCGCTAAATTTCAGTATCCAGTTAAGAGCATGTAATTGTAAGTTTTGCTTAAATTAGGCAAGGTTATATTGGTTAGAATGTGAAACAGATGCAATATATGATTACTTTATCAGAGTTTTTTCATGTTGACTTGTGATAAGGAATTCAAGGAGGTAGATTTGATAACTATTTGAATGGGATGGGAAGGAGGGATAAAGGAGGCAGGGATAGTTTCTCATGGCACATGCGTAAGTATTTTGAGGTTCAGTTCTCTATGGTGAGTGTGTGTATTTAGCTAGATTATTAGGATATGCACACAGGGGTGACTGGGAGAGAGGGTACTATGGAGACCTACTCTGAGGTAGGAGAACCGTGGGTCTCTTCTTTGGAGACGGAGTTAAGTCGCTATTATAGCATATGAAAGACCCTCGCTTTCCTTCAGACAGTTATAAGTCAAATTAGGTTAGGGTACAATTACAGTAAAGGCTGATGCATGTTTACAAATCCAACGTGTTGATTTTATTTGGATTATTAACCCAGAGAGTTAGTTGCCAAAGATAACTCAACAAAGTCACTTTCATCTGATTGTCTGGCAGATTTGTAATGGTATCTTTCATGATGATGCCAGTCCACAACAGCCAGTTAACACCTAGGTACCTACTGACTCCTAGGTGAATAGGGAAAGGGGGGCAGGTGTAAAGAAACATGCCCATTGTTTCCACTTGTTTGGGGATTAAATGCCAATCCTTCAGTTGTAAACTGAGGCAGCTGTCAGTCGAGTCATTAGCATGCATCTGTAGCCTGTAATGTGATTTCTGACTGACTTTTTAACCCTTAAACTGTCCACACGTAGATATACGTTCACGTGCGTAGCTGACCGACTATTTTGAGAAAAAAATAAATTGTTCTTTTTCTTTAAAATGAAGAGTGCATTTTGTTTGTCATTCCCACATGCTGTAATACTACCTCAAGTCTACCTGGAGAGAATTCCAGGGGTCAACGCCCCCGCGGCCCGGTCCGTGACCAGGCCTCCTGTTGGACCAGAGCCTGATCAACCAGGCTGTTGTGTTGTGGGGGTCTTTTCATAGATTTGGTAATATTAACAGACGATGAGCTTGGTTTGGTAGCGTTTAATGAGGCGTTGGAAAATATGGGAGCTGAGAGCCTATGCCTGTGTCCGTCTGCTATGCCTACTCTGATGGAACTGGCTGGAGGGCCCGCACGGCACTGGGGCATTCAAAAGGCAGGCCTATGATTGGCTAATGCCAGATCACATGGGCAGAGGTTGGAAATCACGTGAAAAGCCGTGGTGCAGCCGTTAGAAATACAAACCGTACACTGTTACTGATGGCCACACGCAGTCCAACGTACGAACCACAGCCCGGCTGGTCAGGTACCGACTTTAGGTGCCTGTCCAGTGCCTGCTTGAAGACAGCCAGGGGTTTGTTGGTAATCCCCCTGATGTATGCTGGGAGGCAGTTGAACAATCTTGGGCCCCTGACACTTATTGTGTTGTCCCTCAACGTGCTAGTGGCACCCCTGCTCTTCATTGGGGGGATGTTACATCGCCTGCCGAGTCTTTTGCTTTCGTAGGGAGTGATTTTTGTGTGCAAGTTTGGTACTAAGCCCTCGAGAATTTTCCATGTGTATATAATAATGTATCTCTCCCGCCTGCATTCTAGAGAGTACAGGTTTAGGAACTTCAAGCGTTCCCAGTAGTTGAGGTGGTTTATCGCACTTATGCGTGCGGTGAAGGTTCTCTGCACATTTTCAAGGTCAGCAATTTCACCCGCCTTGAAAGGTGCCGTTAGTGTGCAGCAATATTCCAGCCTAGATAGAACAAGTGATCTGTAAAGTGTCAACATGGGCTTGGCATCCCTGGTTTTGAAGGTTCTCATTATCCATCCTGTCATTTTTCGAGCAGATGCAATTGCTACTTTGTTATGGTCCTTGAAGGTGAGATCCTCTGACATGATCACTCCCAGGTCTTTGACATTAGTTTTTCGCTCTATTGTGTGGTTGGAATTAGTTTTGTACTCCGATGAGATTTTAATGTCTTCACATTTTCCGTATCTAAGTAATTGAAATTTCTCATCATTGAACTTCATATTGTTTTCTGCAGCCCATTTAAAGATTTGGTTTATGTCTGCTTGGAGTCTAGCCATGTCTTCAACGGTGGACACTGTCATACAGATTTGGGTGTCATCTGCAAAGGAAGACACAGCACTGTGGCTTATATCCCTGTCAATATTTGATATGAGGATGAGGAATAGGATGGGAGCAAGTACTGTGCCTTGTGGAACAGAGCTTTTCACAGTAGCTGCCTCAGACTTTACTCTGTTGACTACTACTCTTTGTGTTCTACATGTTAGGAAATTATAGATCCATCTACCAACTTTTCCTGTTATTCCTTTATCACGCATTTTGTGTGCTATTACACCATGGTCACACTTGTCAAAGGCTTTTGCAAAATCTGTGTATATAACATCTGCATTCTGTTTATCTTCTAGAGCATCCAGGACCTTGTCGTAGTGGTCCAGTAGTTGGGACAGACATGAGCGGCCTGCTCTAAACCCATGCTGTCCTGGGTTGTGCAATTGATGGGTATCAAGATGGGTGGCGATCTTGGTTCTTAGAACCCTTTCAAAGATTTTTATGATATGGGACGTTAGCGCAATTGGTCTGTAGTTCTTTGCTATTGCTTTACTGCCCCCTTTGTGGAGCGGGGCTATGTCTGTTGTTTTTAGTAGCTGCGGGACGATCCCAGTGTCCATCCTCCCTCTCCATAAGATGTTAAAAGCATGTGATAGGGGCTTCTTGCAGTTCTTGATGAACACGGAGTTCCATGAGTCTGGGCCTGGAGCAGAGTGCACACAATGAGTGCACAGACCCATTCTCTAATCTCTAGGCAACTCAGGCTTATCGTGGCAAGGTTAAAAGCATTTGAAAAAAAACGTAGATCTACGTTCGGGGCAGTACGCACGCGAACGTATATCTACGTTTGGACAGTTTAAGGGTTAATAACAATTCTGATAAGTAGCTTTGATGCTGTACTTTCCAGAATTGCATTCACTCTTAGGAAATTTTTGAATACAGTACAACTACAGTATGCATATTAGTTCTAACTTGTGAAATTTTTTGTACTTCTGTGATCTGTTTTGAAGTTTATGTATGGGCTCTAGAATAAGTAAGTAAGTAAGTTTATTCAGGTAGTATACACAAATACACTTACATAGATTATCATACATAGAAGCATCTGTGTAGAGAACTTAGGATAACCCAAAAAAGTCAGAGTGACTATTGTTATACTATTGTATAACTAACAGTTGTACAGAAATTTAGAATTAAATTAAGAAAACTTGCTGCAGTACATATGCAGTGCTACCTCTACTTACGAGCTTAATTCGTTCCAGACGGCTATTCAAGTGCCGATACCAAAGGAATTTTTTCTCATGAGAAATAATGAAAATTAGATTAATCCATTTCAGACCCCCAAAAATACACTTACAAAAGCACCTACAAAAATACACTTACATAATTGTTCGAGTTGGGAGCTGCTCGTAAGTAGAGGTACCACTGTATGTATATACGTACAGTGGACCCCCGAGTAACGAACACCCCGGAAATCGTACAATTATGTAAGTATAATATTGTAAGTGCTTGTGGAAGTGTATTTTTGGGGGTCTGAAATAGACTAACCTACGTGACATTATTCCTTAAGGGAGTAAATTCGTTCGGTAATGGCACTTGAGCAGGATTCTGGAATGAAGTTTTTACGTTACTCGGGGGTCCACTGTATATATTGGATTTTTAAAAGCTTTTGACTTTGATGTTCTTATTACCTATCTTTCCTAGTATATGCTGTATACAGTGGACCCTCGGTTAACGAAAGGTCCCGTTAACGAAAGTTTCGGAAAACGTAAGCTTTTTTCGGAATCGGTTAGCGAAAAATTCCTCGGTTACCGAAAGGTATTAGACGTGTCCGCCTGCTCCGCGCAAGCGCAGGACACCAGTGAAGCGTTGTTTACCATTGAGAGAACATTACCTAGCGCGCTCTTTCAAAGATTCACAATATATTTGGTGTCTTTTTTGGTGGTTTAGTGATTGTCACTGTGAAATAAGTCACCATGGGTCCAAAGAAGCTTCCTAGTGGCACCCCAGTGGTAGCATTCATGGAGGGAGTGTAGCATTCATGGAGGGAGTGTAGCATTCATGCAGGGAGTGTAACATTCATGCAGGGAGTGTAGCATTCATGCAGAGAGTGTAGCATTCATGCAGAGAGTGTAGCATTCATGCAGGGAGTGTAGCATTCATGCAGGGAGTGTAGCATTCATGCAGGGAGTGTAGCATTCATGCAGAGAGTGTAGCATTCATGCAGGGAGTGTAGCATTCATGGATGGAGTGTAGCATTCATGGATGGAGTGTAGCATTCATGGATGGAGTGTAGCATTCATGCAGAGAGTGTAGCATTCATGCAGGGAGTGTAGCATTCATGCAGGGAGTGTAGCATTCATGCAGGGAGTGTAGCATTCATGCAGGGAGTGTAGCATTCATGCAGGGAGTGTAGCATTCATGCAGGGAGTGTAGCATTCATGCAGGGAGTGTAGCATTCATGCAGGGAGTGTAGCAGGCATGCAGGGAGTGTAGCAGGTATGCAGGGAGTGTAGCAGGCCTGCAGGGAGTGTAGCAGGCCTGCAGGGAGTGTAGCAGGCATGCAGGGAGTGTAGCAGGCATGCAGGGAGTGTAGCAGGCATGCAGGGAGTGTAGCAGGCATGCAGGGAGTGTAGCATTCATGCATTAAAAGAAAAAGAAGGAAGTAACCCCAGAGAGGGACTTGTTACCTGAAGTCCTTTTTGGAGGATTTCCTTCCAACCATTAACACCCTGCCCCTGTCAGCAACTCTACCTTCCAGATGCTTGCAACTCTTCAATAAAGGTAAGTAAATGTTATTGTTTTTTTTTTGAGTGATTATTTTTTGTGGAGCAATTAATTGTATTTACATTATTTCTTATGGGAAATAAGGTTTCAGATAACGAAAGATTCAGATTAAGTAATAGCTCCTGGACCGGATTAATTTCGTTAACCGAGGGTCCACTGTATACTTAAGCAAGTAAGTTCATTTAGGTACAGGTACACAAGTACAATTATCATAAATAGTGCAAATTACCTAGGATAACAAAAACAAGTCAGACAGTGACCTTCAAGAACTGAAAACTTACATGAGCTTTTAGAACAAAGACAATCAAACAAATGAACTAAGAGAACAAACAAACTTTATTTTTATAAAGTGGAGTACAGTACATTATACAATTAGGATAACTGACATATATAAACTACATTATAGAAAGCCCCTTGTTATGCAAGGCATATTATTTCAGGCAGCCATGAGAGAAACTTATGATTACTAGTACATGAGAATAAGAATACTTAGTTTTTATTATATTGGAGGTATTTAGTAATTCAATAAAAAAATTAATTAGTGATGAAGCTAGGTACACAAGTTGAAGGAATGCTAGTAAGTAAGTTTATTCAGGTATACACAAATACAGTTACATAGATTATCATACATAGCAGCATATGTGTAGAAAACCTAGGATAACCCAAAAAAGTCAGACAGAGTGACTTATTTCCATTGGGGTCCAAGACAAGAGTGGAGACAATATAGGATGTAAGACTTGTTCAGCATAATAAATTGTTAGGATCACATCATGGTAAGACATTTTTTAATGGTAGCTTTGATTGGCAGTTAAAAAATGAATGCTGTTTTAGGAATGGAAATTCCGAGTTCAAATAAAAAAGAGCTGGTAGGCTTTTTTGTAGATACGTACACACTGTACATGCATTCCTGACTCAGGCTAGCTGATCTGTTGATCTACCTGTCATTAACTCTTCCTGCTTTGTAAATGAAAATGATTTTCAGTTAAATCTGGTTAAATGACATAATTAGAGTATGCATCTTAAATATGCTGGGTATACCATAATTGTGCTTTAGGTTAGAATTGGGCATTCTGTATTTTTGAAACCATAATGTCTTGCCAGGTTGCTTATTGACATTGTAAGCTGGTTTTAAAGACCTTTTATCATGATGTTTCATGTACACAAGACTTTATAAAGTCTCCTGTAAATGAAATGCCATAATGCTGTTTGTCTTTTAACCACTTGTCAGCTGCACCTTTCTCCAACACTGAAGATATCCAAGGGGTTTTATCATTCTTATTGTATGACTTACATTATCAGTTTTATCTAATTACTGTATCTTTGTTGAATTTGAGAATATAATTTATCAATATGTTTGTGAGTTAAATATTTTTAATTGATATGAAAATTAAAGTGAGACTATTACATTTACCTAATTTTTTTGTTTTGTTTGCTAGAATTTATTTTTTCTTTCCTATTTTCATATGTGAATGTTTGTTCTTACATAGATGAAGTGCGATACCTGAAAATGACAGCCTTATATGCCTGGGGAGCTAATAGCCATGGGCAGCTCGGCCTGGGCTTTGTCAGTGAGCAGGTTTGTGAAAATGTTTTATTAGATTTTTCATATTTATCATTAAAGTGATGTAAAACATAATTACTTGGTACTATTATACTATTTAGGAAAATTATTTTAAATATACAGTAGAGTACATGAATTTGCTTTTGGTGTTTATTTTAATAAATACTGTGCTGTATACAGTACAGTACATAAATTTATTTCTGGGATCACTATCCCAGTACAGTACCTTCATTTACTGTAATTTGATTTTAAATCTTTAAATATTAATGAATAAATTGATACGTTATGACTTTTTTTGGTTTCTGAGTGCATTCATCATTGTTCACCACTGTTCTTCCTGCTTATTAATAAACATTGGACTTTATATGAATTCATTAGTGTACCCTGTCTTCTTTAATACAGTAGCGTGATAATGGCTAAAGCCTTTTCATGCATGCTTGCCTTTGCAACGTCACACTTTATACTTATACGTACCTGTTCTGTGCCGTAGCTCGATCGCTAGCACACTCAGTTCACACACTGAGGTCCAGGGATCGATTTCTGGACTGGCTGGAAAACATTAGGATGTGTTTCCATAAGACACCTGCTGTCCCTGTTCACCCATCAGTAAAATGGGTACCTGGGTGTTAGTCAGCTGGTGTGGGTTGCATCCTGGGACAAAATTGACCTAATTTGCCCGAAATGCTATGCATAAGAAGGGGCTTTCTCTATAGTAGTACGTCATTGATGTCAGCTAGACCTATATACCTTGTTCATGTACTTGTAGAAATAGATATTATTATTATTATTACTATTATTATTCTGGCCAATACCTCTATACAGTGGACCCCCGAGTTTCGTAAACCCCGGAAATCGTACATTTATGTAAGTATAATATTGTAAGTGCTTGTGGAAAAGTATTTTTTGGAGTCTGAAATAGACTAACCTACGTGACATTTTTCCTTAAGGGAGTAAATTCGTTCGGTAATGGCACTTGAGCAGACTTCAGGAGTGAAGTTTTTACGAAACTCGGGGGTCCACTGTATTTTCTTGCTTTGATCTTTGTCTTGTTCTTGGTTTCTCTCATCCTTCCCTTCAAGTGGTGCCTTATTGCCATTGAAAGGCTCTCGATTCATAGAATTGGAGTTACCTTTCCTTGGATTGAAGCTGACTGCTTAATATTCCTGTATAACCCCTACAAGTTTAGTGCTTTCCCTATGAAATAAATATTTCCTTGTGCTTGCTCTATTCACTGATACTTTCTCTCCACAGGCATGTTCCATCTATAAAATGTCATGTGTGATTTTGAATCACTTGTATTTTTTTTTCAAATACACTCCTGATTATTCATATATGCTGTAAACATGTACGTATAGGCTTTCTTTGTACTTAACAATATTTTATAACATGTAAATCACACATTGTATATTATGCAAAGAAATAAAAATTTAATTTTAGTATGTTTTATTAATGTGCATTGTAACATGCAGGTGACTATGCCTACACGTGTAGAGGACCTCCCTGACAACATAAGCGAGCCTTGTATACGTACTGCTGTTGGAGGAGGTGGTCACACCTTCCTACTCACTGCTCAGGGTAGACTTTTTGGTGCTGGATGGAATACCAGCGGACAGGTACTGTACATTCTTTATTTGAAAAATAACAAACTCCTAGTAGATGCTTCTTTGCCCAGGCATATGGTATTCATCTTTTATGTTTCAACCTGACTTTAAAGAGTTCTCCAAGAAGAGCTTTAGGTCTAGGTCAGCATTTGTATTCAATGTCCCTCTGAATGGTTATGTTATATCTGTTTGGACAGTGCTGTGTGACCCCAGAGTTATGATTGTAAAAAAAATATCTGTTTGGATCTTGAGTGCGATATGATTTTTACGGCAGCTTGTTGTGTTATTTGTTTTAGAAAGCTTTCTTGTAATCCCTCAAGCACATACATCATAGGTGAGATATGATTAGATTAATTTAGTACAATGTGAATAGTGACAATTTGGGTATATTGTAGGAAATCTTGGAGTAATACACACTGTTTTTTTTGTTGTTAGATTTGTGAACAGTATTGAATTCCATTTTAGGATTTTTCCTGTCAGTTATATAGTTATTGTAAATATTTTTTTTATTTGTTTCTTCTCCCAAGTATCCGGGCAAAAACTTTAATGCCTCTACACATTGTGAAGCTTTAAAACACTTAAGCACCAACATTATTACTGCCAAGGAATGATTAGGGTTGAGAAGATGTGATGGTTGCATTTATTCAAGACTCAAAATATTGCATTGTAGAGGACACTAGACTAGGAGACTAAGGATACCTTTATTGATCACCTTAATGTAATGGAATTATATCTAGTTAGCCAATTAGTGTAAACTAATTTAACTAAATGAAAATCTGTGATTCTTGTGCTATATGTAGAGTCCCATTTTATTTATATAATTCTGCTGTATCTGTTTAATTTTATGGATAATTGTCTAATCTTGCCTATAAACAGGTTGGTGATGGAACTCAAGTGCGTGCTGTGTCAGGTTTCCAACTTATAAGGGGCTGGAGGGTCATCATATGATTGGCGCTGCATGTGGATGGGCTCATTCTATTGCCCTTAGCCAATCTGGACAAGTCTGGGTTTGGGGGTCAAACAGTCATGGCCAACTGGGGCTTCCAAAGGATGAGGTGAGATTGATAATTCCTGTAGAAATTTTAATAAAATATGTATGCATACTTTTTAATGGCATAAAAACTTGCCTGGAGATAAAACAAAAGACAGGATGAGTACTCTTTTATTTTGGCTTCACTGAGGCCCTCAATGCTCTTATATGGGTGTGAAATATGGGTGGTGAATGCTACAACAAGGAGAAGGCTGGAGGCAGTGGAGATGTCATGTCTGAGGGTAATGTGTGGTGTGAATATAATGCAGAGGATTCAGTTTGGAAATTAGGAGGTGCGGGATTACCAAAACTGTTATCCAGAGGGCTGAGGAGGGGTTGTTGAGGTGGTTCGGACATGTAGAGAGGATGGAACAAAATAGAATGACTTCGAGAGTGTATAAATCTGTAGTGGGGGAAGGCAGGGTAGGGGTCGGCCTAGGAAAGGTTGGAGGGAGGGGGGTATAGGAGGTTTTGTGTGCGAGGGGCTTGGACTTCCAGCAAGCATGTGTGAGCGTGTTAGATAGGAGCAAATGGAGACAAATGGTTTTTAGGATTTGACTTGCTGTTAGAATGTGAGCAAGGTAGTATTTATGAAGGGATTCAGGGAAACCGGCAGGCCGGACTTGAGTCCTAGAGATGGGAAATACAGTGCCTGCACTCTGAAAGGGGGGTGTTAATGTTGTAGTTTTATAACTGTAGTGTAAGTGCTTCTCTGGATGGAGTGAATGATGATGAAAGTTTTTCTTTTTCAGGCCATCCTGCCTTGGTGGGAGATGGCTGATGTGTTAATAAATAATAATATAAAATACTGAGGCCTTCTTTTGTCTTGTCCATGTTGGTACTCTAATTATGCCTTTTACATTTGGGGATGCCTTTTAATATTGCAATTTTTTTTTAATTTTGTAATAAAATATACTAAATTTTGCTGTAGGTGCCTTTCACAAGCCTTCCTATCTGCCTGGATCTGACGAATGTGGTGAGTGTTTCTGCTGGATTGCGTCACACTGCTGTTGCAACACGGGATGGAAGAGTTTATACCTGGGGCCATGGTCATCGTGGACAACTTGGGCACATAGACAGTGAAGGACAATTAGTTAAGTTACAACCTACCCCAAGAATTGTGGATCACATCGAGGGAAAGGTAAGTCTGTATCAGCTAACACTTGAAAGCAATACATAATGGAAGGATTATAATAAATGTTTTTCATTGGAGTAAGAATATATTACTGGTATTCTCAGTTATGGGCTGTATGAACCTTATGGTCAATAAGTTAAAATACAATACTAATGTTATCCATGATTTTGATTGAAGAATTAAATTTAAATTTTTGCACATTTTGAACTATTTAAAAGTGTTAATACTGTGTATTAACAGTGATAAGCAGATAATTTTTTAAATTTGAAATATTAGCATTGTGTTATCAATAATGTGTAAAATGAGTTCAGTTAGGTTCAGTTAGACTCACAGGTAATGACCCACTAGGGGCGAGGGGTTAGTGGGGACAGAAGAAGAATAGCCGGTGAGAGGAAGAACCGAAGTAGAAGAGAAAGAATCAGGACTAAACCCACCAGTATATAGTAAAATGAGTAGTAACTATATAACTACAGGTCTATCTAATAATTATTACTCCCAGGAAACTTCCCACCTAGGAAATGGACATAGTAAAAAAGATTTAAGATCTCCCAGCATAAACATAATCCATCCTAGATTCCCCATATACCATCATGGTATCCATCCTGTTTATAATCTTACTTTTTGTGTTTCCATAATGTGGCTACAACTCAAGCCTGTGTATTTTACTCCTGTCCTTTTTTTTCTCCTTTAAGTCATCCTTATTACCTTTGAATGTCCACACAATACTTCTAATTTGGCAGATGGACATAAGCATTTTGCAAAGTGGTAAAGCTAAATGACACTTGCAATATTTGTTAGGCAAATCTTGAAAAATACCTTTTCAGGAATTTTAACAAATTTGATCTTTATTCTTCCTGTAGGTTCTAAGTGTTGTGTGTGGACAGAGCACAACATATGCTCTCACTGTTGAGGGCCATGTTTTAGCCTGGGGAGATAACAAATGGGGGCAACTTGCACATGACCCAAGGTGAGGATCTCTATATTATCTTTTTAAAAACACAGACTGGCATTTGCATAACCTCCAAACTCTATTGTCTTTGCTGTTTTTTACCCATCTGACATACCTGGGGAGGGTTTCAGGGATCAATGCTCCCACGGCTCGGTCTGTGATCAGGCTTCATGGTGGATCAGAGCCTGATCAACCAGGCTGTTACTGTTGGCCGAACACAAACCAACGTACGAGCCACAGCTCAGCTCGTCAGGTACTGACCAGCCGGACTGGTCTTGTTTCCTTGTCTTGCTCGGTGGTTTTTGTAGTAACATTACCAATAAGTGTAAAATCTTTAAGAAAATGCTAAAATGAATTGTGCTGGTGCTGAATAACCCTATTGGGTTATTCAGCACCAGGCATGGTGGCGGTTCTGTCCTACATTCACCCCACATCAAGCTCGTTCATCGAAAATGACTCGTAAACCAAAAAATTGAAACTAAGTACTCCACAAAAATAAATTAGATGAACCAGATGTAAACAGCTTGTAAATGGAACTGGTATGTTGGTGCCTGAGACATACCAGGTTCCAGAATATGGAAGGAGGCTACACCGAGGTGAGGGTTTCTGTCTTGAGCTCGTTCTAAAGCAGTCTTCTATCTCGGAGACTTAGACCCACATACATTGATGCATCTTTGGGAAGTGATGAACCTGGTATGCACTACAGACAAGCATCAAGTTAGATGAGCTCTGCAAGATGGATGTCTCTCTCTCAACAATAATTATTGCCTGAGACTATGCTCTCTAGGTTGAGGGTAAGTGCGATTATAATTAAAACTCCAAGACTTAAGGTGAAAAGGTAGAAGCCATTTTTTTTTTTAACATAGCTGTTTCCCACTGAGGTAGGGTGGCCCAAAAAAAGAAGAAATACTTTCACCATCACTCACTATCACTGTCTTGCCAGAGGGGCACCAATACTACAGTTCAAAACTGCAAATACCACCACCCTTCCCATCTCCATAACCCAAGTCTGGCTAACTGGTTTTCCTGAATCCCTTCATAAATGTTATTTTGCTAACACTCGAACAGCAAGTTGTCATAAAAACCACTTGTCTCCACTCACTCCTATTTAACATTCTCATGGACTCCTATCTAGCATGCCATGGGCACAATTAAAATGTGCCCCACGTTCAGCAGCACCCCACAAGTCAGTGAGGCAGAGTCAGTTAAAGGCAGTGTGATTGAGTATTTTTTTCTATAGACTATTTTAAAAGCTCTCTGGATTCATTTCAATACTGGTATGTATGATGAAAATTTACTTTTAAGTTTCTGCAACCCTGTTGTTGAAATTTTGGATACTTCCTATATTTTTAATTGCATTTGGGGTTGGCAGGGTTATAGTACATCTTAAATAATAGCTAATCAAAATTCCTTTATGTATTTCCTGTCGAAGAACAATTTTCATTAATGGATGTGCTGTTGGAGTGCGAGTGAAGTAACTTTTATGAAGGGATTCAGGAAAACAGCCAGACAAGATTTCTGAAGGTCAGACGGGCAATGGAGGGAATGTTGCAATTGGAGGGTAGTATGATTGTGATGTCAGCACACTAATGGAAATATGGCATTTGAATGAATGATGGTGAATGCGCTTTTTTCTTTAGTTCACTTCGTCTTGATGGGAGACTGCCGTTAAGTATTGCTGCCATGTAGCCTGTGGTAGTTTTGTAAACTGCATTCTTAATTTTTGTGTATGCACCTTTTTACTCAGGCTAACATAGCTTCCTTTAAAATTGATCAAAATATCATAATACATACAGTTAACCCCCGGAAATCGTACTGCTCCCAACTCGAACAATTATGTAAGTGTATTTTTGTAAGTGCTTTTGCAAGTGTATTTTTGGGGGGTCTGAAACGGACTAATCTAATTTACATTTGTCCTTTTGGGAACAAATTCGTTCGGTAACGGCACTAGAACAGCATTCTGCAACGAATTATGTCTGATTCCCGGGGGTCCACTGTATATGTAAAAGGGTCTTTAAGCTATGCAGGAATTTTAGCCATATATTTTTTAAGGTGTAATGTCACTTATTTGTACTGTACAGCTTTCACAAATTAACAGGAATGTGGCCTACTTCACTTGTCCCTTGACAATCCCACATAACTACTTTGGTGGGGAACGTGTAACATGGCTGCGAGCTGGCTGGACGCACTGTGTAGTGGGTGTGACATCTGGTGCTGTCTATGTTTGGGGCAGAGCAGATTATGGTCAACTTGGACCTTCAGAAGATGAGAAAGATGATTCCAGCTCAGATACTGCAGCAAGTGAAGTTCTTAGAAAGCGTTGCAGGTAACTCTTCCATTCTTAAGGGTTGTGGAATATTTTAATTACTGGCTTTAATGAAATTTTAGTTATGAAAGCAGACTCAGACACATGCATAGCATTGGCCAACAAAGGCTCCACTTCACATTTAAAAATATTTTTTTTTAACTAATCTTGGTACGCTGAATACAAATCTGAATTTAGTTTTGCCCTAACACTTGCAGTTTCTGTGAAATAGAACCCACTGTGAAATATTTCACCAAGACATAGTCATCGTGGAGAATAGATATCAGGGAAACCTGACTACTGTTAGACATTGGTGCAGGAGGAATAGTCAACACAAGCAAGATAGCCTGAAAGCTGTGATGTTATTGTTTGAATTCATGACTATGGAAATTTGTTATTTGCTGGAACTGCCAGTGATCAAAGTAGCACACAAGCTATTTTTATTCAAACCACAACTGAGCTTTGGCTATCCCCTTTTCATCACTGTTGGTTGTGGGAGAGGGTACCTGAACAACTGCATATCGGATGCTTAACTTACACATTGTATCATGGAGAGGTGCCTAGCATCGCTGATAATTATTAGGTCATGCATTACCAAGTCACAAATTGTTTGGGACTGTATCTTGCTACTGTAGAGGAATGTTTTAACTATATTTTTTAAGCAAGGCTACTTTCTGTTACAGATATATTCCAAACTGCTTGAACCTCAACCACAGTATACGAGGTGTGGCATGTGGATCAGAGCATAATCTCGCAATAACTGGTAGTGCTGGTGAAAGCACTTCACTCTACACGTGGGGATGGAATGAACATGGGAACTGCGGGGATGGCACCACAACCAATGTTCATCGCCCATCGAGGGTTTCGCTTCCAGGAAACCTACAAATTATAGGAGCTGGCTCAGGGCACTCATTTGCTCTTGTTAAGCTCTTTTAATATTTCTCTTTACTGCAAGAAGAGACTTCAGATAAGTTTGGATGATAGATTGTGCATTTTTAGTGGGGTGTGTTGTGTGTATTGTGAGGCTTTATATCCAGCTAATAAATGATGTGGGTTCTTGTTTGCTCTAAATACAGTACCACGTTTGGAAAATAGTGGTTAGGATTTTTGTGTGTTATAAGAGTTATTTTAACATCTATAGTGATTACCAACTGCATATTTTACTTGTTTTTGATAAGTTCATGATAAGTCGAGGTTTCGTTATTGGCAGAAACTACCATTACTCTTAAAATAAACATTGGTTTTACTTTCATCATTAAGACTAAAATATGATTCACACGATCATCAAGATGTCAATAAGATCTTGGTTGACAGAGTATTAGCATGAGTCAAATGATTTGTACATAACCTGAAGTCTTTCCCATAGTATTTAAACAAGGCCATGGACATGCAATTTTGAATGATTCACATACATTATAAAATTACCATAGGCATAAAGACATAGTGCAAATCAAGCTTTTATTTTAGATGTTGAACTCAGGATTGAGCTTTATTAAGGTAAAAAAAACCAACCCTGGAATGGGTGAGGGTGAGGCCATGGAGAGCGAGTCCTAAAACTCCAGGACCCGCTTGCCATGGGTTCAAACCTCCCCCATTCCGTGGTTTGTTTGCAATTGTGTTATTTCAATTTGTGAGTCGTTTATTAAGCTCAGTCCTGAGCAAGGATTGAGCTTACTCAGGACTTGGTAATGCTCAGTCCTGAGCAAAATGTTTTAAATAAAGACCTGACATGCATTGTGTCTTTATTCCCACTTGTCGGCTTGTTGCCCCAGTCACCACTGTAAAACTAGTTTTCATCATATGTACATATACATCATCACTTGAGAATTTGTACTTGTATTCCTTAGAGTGGAATGCCTTGAAAAATGTCAGTTTATATGCAAGTGATAAAAACTTTTAAAATGTTTTTTATGTATTTTGTCTTTAAATAAAACAGGGAATTTTGAACTTCCTCAGGATTTGAAAAAACTTGTATACACTATGCCTGTACGTGTTTTCATCCAATCAGTAAAGGAGTGGGATAAAAGGGGGGTTATAGTAGTATTTGATGGGAGTTTGTGGTAAACCATCATTTTAAATGTTACTAGTTGACCGTTCTAGAGGTAGACCAACTTTGTAAGCTTTAAAATGAGCAGCTTAAAAATTGTAGGGCAAAAATATTACTATACATGTTCATTTGTTTAGAATCTTTATATGTAACCTGCTTACAGGATCTTCATTGTCCTGTGCACCTCTGTGAAAATAGGCTAAAATTAATTTTCTTTATCAGTTCTTTCTTTTAAATCTACTAAGAAGTAAAGTGGTTTATGCAAAAGCCGCTCGCAATGCCATGATCGTTGAGACACCTTGTTTTTGAGGCATATAATAATTTCATTTAGCAAAAACTTATTGTTTACTTTGTTAATTTATTGTCAAGACTGTATTGTGTCTGTGGTAAAGGAAAGGTGATGCATACCAATTCTTCCTCATGTCCTTGACTTTGAAATACCACAGACCCCAATAGCAATATTCCAAGCATTTACCTGCGTTACACATACAAATTTATGAAAGGAGAAATGTTTTGCACTTTAAGCATATTTTTTACAATGTAATTCTTAAACTCTTGTTTATTTGTTTTGTTTACCTTTAATCCTATTGCAATTATGTACTCTAAAAAAGTGCCTGTGCACAATACTTCTATAACTGAATTAGCAATAACTAACTGCCTGTTCATAGACCAAGCCACAGGTAGTAGACTGACCTAAATGACCCTCATGGGCTTTGCATATCAGGAAATACTGTATCACAAGTTATTTGCAGTTTCTTCAGAGTAGCATGCTATTTCTGCTAATTAATAGTGGTTATATAATTCACTATTACTCTTAACGAGTTAATGAAAAAAAGACCATATTTCAAATCTAGTTCAATACATTTTGTTGGAAACTGATAAATGCAGTATAATGAAAAGGTTTTGCCCATTGGTGGTTCCATGGATGAAACATTGTCCATAAAGGATCACATTCTATTGCATTTATTTCTGTTGTCAGTATTTTATACCATTTCTCTTTGTATCAGGGTGTAGGCAAGACTATTCCCTAATTGCAGGTTCTCAAGCAATATTCACACTGTCAATAAGCAAATGTTTGAGAAACAAGAAATGTTTACCGATTACATTTAGTGTCAGCAGTGTTTTCGTGTAGGTGTCAGTGTTGATAAACATGAACATGCAGAATGTTGTCATTGTAATCAGTGCATGTTTTAAGAGTTACGGTAGAGATGGTTTACAAAAAGACTTTACTAGTGGACTAGGAGCAGTAAAGATGTTAGATAAACCAAGTCTGAAGAAATTTTTTAGAGTAGATTTGTGAATTACTGTGATCGAAGGGAAGTTTTGAACATGTGAGGGTCATACAGTGCATGGGGAGTAAGAGAGAATAAAGTTTGATCCAAGGAAGAGGAGGGTAGCTCAAATTCTGTTCATCAAGAATCTTTCAGTATCAAGGCAGCACCTTGAAAAGTATAAAATGGTCAAGTTGTTGTAGAAAGTGGGTTTGCCACCCTCCAAGGAGGTGTATGATGCTAATGGGTTTAGTGCTTCAACATGAATATTATTATGTATTATAATCAAAAGGAAGCGCTGACCATGAATATGACTCACTATTTCTACTGCAAAGCCAACTTGCAAAGGTGGCGATGAGTGAGTCTGTCCTTTATTACAATTTTGTGTATCCCTTGACACCTTGTCATCCTTTGCACTTCTCTTATGAAGGTGTTATGAAAAAATCTATATGATTACAGTTGAGCCTCTTCAATCTTCTGATAACAAGGTATGTTTTTCTTCCTGAAAGGACTACAGGTATTTATCTGTTTAATTTTGATTTATGACAATGATTATATTGGGAAAGACGCCACTTAATTAATGACTCGCTCAATGACAAATTATAGCGACTCCTCAGGCTGCCTGGGTCGGGTTGGTATCCGTGGGCTTTTGGAATGAGCGAATATGTGGCTGCCAAACTAGCACTAGGTAAGTGTTATTTTATCAAGGCTGCAGGCAATTTTTAGTTTCTGCCTTCAGTATTGTTAGAGAATAAAGTGCATCAGATGAGAACTATAACTGAGACAAATGCATAATTGGACATAAAACAGGATGTTTTCTGGCAGTTGTGCTGGCAAGAAACCAGATAATGACTCCCCAGTGTGTGAATCCTGCCACTGTTGCTGAGGCTAATTAAATGACTGACTGTATGCAAAAGCTGCAAGATCCTCGGGGAATATTATGGCTATATACATGTATTTGATTAAATATTGCTTAAATGACATTAATACAGTATTAAAGTTCAATAACTACTCAGAAAATTAAGCACTGTCTTTGGTAATACAATAATTCACCAGAATAGTTTGAGGTTTAGTAAATATGTCTAGTGCATTTTCAAAAATATTCTTACTGGTGTTGATTTTACTCCAAGAATGCTAGGTCATAAATATGAGGCCATTTTTCCCATCAAGCCACTAATCATATTAATATTGAAATCATGTAAGAAATCTTCAAAGAAGTGATAAGGGTTATAGCATAGAGAATGGCAGGAGGAAGCCTACTACCGGTACATTCACCTCTAATCATTCTGCTAATATGCTATCCATCATCTATATGAAACTGGTGCATGTGTGACATTTCTACAAACTACCACACATGTGCTTGACCACCTCTTCCCCAACCATGTCTCTTTCTTCCTGTCTCTCCATCTGTAAGAGATTTTAGAGGAAAACATCTTTGTTAGTTGATACCTATAGTTACATTTGTGGCTTGTAAACCACTAAGAAAAGTTTTCAAATTGTAACCATCCTCTGTTGGATTGCATGATCACTGTGCTTGACATTGAAAGGAACAAAAATCAAATTTACAATGTGTATTGATTTGGTAGTTTATATTGACCATGAAAAAAAAGTTGCTGTTGGCTTGAAGGGACACAAGCACATTATGGCTTTGCTGTAAGCAAATTTTCTTATTTATATTGATTAAATATATATAAAAGAGGTTTTGTGTATAAGGGGCCTGGACATGCAGCAGGCATGTGTGAGCATATTAGATAGGAGTGAATGGAGACAAATGGTTTTTGGGACCTGACGAGCTGTTGGAGTGTGAGCAGGGTAATATTTTGTGAAGGGATTCAGGGAAACCAGTTATCTGGACTCGAGTCCTGGAGGTGGGAAGTACAATGCCTGCACTTTAAAGGAGGGGTTTGAGATATTGGCTGTTTGGAGTGACATCTAAACTGTCATATCTGGGCACCTCTACAAAAACAGTGATTATGTGTGAATGATGGTGAAAGTGTTTCTTTTTTGGGTCACCCTGCTTCAGTGGGAGACGGCTGGTGTGTAAAAAAAAAAAAATCTCAAGTTTATTAAGAAAGATTGATTGTCATTAAGGTTGCCATAGCATGTCCTCATTAAGTTACATTCATGGGGAAGCACTAAATCTGTGGGATCATACAGCACCTGAGGATTGGGAGGTTATCATGTTTGATCCAAGAAAAGATAAGAGGGAAAATAGTCTCATATTTTTTTGCTTAAAAGACCCTCGCCAGCATTTGGCCTTGAATGGGGGCCAATCAGTAAACCTTAGTTTTATTTTGTTCAGTACAGTCTAGTTCTACCACAGAATACGACAAATACTATATTGCTTCTCTGGCAAGACCTCATCTGACAGATTTCAAAGATATTAGCTTTGAAATGACTAATCTTTGCAAGTTGGTTTAACTTTATGGTAAAAGTTTTATTGCCCAAATGTTCTGATTATGATGCCAAACTTAATGTGTATATGCTGGAAGTGCTAAGCTCATAAGGGTCTTACAACATCCAGGACATGGGATGTAAGACCCTTGTATGTAATCATGATTCAAGGAAGGGGAGCTCAAGACATGTTCCCACCATAAAGAGATTGAGTTACTGATATTATATTTAATTTGTCTGCAGTGCTAGAATTAATTTCTTTAATGGAAACTAAAGGTAATTTCAGGAAATTTATCATGTTTGCTCATTTTCATAGCTAATGCTCTGTCTATTGGAAAAAAATGTTAGATTCATGTCTGGTGTATTCATACTGGAAGTCTTCTGCAGATCCAATGTTGATGTGTAGAGATGACATTTTTCTCATTTGCTCATTCACTTGAAAATCAAAATGTCCTTAAAGGGGATAACTTCAGAAATACCATGGAGGTACGTAATCTGATAAGCAGTAATTAAGTACTTTCTTCAATAAGTCATGATTACTGCAAAATTAATAACCATGAAATCTTCTACAGAAATCTCAGGGTAGTATAAATTAGAATCACTACACTGCATCTACATTTAATTACAAAAGTGATTATCAACAGCTAGTAGATACTTTTCATCAAGAGCCTTTTTTTTTGGGGGGGGGGGATAATTGTAGGAGAATCTGCAACTCCATTAATTGGCAAAGACTGGCAATCTATGCAGAAGTAAATTAAGCATGAGTTTTATTAAAATTGAGAATGTTGAAAATATGTTAGCAGAGAATTGTTTAAGAATTGTGCATTATTAACTTCAGCAAATTCTAGATCTCATTTCAGTGCTTAATTACATATATAAAAAATACAAGATAGTAAGCTTAACACAACTGTATATAATTTAATAACACTGCTCAGTTTACACCCATTTTCTTGCAAATACTGTACAAATGTATGTAAATAATATAACCATCACTTTGTAATGTGAGTATAATGTTATATTTATACTTTGAGATACTAGATTTAATGAAGTTTTACTTCTTGAATCTTGCATAAAGTTTGTCTTACTCATAATTTGCTTAATCCTTTCTTTTCAGCAAGTCTTAAATAGTAAGAAATAAGTTGGTATACACATACACTGATAAGGATATATACATATCTATACATGGGGAAGTGGTTTATAAGGACGGGCAATGTACAGATTTATGAACAATATCTTGAGCAGTACAGTACCTGCTTAGATATATTCATCATAAAACCTGTAGTGAGACTGATCTGGGTCAGAGTTGTGATCTCAGTTCATATCAAAAGTGTAATTGCTTATCATGGTGATAATCAATACAAGCAGTAAGTGAATGAATCAGTAATTTTTCTTCTTGAAATATGTATATTTTTTACTCTAGACTTTTTTTGGTGGTAGAAAAGACAGCTCATTAACAATTGATGTAATAAATATAAATATTAAATTATTTGTTTGGTAATACCAGAGATCACTAAATTTGGTTAATGTAACTTCATTTCTCATGTGGTTTTGTGTAGTCATAATACAAAAGCCACCAGAGTACTGGTATAGTGCGTGAGATCAGGTAAATTAAAGTTGTGTAACTGTTTACTTTGTTCAATGCCATTTTTGCATTAACTGTGGAGTGAGTATTTGTATTTCACACTTAGTCATAAGGCTTCAGGGAGTTTTATATTAGAACGTGGTTTGCCAAACAAAATGTGTTAAATTTCAAAGCTTTTCTTGTTTATAATGATTTTATAATTTTTTTTTATTTGTATAGCTTTTACTTTTAGTTTATAACAATACCATATATGTCAGTCATTTGTTTATATACTGTTAGGAACTGGATAATTTTTAGTAACAAAAACACTATTCAGATTTTGTATAATGGTTGAAGTCAAGATTACACTCTTATTTCTGGTGAGGAATATTACTGCTAGCTACTGTATATTTAGTCAAAGCAAATGATATTGTACTGAAAACATTTGTTATAGATACTGTATTTGCAAAACAATGTTGTACTGTATGTTTTATATAGAATGTTCATACCATAATCATAATACCTCATTCAAAAAATAAGTTGATATAAATCAAGTTGAATTACGTCATTATTGGCTTTAATTTAATTCACATGGTTCTTCTAAAAATTTCTTCATTTATATATACAGTGGTACCCCGACTTACGATATTAATCCGTCAGAGAGGGCATATTTTAAAGCGAAACAATCGTTAAACGAATCAATTTTCCCCATAAGAAATAATGGAAATAAATTTAATCCGTCCAAGACTTCCAAAAGTAGTTAAATAAATATTTTTTTAGAACTTTTGGACATTAAATAATAAATAATTTAATAAAGAATACATAAATACACATGCAAATATTGTACAATAACATGTCACTTACATTTATTGAAGAGTTGTTGATGTGTGGAGGACGGAGGAGGGGAGAAGGTGGAGTAGTATGCTAGTGTTTGGAAGGGAATCCTTAAATTAACACTGCAGGTGGTAAGTTCTTTTCTGGGGTTACTTCCCTTTTCTTTGAA
>WNWK01000774.1:212500-385583 GCA_009830355.1 Cherax destructor
ACTACATTGTTCATCATAAATTCTCCTGACAGGCTTGGATCAAATGGAATTCCCAGATATTTCACTGAAGGTAATAAAGTGATGCGACTTCAGTGCTGGAGTTAGTAGAGTGCAAACATATTTGCTCTGGAACCGACTCTGTTGTTTAGGCCTGAGGACCATCTGATCTATGTTGGGAATTCAATGTTCCCATTTTTCTTTCCAGAGGAAATTTTGTTTTCTATCTCATTCCCACCCATATTTGGGCACTATCCACTAAATCACTGATTAAACATGAAATAATGAAAAAAATTCACAGCCTGACTGACAAAGACATTAATTAACCAGAGTTAAGCAAGTCTTATGTCATTCTGTCTTCTACAGGGCGAGTTACTGTTACTGTTGTAGATTCGCCGGTACTGCCGGCCCGGGTCTTCTGCAGATGGTGACCCGGCCACAGGGTGAGGAAATTTATAATGGAGAACTGCTTGATACAGGAACAAAAACACTCCCACACAGACCTTTAACTGCAGTGTAGAACCATGTTTCCCATGAACATCTCAAGTGTACAAATTGTAAAATGTTTGTATCAAATCAAACTGCATGAAGGCAGTCAGGTGTGGGAAAAGTTCAGGAAAACATTACACATGGGACTGTACAGAAACCACTCTTAAGTGCCCACACGTGCATGAGGTAAATGATGAATCCAGCCTAACATACTTGGCACAGATTTCCATCTAAAATCAGTCAAATAAACAGACTTGAAACAAAGAAGCCTTCAAACAGAACATAGAAAACCTCTCACTGACATCAACTCAAGCATCACCTACACCTAATGCATTCATTCTCATATAACCTTCACCCACCACCCACAAACAGTTGTCCTCACAGAACCTCAATGCAGGGGATAGTTAAGAAAAAACTCACCAAATATAGAATAAAACATTTATTGATTGAAATATACAGAAGTATCCAAAAAGGTGATAACAGATTACAGTACTTAAAAAATATTATACACCCTGCTGAGGAAGTGAAATATATGAGAAATATTCATGAAAATATTTAGAATAATTACATCAGTAAATAGCAAAAATCTATAAGAATCAATGGCATTGTAAGGGAATGACTTGTGCAAGAGGAAGGCACTCTCTCAAGCAAGAGTAGGCAAGCGTATAGTGTTTAGAGTGTTGGTCAATGCACAAGACAAACACTGAAGGTACAATTTTTACATCACACTATGAATAGCCAATGAGATCCTGTTAAATCAGTAGTATTGATTTCTTTGCATACATTAAAAAAAGTACTGCATTCATATATTTGTTTTGTATAAATATTACAATGCACAAAAAATGAGTTAGACTAGACATTAAAATAAGCTTGCACAGTACAATATTTGGTTTTCACATGCCACAAAAGGTACAATTAATATCCATATCTGTCACAAAAGGTATAATACCCCAAATTAGATAAAGAATATCTTTATAACCTTAAGTTTGTTATTTCCCCTCCTTTTCCTTAAAGGCAAGTGCCTTAATGCCAGTAAGGGGCAACTGATCTAAATACTCATAAGGGAGGTTCCTTAAATGCTGATGAGAGGCTCTTGATCCAAGGAAATGAAATTGTCCTGTCTCTTGGATCAAGCTTGATTGCCTCCCATTTCCCAGGTGATGTATGACCCCTAGAGTTTGGCACTTTCACCCTAAATATAATAAAAATATTAATCTAAAGAATTAAACCTACTTTCACTTTTCTTGAAATAAATTTTACTGCTTCTAATTCTCCGAGGTGCAAAGTGACCTCCCTACAGATTCAACGCTCCCCCATGAAGTAATATAATAATTTAGCTATTTTTCTTTGTGATGGTGATATCATATTACGTTAGGAACAAAATCCTAACATGAAACATCAACAAGAAGACAATTACATTTCCGCTTTACATAAGCAACTATACATACGTATTTGCTAATACAACAAATTAAGAAAGAAAAAAATCGACACTGATGGACAATTTATCAAAAGTGAGTTAATAAAATGTCATGAAATGTAAAAATTATGACTTTCTTAGCTGAAATTTTTGGTATAGTACATTATTATATATTTCCAACACTAAAGTCACATATTACAACAGCAAAAACAAAAAAAAAAAAAAAAAACATGTAATACTGACAAGGTAGAGTGTCAAACAAAATACATACCCAGTAATATACAATGTTAATTTTGTTGAAACATTAACTAAAGAAATGTACTGCTCTGTCAATATTACATTTATAAAGATTGTACTAAAATGTGTGACTGATATTCACTACTGACTGATATAACTTTCAGAAACTGATAGCTAAGTTGAAATAATTCCTGCAAAGCTAATTTAAGAATACGAGTATAAATAAACTAAGAAAAATAAAGATTTTGTATCTTTCCTGATTAGAGTACAGTAGTATGTATATCTTATGACCATTATCTACTTTTCTGCCATTATTAAATCCAATTATCTTTAATATAGCAAAATCTTGTACAGAAAGATAGTTACATCACTGTAAACAACTGTGTTCTATTAATAGTATTATAATTATTATTATTATTATTATAATCAAATAGAAGCGCTAAACCACAGGGGTTATACAGCGCTGCAGGTTATTGTAGGATGCAGGGAGAGTGGGTTGTAAGAGGGAGATGGACGATTAGTAGGGTATGGAGTGCAAGATGACGGTGGATTGTGCAGGGGAGGAGGGTAGCAAGAGATCGAGGTAGAAGGGACTGAGGGAGGTGCTAGAGGTATAATCTTCAGAGTTTGTGTAGTAAGTCAGTTTCTGTCAAAAAGTCAATGAGAGAGTCAGGATTAAAGGAGGGGCCATCTGCAAGAAGGGAAGGTAAAGAAAGGGCCGCAGAGCGAAGACGTCGTTGGAGGTAAATTCTGCGTGCTCGTTGATAGAGTGGGCAGTCCAACAGGATATGTCGAACAGACACTGGAACCTGACAATGCTCACAGAGAGGGGCAGGGAGCCTCTCCATGAGATACCCGTGAGTAAGACGAGTGTGGCCGATGCGAAGACGGGAGAGTGTAGTCTCCCAACCTCGACATTGGTGACAAGAAGAAGGCCAGAAACCTATTATTATTATTATAATCAAATAGAAGCGCTAAACCACAGGGGTTATACAGCGCTGCAGGTTATTGTAGGATGCAGGGAGAGTGGGTTGTAAGAGGGAGATGGACGATTAGTAGGGTATGGAGTGCAAGATGACGGTGGATTGTGCAGGGGAGGAGGGTAGCAAGAGATCGAGGTAGAAGGGACTGAGGGAGGTGCTAGAGGTATAATCTTCAGAGTTTGTGTAGTAAGTCAGTTTCTGTCAAAAAGTCAATGAGAGAGTCAGGATTAAAGGAGGGGCCATCTGCAAGAAGGGAAGGTAAAGAAAGGGCCGCAGAGCGAAGACGTCGTTGGAGGTAAATTCTGCGTGCTCGTTGATAGAGTGGGCAGTCCAACAGGATATGTCGAACAGACACTGGAACCTGACAATGCTCACAGAGAGGGGCAGGGAGCCTCTCCATGAGATACCCGTGAGTAAGACGAGTGTGGCCGATGCGAAGACGGGAGAGTGTAGTCTCCCAACCTCGACATTGGTGACAAGAAGAAGGCCAGAAACCTATAACCGGTTTAATAGAATGAAGTTTGTTATTCAGCAGGTCAGACCAGCGTTGCTTGCCAACGGGTGCGAAGGTGGGTAGCAATGACCGCAAAATAGTCCGTGAAAGGAACACCTCTATATGAAACTGGAAGGTCATGTACTGCTGACCGCGCAGCAGTGTCTGCCTGTTCATTGCCCTGTACGTCAACATGACCAGGGACCCAACAAAAGACAATATCTTTATGCTTGCTAAAGATACGGCGTAACCAAAGGTGGATACGAAGAACTAGGGGTGAGGTGTATCAATTTTACGGATAGCCTGTAAAGCACTAAGGAGTCTGAAACGACCACAAATGGTGATACAGGCATAGATGCAATACGGATAAGTGCCACAAGAATGGCATACAATTCAGCCGTAAATATGCTAGCCGAGGTAACAGATGCCCTCGTACGACGCTGTCCGGAAACACTGCTGCGAATCCGACGCCGTCAGATGACTTTGAACCATCGGTGTATACTGCGATGGCATGGGAATGAGAACGGAAATGGTCTAGAAAGAAAGAGCGAGAAGCCGCCGTAGGCAGTTGGGCTTTGCGCAAGGTAGAGGAATAGAACAGACACGGACAGCAGGAACTTCCCAAGGGGGTAGAGGAAAGGGTGAAGCCACATGAACATATAAAGGCGGAAGCTGAAGGGAAGACAAGAGTGAATGCAGACGAAGAGAAAAGGGACGAAGTAAACAGGGGCGACGAACAAATAACGAGTGTCTACTAACATCTGTGACAATCCTATACATGGAAGGATTGCGGAGGTCATGAGAGCGAACATAATAGCGAATGCAATGTGCATCACGACGATCGGACAAGGATGGAATGTTCGCTTCTACATAGAGGCTCTCAACCAGGGAAGAACGAAAAGCACCAAGGCATAAGCGTAATCCCTGGTGATGGATGGGATTAAGGCTGGAAAGAGTGGCAGGAGAGGCTGCCGAATATATCTGGTCACCATAATCGAGTTTCGATAGAATTAGGGCTGAATGTAGGCGAAGGAGAGTTCTACGATCAGCCCCCCATGAAAGATGTGCGAGGGTTTTAAGGAGGTTCAGCCGGCTATGGCAAGTCGCCTTCAGAGAGGTAATGTGAGGTTTCCAGGACAATCTGCGGTCAAACAGGAGGCCGAGAAACCTGACTGTATCACGTTCTGGGATACGTGAGCCGTATAGGTACAATGGATGATCAGAGACCACTGAACGTCTAGTGAACGTAATTTGATGAGTTTTGCCACTAGAAAACTTAAACCCGTGAGTGGTGGCCCAATCAGAAACCCGGTTGATGGCATGCTGGAGGGAAACTGCAATGAGGTGACAGTCAGCACCTGCACAAGCTATAGCAAAGTCATCCACATAGAGCGATGACCAAATATTGGATGGGAGAACAGATGGGGGACACCTTCAGCTTGGACAAATTCCGGGGAGAGTTCATTACGAACCCGGACCCGGAAATGTCTGTCAGTTAAGAAAGCCTTAAGAAAGAATGGTAAGTTGCCTCGGAGGCCTAAGGAGTGGGCCTGGGCCAAGATATTATATCTCCAAGTTGTATCATAAGCCTTCTCAAGGTCGAAAAAGATAGCGATAACCGAATGGTTATTCGCAAAGGCATTACGAATATACGTATCCAAGCGCAGCAAGGGGTCAATGGCAGAACGGCCCTTACGGAAACCATACTGACTAGGGGAGAGACTATTGTGAGTCTCTAAATACCACATCAAACGTCTATTAACTAGATGTTCCATTACCTTGCAAACTGCACTGGTAAGAGCGATGGGACGGTAGTGAGAGGGATCACGTCCCGTAGCACCTGGTTTTCGAAAAGGGAGAACAATAGCAGACTTCCACAGCTGGGGAATAACTCCTTGCGACCATATAAGATTAAAGAGTCGTAAGAGGACAGTAAGAGCAGACTGATGTAAATGCTGTAGCATACGAATATGTATGCCGTCTGGCCCAGCTGCCGATGATCGGCAAGCAGAGAGTGTTGCCTCCAGTTCTTGAAGGGTAAAAGGCACATTATAGGATTCTTCTCTAAGAGAAGAAAAATCTAAGGGCTTTAACTCGCTGGCAGACTTAGAAGAAAGGAACGAGGGGCATAGATGGAGCCCCTGAGAAATGCGGACGAGATGGTTACCAATTTCAGTGGCAACGGCAAGAGGGTGTGCTATATCGACACCAGCAACCTGAAGAACAGGAGCCGGGTCGGGGGAGAATTTACCACTTAATTTCCGCACTTTCTTCCAGACTGCACTCATCGAGGAAGCCGAAGTGACAGTAGAAACGTAATCTCGCCAGCAAGTGCGTTTAGCATCACGTATGACACGACGAGCAATAGCTCTCTTCTGCTTGAAATCAAGGAGTCTCTCTGTGGTTCTGTTATATCGATACCTGCCCCATGCAGCACGTTTCAAACGCACTGCCCGAGCACAAGCAGGAGACCACCAAGGCACGCACTTCTGAGGATGCTTGCCCGAGGTTTGGGAATAGAATGTGAAGCCGCTGTGAAGATGGAGGACGAAAAGAGATGTAAAACCTCATCAATGGAGGACGAGATAGGAACCTCATGAAAGGCAGTAAGATGTGCGTAAAGGTCCCATTTCGCCCGGTCAAATTGCCAGCGTGGGCAATGAGGAGGTGGAGAAAACAGAGGGACTTAAGGATGATTGGGAAATGATCGCTGTCATGTAAGTCCGGGAGGACAGACCAGGTGAAGTCAAGGACAGTAGATGAAGAGCAGATGGAAAGATCGATGCAGGAGAAAGAATGAGTTCGGGGATCAAAATGGGTAGGAGTACCCGTATTTAAAACATGGAGGAAGAGAAGCAAGAAATGCCTCCAACTGAATGCCACGGGAGTCACAGTGCGATCCTCCCCAGAGAAAATGGTGTGCGTTAAAATCGCCGAGTAATAGAAGGGTGGCGGTAAGGAAGAAACCAGAAAATCAACATCTGGGATAGACATTGCCCGCGAAGGGAGATATAAAGAACAGAGTGTATACCACTTATTCAAGTGGATACGGGCTGGTGTAATGTAAGGAAGAAGGAACATAGAGCTGACGGTATGGAACACCAGTGCGTATAAGAAGAGCACTTTCGTTAAAGGTTCCATCGGAAAAGGATCCGATGAATATAACAAATCATAGCCTGAAAAGGGCCTGATAACAGTGGATTGTAATTTGGGTTCTTGCAAACAGACCCCAACAGGGGAAAACTGAGAGAGCAACACCTGAAGCTCACCCCGGTTACCCCTGAGGCCTCGGATATTCCACTGTAAATAAGCCATGATTTATGGAGAGAAAGATATAAGTGGAAGTGAGAGGAATCTATGGACTAGGGTTAGAAAAGTCCACGTGTGGAGGCAGCGGAAGACCTGTAATCAGAGAAGGAGGAGGACGTTGTGAAGGAAGGGGGGGTTGAGACGAAGAAGAGAGATGAGGAACCTCAGGTGGAGTAGTGTCCATCATCTGTCCAGTCTCTGTAATATATTCTGCAATAGCTTCCAGTGTTTCGGAAGTCAAAGATGCAGAATGTGGGACTACATTAGAAATGGAAGAAGAGTGAGCAACGATCGGGGAGTCTATAGACTGCACTAAAGTAGAGGGTGAGGAGATAGAAGAGGAAACTGTCGAAGGGGCTTGGGAGGGGACAGGGGATGAAGGTAGTGTATGAGGAGGAGGATGAACCTCCACACACGTTATAGAACTAGTCAGAGGCGAAGGACCTGGCAGTAGGGTTTTTTTGCCGGGCTTATGAGAAGGAGGGGGGCGCTGAGGTTTAGGTGAAGAACGAGGACGTGTAGACTCAGGATTGTGCGAGTGAGTAGAGGAAGGAGTGTGGACAGTATGGGAAGCCGAGGTAGGGACCTCGGAGCCAAGAATATCAAAAGGATTCGAGACAGGGGTGATTTGGATGAGGCAACCACAGAGGAAGCCGTGGAAGTTGGGACCCCAGAAGCGGGCGACGTTTAGCAATGCGAGAATAAGAAATACGGGAAGTTTCCCTTGAAGGCGAAGATGAGAGACAGCCATAGCATAGGAGAAGCCTTCCGCCCTTTGAGACAACGGATTTCCGCTCATTCAGGTAAACCTGACAACGGCGAGAATATGAAGGATGTGCCTCATGACAGTTAAGGCAAGAGGGAGGTAGAGTACAAGAAGAACTGGCATGGTCGTCAGCACCACAGACTGGGCAATCGGCCATGGACCTGCAATATTTTGCTGGATGACCAAAACGCCAGCAGTTTCTACACTGCTGCGGTGTAGGGGTCACCTTTCGAACTTGTAAACGTTGACCTGCAATGTAGACCGAAGGTGGCAGTTCTCGGCAGTCAAACGTTAAATGAGCTATATTGCAAGGATAACGTCTTCGCTTATTGGCTGGGAGGACAAAAGTGTCAACTTTAAGGATAGGGAGTTCTTGGAGCTCAAGCTGCTCGAAAATGTCATCACCACATGTCTGGAAATTCCGTTGGACAATGGTGTGGGGCAAAATGACAGAACCACAACAAGAATTGAGGGAATGGTGCTTGTCAATAGTAACAGGTGTATTGTCAATGGTCGTAAGAAGAGAAAGATCACGAGCTTGGCCAGCATTCTGGACCGTGATGATGCGATGCCGCTCTTGAGAGCGTGAAATGAGATGTTTTGACCAACATGGCGTAGTAGAGCCTTACCAATACTATGGTCTGAAAGATAGGTATTAGGAGAAGTTGGACGAAGAGTAAAAACTTTGTCCATTGAGTAGTTTGAAACAGAGAGTTTAAGGGAGTGAGTGACGAGCTGGTCGTTTCTGCGATGAACGAGAAGGAGTGTCGAATCGTCATGTGTGGGTCTTGGTCGTTTTTGTGTGGGACCGGGTGGTCCGATGGGAGACGGGCGAGCGATTCGAAATTGCCGCACCGTCGAGGGAGAAGCCGGAATCAAGGTCAGAGAAGAGCGAAGGTCAGACGTATCGAAAGGGCCAGTCGGGACCCTGGTACCTGAAGCAGGTGACGAACCAGCACCAGCAAGAGGTACAGGGGCATGAGAGGTGTCCAAAGAGTCATCCGTTAACGAGGCAGGGTCAGTACTGGGTGCGGTATCAGGAAGGGGCCCGGGGTAGTGGGTTCATGGATTGGGTCAGCCATGGTTAGGTTACTTCTTTCTTTTTATTTTTAAGAAAAAAAGAAAGAAGAAAAGAAAATAAAAATAAAAAAGAATAAAAAAGGGGGAACGTGGAGGAATAGGTCCTAGGAGGAATGAAAGGGAGCGCAAATCCCCTCCGTGCCCAAGAGGACCTCAACACCGCAAGTAGTGCAGATGCTGCATGGAACCCGTGCCATACCCTACCCTTCACGCCAGTAAACCAGCAATCCGGGATAGCAACCTCACATCCACCGAGCCATCTCGGCGGACAAAGAGAGGGCGGCCGGATATCCGCCACAAAGCATACCGCCTTCGGCCACCACCCCGGAATCCGAAAGGTGGCCTCCAGAGATACACCCGTCGCCCGAAAGATACCCAAAGCCACCCCGGGTGACCGGAGAGGGATCGGGACATCCCCAGGCGATCCAGATTCCACGGCAAACTACACCACCGCCAAGGACCTCAACAGAATGGGATGGACTACGATACCCTTCCCCTACCTAGGAACTAGAATGCCTGAGGAGAGAAGCTCCCAGGGTAAAACTGGGAAGGAAATAAGGGAGGGATGAGGAGGAGGAGGAGGAAAGGGAAAAGGGAGGATGGGGGAGATGGGAAAAGGGGGGGATTGGGGGTATTAGGTTCGGTCTGAGGAAGAAGACACAAAGGTCCAATTCCTCAGACCGATAGCCTCTTTACCACGTCAAGGAGCCCCCCTTAAAGAGGAATAGTATTATAAAAGCTTTAAAATATACACGTATGGGAAAAAATCTAGAAAATAACTTCGAAAAATACTGATAGTGGAATACAGGTAAGCCTAGTTGAAACTTAATGGGTTGATTCAAGAAGTGGCCCTTGTTTCAAAGGGATGCTGCTTTATAAAGTCCACAGTTTCAGCCAGTTAATTTTTTGCCCAAAATGGTAACATGGCTCAAAAACATACTGAGTAGCACTTCACAATGAATGCCTGTAGTATGTAGGCACAACCTCCTGTTATTATCGCCAAAATATAAAGTTGCATGCTTCATAGTTTCACATACATACATATGTGAAACTTAACACAAAATGAGTGCACTTTTTACACCAGCCATCCATGCACACATACCATGTATTTTTTGCAAAACCAAGAAACATAACCCAGTTTCATTTGTTGCATAACTATACACAATCTGTATAACCCAAGCGGGTTTGGTGCTTGATTTCAAATATGTATAATAATACATAATGTAATACATGGAATACTCATCTTATGCAGGTCAGAATGATGCATATCAAGGCTTTCTGGGGTCAGTTTATAATTTTTTTGTGAATGAATGCCAAAGAAAATTCAGTGTCTTCTACATTTAAAATTCCCAGTATGTATTATTATTATTATTATAATCAAATAGAAGTGCTAAACCACAGGGGTTTCCCAGTATGTAGAAAGTCACTATTTGCAGTACAATACAATGCTGGACATGGTTCCTTGATCGCTAAATGTTAAGTACAAGAAACCCAAACTGTTGTTTGTATTGCTGGCCATAACACTATATAAATTATTATTATTATTAGAATCAAAAGAAAACACTATATAAAACAATCAAGATTTGCAATGTTGCTCTAACAAGACCATGCGCACACGTGTGTGATTATGGCTTCAAAATCTAGTTGACATGTGCCATGCACCATTAAGACACCTAGATTAATGGAAATGATATGTAAGGACCTCTTTCAAAGATGGTTGAGCTCATTTAAGGTTATGAATAAATTGCCACATGTTCAACTGGGTTTCATTAAAGTGATCTTGCTGTATTGTACAACTTTTCTCAGTGAAGTTACAGCTTTTAGTCATCCAAAACTTAGCATTTCTTTCAAGACATACAGTACCATCTTTCTCACAAAACCTTGCAATATATTTTGAACCATCTTGACTGGTGCTAAGTGCAACTTCCTTTTAGTTCAGGTGTTCACAACTTTGATCTTATAGAAGTGCAATGGCATCATATTCATCATTTTTTTAAATCCACTGTCATCACAAGGAAACACATAGGTCCATGTTGCTTCCTTAAAAATTTGAAGTGTAAAAATGTTGACATCATTCTTCCATTATTTTCTCATGTTCAGTCTCAGCTGATCTTGCTTCAATATTTTCTTGAGTATCATAAATTTTTGCCTTACTGTCTGATCTCAAGTATTACTTGCAATCCTTTTGCATGCCATGGCTAATGGCCATAGATGAGGATAGATAATGGGTTTCAGATAAGCGAGGTTGCTGCTGATTAATGGGGTATTGTTTCTGCTAAGCATCATAACACCATGCCACTTAAATTTAAAATTTCTTGCATCTTCACCTAGGCTTAACCTTAAGAAACTACCATATAAAATTATAAGGATTTAAAGTACAAAAGATATCTTTTTAAAAACATCCAGTAAAGGAACACACTGTACAAGACTTTGCTGTGCTTAATGCAAGCAAGAAATATTATGAGTGGATAAGTACAATACTGTAGTACTGTACTCTCAAGTATTTATAGAAATGTTACATATTAGCCAGTAGAGTAATAATATTACAACAATTATTAGTTATAAGTATAGAAATAATTACAAGATATAGTATTGTAGTTTAAAAATGTAATAATAGTGTAAGTACACAGTTCACAAGAAGTTTAACATCTTTGGTAAAAAATATAACTCCAGTACTTACTGCATTCATATAATACTGTACAAACTTGCTTATCATTACAGAGTACTGTAGTAATCATGAAAATTTAAACTAGTAAAAAAAAATTGACCCCCATAAGGGGGGTTTCTTGGTGTTGGTGAGGGGTTTGTAATTCAAAGAATTGGATTTGTCCTCTCCTTCCTTGGATCTGTACCTGACTGCCTCCTGTTCCATGATCCCTACAGGTTTAGCACTTTCCCTAAATATAATAATAATTAAGAATTTGGAAACTTAATATACTAATCTTTCATATAAAACCTGCTTGATATACTGAATAGTACAATTTTTAGTTATGTTATAAAAGTGTGTGGTGTGTAGAAGAGACTGGGTCAATCAATTACTCACAAAAAGGTCTAAACTGCTGGGTCATTTAGGGCTGGCTGCACAATATAGGAGGGAATGCACTTTGAAATAAAGTGCGGAAGGAATATGATGCATGGTATGATCAAGAAGAAAAACAATCAAAGCTGGTCCTGCAAACTGGTGACTGTTGAAAAGCATCTGCATTAAAAAGTGAAGTACAGTACCATCATAGAAAAAAGGTCAACAAACTAAATCCTACTCTTCTTATGATAATAAGAAGAGTAGAAAATAGTTAATATGTTCTTTAATAAACTGGATTTTTTTTTAAAATACATTGCAGCAGAGGTGTCCAGCAGTCTTTGCAAAGTGAAACCTTTCCATGAGATGATCATGATTGAACCTGGTGTGACTGATGTAAAGGCTGCAATACAATGCAATTAACTACCACAGCTTACAACAATGAAGTGAAAGTACTTGAAAGCCAAGCTGTGGTCTGATAGAAAATAGCTTATTGATAACCATTATTGAGAAATAACATTACTGATTATTTAAGTGTTGTGTCAAGACTGGGGAAAAAATCAGAATGAGGTAACCCTACACGAGTTTTCATTTAGAGCAAACTGATGTCAATGCCACGAGGAAAATGTTAAAATACCAAAACTCCTGGAATATCTTACTAAAAATCTTTAGCATCCTTTACACGGTTTAAAGGCAAAGGCGGCATCCATAGGTGATTGAATGTAACAAGATCTCTGCCTAATGTAACCTTGGTGCTATAGTGTAGGCTCACAGTGAAAGAAGTACTGAGATACAGCCTCTGCAACAACACAGCTAAAACTTTTAACAAAATTTAATATACAGGCAGAATTTTATAGCACTTGTGCATTCCAGATTCACAAGACATCTAAGAATATAATCCTCATGAATTCAGGGATTCAACTGTGAAATAGTGTGCAGAAAGCAAGTTTATGCAGTATTACTCTTCATATTACAGTGGTGTTACATTAATCTTAACATCACTGTATGGCAAAAGTTACTATTGCTTTATTCAAACACATACAAAATACCAACAATATTACTTTCATTAATATCCACAAATTACATTCTATTAAAAGAAACTAATTTTTCATATAAGTTCATTTTACAATCAGATTTAACGTTCATGAAGCTCAAATACGTATATAATTTACAGAGAGCAAATGATGACATTTAAAAATTGAGTGGAAAAATGGTTACAAGTATTTCTTGCTGCTCTATGATGTAGGTAAGACAAAATTTGTAGCAGCATCATGGTAAATTATGTCTTTGTATCACTAGTTAAGCTTAACCTGCGTACAGGTACTCCTCACTTAACGACCGAGTTCCGCTCCTAAGAGTAGGTTGGTAAGCGAATTTGTCATTAAACGAGGAGCCACCCCTTACTGATATTTCAAGCATACTGTACTGGTAGTGGGGTTGTGTCACCCATCTTTTGATATTGTTTTAATGTCACCTTTGCACCATTTATAACATTTTTAGTATATTAAAAATAGAACTAGGCATTAAAAAACAATAAAAAAGTAAAATACACATACAGTACACTGGTTGGAGAGTTGGTTGTAAGTCCGAGCGGTCGTTAAACAGGTAGGTCATTAAGTGAGGAGTACCTGTATTCCTTATGCTTTATGACTTCCTCATCAAACTTTTAACACAATGCACATGCATAATTTTAACTTAAAAGTATATGTGTGTACTTAACATTTCATAAACACATTTGGTCAATATAAATACTCTTAGTGTTGCATTAAATAAACAACTATTTCTGTGGAATTCAGTAGTATTACCTAAAGCCTGTTCATGCCGAAATGGCAAGAATGTACAGTAAAAACAGAGCAATTCATAAAGATATAATTTATATACACCAGTAACATTATCAACCACTACTCCTCTTTGTCACCAAGGCAAGTCCTTACACATATAACATATAATATACAGCCTCCACATCAAAACTCCCCTAGGATTTAGAGGTGCTCATTTAACAGTTTTTACTCTAATTCAATATTTGGCCTCATCAGAAATTTCACCAAGTTGTCGATCTTAATTTTAATCATAATAAAATAGAAGCCATGTACATTTTTGTACTGCATACTTTGCCATAATTCCGAGTTAAACCGATGGTTAAAATACATTTTACAAATATCTTTTGATAGTCAACTCTAGACTAGATATACTGTATAAATAAATCACTATTACAATTAGAAATATGACTCCAAATTTGGCACCATTATTAATAAATGTTATATATGTCAAAACATTTACACACAGGTAACAAAAACTTTATTTATATATCGCTAAAACTCTACTTATTACTGTATAAATGTGAGGTAACATTCATGTAACCATACAATAAATGCAATATTATGCCTTACATACATGATTAAAAAAAACTCTCCATTAAGCAATATCTGAAGAGTAAACATGAGTTTGTCACCAGTAGAAATAAACCATATAATGCACTTTAATATATCTAAAGAATAATCTAAATACACCTTATTCTTTATGCACTGATACAATAACCTCTACCTACAAAATATATTAATACTTGTATCACAAACATATGGTTTAACATATATGTGTTTTCCATCCTTAAGAGGAGTTGCCTTAGACAATTACAAGTTCCTAACATTATTTGCAAAAATAAAAAACAGCACATTACTGATTAAAAGACCACAGACAACAATAAAATACGGCTTTGTTGGGACAAAATATGAAGTCAAACTTTTACTGCAACTTTAGTCTTACAGTAAAGAGGATCAACATTAAGTGGTACAGTGCTGTAAACAAAACACATGTAACATTGTGTTTCTATGTTGTATATGAAAAGACTTGATTACTGATTAACACCCATAACTAATAAGAGGAATGTGACTGGGGAATACTGTACATGACATATTTGCTTCAAGTATTATTATTCTTATTATAATCAAAATTAAGCGCTAAACCCCCAAGGGTCTTTACTCCACATAATGTCGGGTATTCCGTGGGTCAACACCCCTGTGGCACAGTCCTTGACCAGGCCTCCAAGTGGATCAGGGCCTGATCACCCAGGCTGTTACTGCTGGCTGCAGTGTATATGCTATAAATCCTAAAACAATTCCTGGACCTGCTTTGCCCTTTTGGAGCAGTGGCTCACTACATTAATTAGTATCTTATCTTTAATGTCTGCATCTTAAAAACATTTACTCTTATCTGAATGCTACTTGTTGCATTGTTTTTATAACAATTGACAGGTTTTTAATTACCAAATATAATATTTACTAGTATCTGCCATTTACATAGAGAATAATGTTGTAGTATAGTTTAGTAATACTGTATACAGTATAAAAATGTCACAGGTCTTCCCATAATAATTAAAGAATGTTAGGAACTCTAATACCATCATTCATTAGCGTGTACGTGTTTAGGTTTAGTTAACCTCCCATAACAAGATTACTTTACATAAACTGAAGGTTTACATCTGACAAAAGGGAAGATATCCTCTCTATAATAGGTGGAAACTATATACTCTATACAGTATGTGGGACCAGGAGACCCATGGCCTACTGAGGATCCTTTTCCTTTAAGCCAAAGCTGAGGTTGTATCCTACAAATCAAGGGTTCTTAACCTCTTTTACAATAACAGACCCCCAATGGATTGCCCAATATGGCCCCATACACCCTTCACTAGACTGTCAAAATCATCATCACCAGTCTTATTAGGTACCAGTATGACTTCAAAAGAAGTAGGTTGGTTTTACTTCACAAATGGATAGCTAGGAACAGAACAGCTTAAAGAAAATCATAAGGATTTTATCATTTATTTATAGAAAAATGGCAAATTGTTCAGAGAACGAGTCCCACACCCCCGGTTAAGAACCCCTGCTATAAATCATTCAGTTACTGATTCGACCCAGTTATGCTTACCCTGGTATCTTCACTGACTTAGCGATGCATACACCATCCATTTTGTAATGCCAGTGGTGTGTTTATGTAATGTCAAAGTCATTTTTAATTTTATTTTTCTACTGCCATTATCTTAAGTAAAATTCCATAATACAAATAATTATTAATAAATAGCACCACCGAAGCATGAAAAGGTGGCACAATACTGAAATTTATTTTGCAGAAGAACTACTGAATAGTGTTTAGAGGACCATTAAGAAAATACAAAAAATAAAATATAATAAAAAATGAATGGGTTGGTGTCTGAGATAAGTAAAAAACTAAGATCTATTATTATTATTATAATAATAATAAAAAAAAAGTGCTAAACTAAGATCTGGTAGATCAAACATTAGAGTTCAGTTTCAAAAATATTACTGAAAGTATTGTACTAACACACACACACACACACACATACATTGTGTTAACACACACACACACACATATACATTGTACTAACACACACACACACACACATACATTGTACTAACACACACACACACATACATTGTACTAACACACACACACACACACATACATTGTACTAACACACACATACATTGTACTAACACACACACACACACACATACATTGTACTAACACACACACACACATTGTACAGTGGACCCTCGGTTAACGAATACCCCGGAAATCGTTCAATTATGTAAGTATAATTTTGTAAGTTCTTGTGGAAGTGTATTTTTGGGGGTCTGAAATAGACTAACCTACGTGAAATTTTTCCTTAAGGGAGTAAATTCGTTCGGTAATGGCACTTGAGCAGACTTCAGGAGTGAAGTTTTTACGAAACTCGGGGGTCCACTGTACTAATGCACACACACACATACATTGTACTAACACACAAACATACATTGTACTAACACACACACACATACATTTCAACCTGATCCACTGAGCAGGAATGAGATGTGTGTAACACAAAAAGAAGGAACATGTGGAGAGAGACGCATATAGTCAGTACAGTGGACCCCCAAGTTACGAGCATAATTCATTCCAGAAGGCTGCTCAAGTGCCATTACCGAACGAATTTTCTCCCTTAAGAAATAATGTCAAGTAGGTTAGTCCATTTCAGACTCCCAAAAATACACTTACAAAAGCACTTACAATATTACATTTAAATAATTGTACGATTTCCGAGGTGCTCGTAACTCGGGGGTTCACTATATGTGGAAAAACCCCAGTAAAATAGGACATTTACAAAAGTAAATGGTGGTACATTCGGCTCTTTAATAAAACTCTTCTATACAGTGTGATTTTGTTGTAAGTCTTCTTCTTTCAACAAACTGGCCATATCCCACCGAGACAGGGTGGTCCAAAAGGAAAGACGGAAGTTTCTAATTTTAAATTTAGTAATATACGTATACAGGAGAAGGGGTTACTAGCCCCTTGCTCCCGGCATTTTAGCCACCTCTTATGACAAGTATGGCTATGGAGGGAGAATTCTGTTCCACTTTTCCATGGGGAAAATGTGCATCCAATATTGAATAGTATGTATTATTAAGGCTTTTCTGCACACTCAAATTTTGAATGTACTTTTTCACTCGCATTTTCAGAATATTGTGCTATTTGCAGGAGGGTTATAAGAGAGCTGACTGTAAAAACTGAAATGACAGATAAATCAGGATGACAAAGGAAAACATACTGAAGAAAAGACAGTTAGGTAGAGTGAAAAGAACTCAGGTGATATGAGAGTGAGGATACAGTAGCCTTCAGAGTTATTCATGCCCTTGTTAATGTATCCTTAAAATTTCATTTAGCACTAATAAATGCAGGTGTATATTCAATAATTTTACATAAAAATAAATAAAAAAGTAAAAGACTTATATGATGATAAATAATGTACTTGTAACTTTGGTTACTTATACAGGCAGTCCCAGCTTTACAAATGTCAACCTTGATAATTTGTTAGACAAGCATAAGAAGAAATTAGAACATGACATAATTTGACGAGTGTTAACATTTTATAACTTTCTCTGCTTAAGGATGGCATGCAGTTTTTGTGCTTGTCTTGCTCTGAAATAGGTGGCAGCCTACATGAATGCTTATAATTTGCCCACAAGTAACATTACATTTACGTTCTGCACTATCCAAAATAAGTTATGAAAGGCTAGAGTGACAAGCAATGAAGCTGTATAAAGGTCAAGAGGAAGAGCATTATTTTAGAAAAAAAAAAAAATGGATGTTTTATATTTATGATCAAATTAAGAGCTAAACTGGTTATTTTATAGCAATCTGATAGAAGTTAAAATGCCTTCCTATATCATCCATTAACCCCCTTCCTCCCCCCCCCTGTTTCTCTCTCTCTTTCCAACCTCTAAGCTTTGGTATGAAGTTTGTACGTTATTAGTTATTATTATTATAATCAAATAGAAGCGCTAAACCACAGGGGAAGTTATTAGTTGGTATGAAAGTTGCAATGTTGTAAAAGCAGATCATGTCAGAACAAGATAGGCTGAGCCAAAGAACCTGACACTTGCACCAGAACTGTATGGGCATCAAAATTCAAATGTGTTATAATATTCTTATACAAAGATACTGAATGTATACCTACACTGTCATGATAAATGAACTTTACCTTAGAGTACATGCCATTAAGAGCATAAATTATTTTTATTTATTAACACATTGACCGTTTCCCGCCAAGACAGGGTGGCCCGAAAAAGAAAAACTTTCATCATCATTTACTCCATCCCCTTCTTGCCAGAGGCATGCTTACACTACAGTTATAAAACTGCAACATTAACACCCCTCCTTCTTTAAGAGCATAAATACCTCTATAATTATAGACTACTATACATGAGAATGGAAACTATACCAATACAGTACTGAGAAGTCTACTATTATGCAAGTAGAAGAATGAAGCTACAAAAGGGAAGGTTAACTGGACATGGATAAAACTACTCGTAACAGAAATATAAATGGAGAACATTAAACTTATAAAAAAAAACAAAGCAAAACAAATTCTTGAAAATTCCAACAAGTAACAGTGGTGTTCACAATGCACTGAAATTGCACCATTACATTAATAAGCATTTGAATTTAATACTATACATAAATACATAAATATAGTGCTGGAGTGGTTGGTATTTTTGTTTAATAAATGTATGAAAGAGGGGAAGGTACCTAGGGATTGGCAGCGAGCATGTATAGTTCCTTTATATAAAGGGAAGGGGGATAAAAGAGAGTGTAAAAATTATAGGGGAATAAGTTTACTGAGTATACCAGGTAAAGTGTATGGCAGGGTTATTATTGAAAGAATTAGAGGTAAGACAGAGAGTAGGATTGCAGATGAGCAAGGAGGCTTTAGAGTGGGTAGGGGATGTGTAGATCAAGTGTTTACAGTGAAGCATATATGTGAACAGTATTTAGATAAAGGTAGAGAAGTTTTTATTGCATTTATGGATTTAGAAAAGGCATATGATAGAGTGGATAGGGAGCAATGTGGCAAATGTTGCAAGTGTATGGAATAGGTAGTAAGTTACTGAAGGCTGTAAAGAGTTTTTATGAGGATAGTGAGGCTCAGGTTAGGGTGTGTAGGAGAGAGGAGATTACTTCCGGTAAAAGTAGGTCTTAGACAGGGTTGTGTAATGTCACCATGGTTGTTTAATATATTTATAGATGGGGTTGTAAAAGAAGTAAATGCTAGGGTGTTGGGGAGAGGGGTGGGATTAAATTATGGAGAATTAAATGCAAATGGGAGTTGACACAGTTACTTTTTGCTGATGATACTGTGCTTATGGGAGATTCTAAAGAAAAGTTGCAAAGGTTAGTGGACGAGTTTGGGAGAGTGTGTAAAGGTAGAAAGTTAAAAGTGAACATAGATAAGAGTAAGGTGATGAGGGTATCAAACGATTTAAATAAAGAAAAATTGGATATCACATTGGAGAGAGGGATTATGGAAGAAGTAAATGTTTTCAGATATTTGGGAGTTGATGTGTCAGCAGATGGGTTTATGAAGGATGAGGTTAACCATAGAATTGATGAAGGAAAAAAGGTGAGTGGTGCATTGAGGTATCTGTGGAGACAAAACGTTATCCATGGAGGCAAAGAAGGAATGTACGAAAGTATTGTGGTACCAACACTCTTATATGGGTGTGAAGCATGGGTTGCAAATGCTGCAGCGAGGAGGAGGCTGGAGGCAGTGGAGATGTCCTGTCTAAGGGCAATGTGTGGTGTAAATATTATGCAGAAAATTCGGAATGTGGAAATTAGGAGAAGGTGTGGAGTTACTAAAAGTATTTGTCAGAGGGCTGAAGAGGGGTTGTTGAGGTGGTTTGGTCATTTAGAGAGAATGGATCAAAGTAGAATGACTTGGAGAGCGTATAAATCTGTAGGGGAAGGAAGGCGGGGTAGGGGTCGTCCTAGAAAGGTTGGAGGGAAGGGGTAAAGGAGGTTTTGTGGGAGAGGGGCTTGGACTTCCAGCAAGCATGTGTGAGCGTGTTAGATAGGAGTGAATGGAGACGAATGGTTTTGGGACATGACGATCTGTTGGAGTGTGAGCAGGGTAACATTGTGTGAAGGGATTCAGGGAAACCAGTTAATTGATTTAGTTGGACTTGAGTCCTGGAAATGGGAAGTACAATGCCTGCACTTTAAAGGAGGGGTCTGAGATAGTGACAGCTGGGAGGGACTTTTCTCAGCTGTAGTATCTGAGCTCCTCTGCAAAGACAGTGATTATGTATGAGTGTGGTGAAAGTGTTGAATGATGATGAAAGTTTTTTCTTTTTGGGGATTTTCTTTCTTTTTGGGTCACCCTGCCTCGGTGGGAGACGGCCGACTTGTTGAAAAAAAAAAAAAAAAAAATTCACAAAAGTACAGTACTGACATTTCTATTTTGATGACTACAGTACTTACATAACTTTTAATAAAACCAAATACAGTGGTACCTCTACTTACAAGCAGCTCCCAACTCGAACAATTATGTAAGTGTATTTTTGTAGGTGCTTTTGTAAGTGTATTTCTGGGGGTCTGAAATGGATTAATCTAATTTTCATTATTTCTTATGGGAAAAAATTCCTTTGGTATCGGCACCTGAATAGCTGTCTGGAACGAATTAAGCTCGTAACTCAAGGTACCACTGTAACTAAGAAATAATGAAAAATTACATAAGACAATAGTCTCTCCAGACATGTACAGTATAAAAGGGAAAAAATGTTGCTATCTAAATAATACAATTACTTAAGAAATAAGCAGTTTTTTGTGGTACGTATTTAAATAGTGTCAGATTTCTTGTCTAAAACAAATTTTAAATGTATATTTAATACAGCTTTTGAGTATTAAATAAGGTTGCTAAGACAGTAGACAAAAACACTCCAGGAGGCATTACAGTACTAGGAAATACGATTTCTCTCTTTCTCTGCAATAATACATCAAAGAAGTAAATTTCAGAAATCAGAATTTACTTCCTGGAAGAGAGAATTCTAAATAATAGAGTTCAGAATAAGAGTCATCACTACTTTGTATATCTCTCATACATGGTCATATCATGGAGGAGCACCAGAAGCCACTCTGCCAGAGTTGTCACTCTCTTATCCTCTGATCAATCATCCTCTCCGCACGACAGCACGCCAACTTCATCTCAGTTGGCTTCTTCAACACCATGACGTGCTTATTTGTTTGCCCTCCTCTCTGACAGCTACACCTTTAATTATAATTCTACAATTTCTGAACTGATACCAATTTCCCACATCAACCATTACCCTCTCCCTCCCCTTCCCTTGTTTGTTAATGTTCTTTCCTCATCATCACCTCTACCTCTCTCTCCCTTGAATTGTAATCCTCAATGACCCACAGGGTTTAGCACCTTCCATGAATATAATAACTTACTATGTATTGGATGGTTATAATAATTATATTTACTGCAGTGTACTTTCTTTTCACAACCTGAAAGTTTACTTAAAATAGCATTGTATCCCCTCAACACAAACGGGTAATCACAGTTTAACAAAGCAATCTATTATGTAATGACAAACCCAAAATATTTTTCTAGTTTTCATTATTACTTGCAACTTATATTTTATATATTTTCTTATTCCCCCCATTAATTTACCCTTAAAAAAAATATTTGTCATATATGGTAGGTAAACTAAACTTTGTCAGATTCTATGTTATTGCTAGTTATGTAACTAAGAAATACTGTATATGACAATGTGTGGTAAGTGATCTATTTCAACTAATGCATTATTTCCTCTCTTTCATATCAAAATAGCTTATGTTATGCAGATTAACATATATATCAAATTTCAAAAAGCCTGCTGGACCTTTGATGCAAGTCACATTCACTTAAATCAAACACCCAATACTTCACTAATATTCTGGAGCTAATAAATAATCCAGAAGTCATAAATAGGCTATCAACACTAACATCTACTTTATATATGATAGATTGCACGCATTTATGCCGTCAATACGAGAGTGAGGTTACGAGTTTGCCTAAAACACCATAAAAATGGACTAATACTAAAGAAATAATTATCATGAAAAGTTCAACACCATAGAAAGGTAATACTATACAAATATTAACACTATAGAAAATTAACACCACCAACAAGATTCAGGCACGGGTCATACACCATAATCATGATGATAAAATTCTGGAAAACATGTCATGTTTCTCTGTATATGATGAATGCATAAACAATAAATGTACTAGAAGTTGGCATACATATGAATTACAAAAAATGCACAACATGCACAGTATGTTGTTGAATAGAAAAATAATTCTAATTTTTGTAGTTAAAAATGGAAACTAATGGACATCAATAATACTGTGATGCCTTAAAATAGCCTGGGTGGAAATGGAATGAATTATACACGTATTGGCACAATCAACAAGGAGGGGTAGACTAGCAACCTAAGTTGAGTATTGAGAATAAAATTGGAATGTACAGCACATAGAACCTCAGCATTCATATTAAGATCATCATTGTAATAGTATTTTGATACAAAGATGTATTAATCATGCTGTAGTCAGGTATTTATTACATAAAAATCATCCTAACAAAGTACAAGAATAAAGATTTTGAAACCTTTTTACAGCCTCAAAATATATTAATTAAACATGAAAGCAATATACTACAATAGTTGTCATTTTTATTTTAGGTTGCTAGCTCACTCTTCCAAGATGAAAGTGATAGCTGCCTTGGTCAGTGCTGGTGACTCAAGTTGTAGCCTGTATCATACGACCACACAACATGATCCAGTAATGTAAGTTGTGGTACTACTTACAACAAGTAATAACATCCTAGTTTTCTTTCTTTTCTTTCAACGCACCGGCAGCATCCCACCGAAGCAGGGTGGCCCAAAAAGAAAAACAAAAGTTTCTCTTTTTAAATTTAGTAATAAATACAGGAGAAGGGGTTTCTAGCCCCTTGCTCCTGGCATTTTAGTCACTTCTTACGACACACATGGCTTATGGACGAAGAATTCTGTTCCACTTCCCAATGGAGAAACATCCTAGCGTTATAAGGTACAAATTAAAGACTAGTACCAATGAAAAAAGTACCATGGCTTAGCAGTACTGGATCATATACCATAGTTAAGACACAAAAAAGACTAATACAGTACAGGAGGGTCCCGCTTTACAGCGCTTTGCTGTACGGAGCTTCGCTAATGCAGTGGTTTTTCAATTATACGCATTCTTCATTTATTGCCTTTCTATAATAAATATATTCACCGCTCATTATAAGATAAGGGTGAAAATATTTTAAGGTAAAAATATTTTAAGGTAAGTAATATGTATACTGCATATGCATTTTTTAGGTCTAGCTCTATTGCTCACTTAATATATAATATAAACATGCTATCAGGCTTTTATATGCATTTGAAAGTGAACAAAGTCTGTGTTTCACTTTACAGCGATTTTAGCTTTATAGCAGTAGCCCAGAACCTAACCTGCTGTATAAGTGGGGCCCTCCTGTATTCATAATTTCACTGCAAATCTTGAGCTGAAGCACAGCACCAGCTGTACAGCAACTGCTGTACATCATATAAAACAACAACATCAAAACAGCACTAAAAAAAAAAATATAATACTATACACACACTCACACATGCACTGGCAAGTGACAAGTTGAGGGGTGGGGCCAGGAGCTGAGACTTGACCCCTGCAACCACAAGTAGGTGAGTACACTGTATATTATATGCATTGACATATGTACAAGGCTAGAACTCTCACAATTTAACATGATTTACTGTGTATGTATGTAATTTGGGGTCCAAGATATATAATTACACTAGTATTCATGTGATTTTGTGAAACACTAATAAAGTTATTCTTGGAGTTTGTGTATTGCACTTGTTAAATATTCGTCTTTTAAAAACATCATAGGTTAAGGAAATGGGACTAAAAAAATATACTCGGTCAGATATGGTAACTGATTGCCCATCACTTGTGATGTGACATGCCTGAAACTCTCCCACTCTCTACGGTGCAACACAGCTGCTGTTAAGACTGTAAACAACAATCATAGCTTACACCATATTGAGTCCTATTTCCTGGCATCTGGGGAGAAAAAATACTGCAGAGTTGGGCACTTATATTAGAATAATACGAGATTTTCTAATCAGGAAAGCTGGACTTACCCACATAACTGGCTTTCCAATTCACACACATAAAAATGTGCAGCAAGGAAAACTGATGTTTTATGCAATAAGGAAAAATTTCCAGTTAATGTTAAGAGAAAAGTAAGACATCTGCATGTCATCAAAGGCAGCATAGAAGTTTCAGAAGCACATTGTCTTTCTGAAGAATTTAAAATGGCATCCACTCTTTTCATCTTTAGTAAGGACAGGATCTGGTAAAGTAATGAAGAGATCCAAATATCAGGGGCACTTATTTGTTGGGCCTGTTTAGCATAAATAAAAAAATGACTGAATGCCTTCACAATCACTTAACATCATCATCACATTCACAGCTAGTTTAATAAACATGTTTACATTTTTATAGTTTCTTTTAATGAGCGAGTATTTCCTACTAGATGCTTAACTAAAACCGACTCTTTCAATCCTTTGAGGGTCCATCCCATAGTTCTACAGCTTTGAAGCCTGGGTCCAAGCCATAGTTCTATGCCATGAGCTCAGCTCACTCAGATAAGCTGTGAGCAGTAAATTTAGGCCTAGATACGTATAAGAGAATGCATCTATGTGGTAAGTGTGCACCATATAAAACAAATCCTGCAGCATGCAGTGCATAATGAGAAAAAAAACTGAGAACGTGTTTTTGGATTAAAACAGCGACTTTGTGGTGTATTTCATATGTTTTTTTATGATTGTACTCGTGGTTTCTTGGTCTCATTTGATAGAATTGAAGATATATTACAGAAATAGAGATGATTTTGATTAGATTTAGTACTGAAAATGGCTTGAAACTAAGCTCAAAGTAGCAGAAATGTTCGATTTTTGCCGATGCTCAAGGGTAAAAAATGACGTCATGCGTCCAATACACATCAGCTGGTGAGTTCACAAATGTGCTGATATTATTTATACAATTATTACAGTATTGCATAACAGTAAATCTCCTATTTTTTTTTTTTTTTTTTTATTAACACATCGGCCGATTCCCACCAAGGCAGGGTGGCCCGAAAAAGAAAAACTTTCATCATCATTCACTCCATCACTGTCTTGCCAGAAGGGTGCTTTACACTACAGTTATAAAACTGCAACATTAACACCCCTCCTTCAGAGTGCCGGCACTGTACTTCCCATCTCCAGAACTCAAGTCCGGCCTGCCGGTTTCCCTGAATCCCTTCATAAATGTTACTTATGAAGGGATAAATTTTTTTTATGCAAATAAAAAATCAAAATGGAATTTATTAGTAGAGCCTGGAAATGTAACTAATAAACAGAGGAAATGTTATTTTAGTGCCAGGAATGCCTGCATTGTTCATTCTGGACCCTATTTTGAAATTGGAATATTTTAAACTGAGTAAAATTGGCCAAATTACCAATTTCCCATCACTTTATTGGGTAGTTGAAATAGTTGATTGGGCGATTTCTTGTGCTCAATCGATAAAACAGAAGTAATACTAGCGAAATAGCTAAGAATTTGGTTGCCTAGAACAATGTAATTGGCCTAAAATGGGAGTCAAAGTGGGTAAAATTGCCGATGTGTAAATATAGTTGACGCAGCAAAATTCGCGAGAGCAAAATTTTGTCAATTTTCCATCAAATTTCATACTTTTTGTTTTATTACCTTCAGAAAAAGATTCTCTACCATTTCATAAGAAAAATATTTTTTTTTTTTTTAAATTCTTGGACCCTGTAGAAGTTTCAGATCGGGGGTCTGGACCCTGAAAGGGTTAAAGAGCAAAGATTTAAGAAGATTCACACTAAGCAATTCTTAAAGGCTAACTTCATACTGTGCTTCCAAATTATAGTAATGCTAGCAGGCATCTACCTGGAGTCTACCTTGACCTTCCAAAGTAAACACTTTGATAGTGTATGTACAGCCTCTCCTTACTTAGCGACGTACTCGTTTACCGATGACTCGGACTTACGACGGGCTCTCTGACCAGTATGCATACCTAAATAATGTATATTAGAGATGATTTCCTCCATTCTGTTTATTACAATATACAGTATACTACTGTATAAACATTTAAAAATATACCAGAAATGTTATAAATGGTGCAAAGGTGACATTAAAACAATATCAAAGATGTTTGACACAAACCCACTACCATTATAGTATGCTCCTCACTTAGCGATGAATTTTGTTTACCGATGTGGTCTTAGGAACGGAACTCTGTCATTAAGTGAGGGGAGGCTGTATATACATGCATGAATATATTTATGTATGTGTGTGTACTCACTTAATTGTGGTTGCAGGGGCCAATTCATAGCTCCTAGCCCTGCCTCTTCACTGGTCTCTACTAGGTCCACTCTCTCCCCACGCATGCGTGTGTAGGTGCACGCACACGAGTGTGCATACATGTGTGTAAATGCAAAATACACATACATACAGTATGTGTGTTTGTGTGTACTCATCTATTTGTGGATGTGCATCATGCTTAACAGAGCAGTTAAGCAAGCAGAATTTTGTTTAAAAACAGAATTTACCACTGTTTTTCCTAATGGACTTATATTCATTAATAACCTAAGTAAACCTTGTAAAAATTCACATAATCTTCACCAACTTATTGAAGGTCAGAGTAAATTTAGTACAGTATTTACCATCAATGAAATATATATATATTTTATGATCAGACTTATTTTTGCAGTTACAGCAAAAATAAGCAGATGTTCATTTTTCTGTGGCAAAAAAATAAATTACTGCTTAATAAGTAAAGCCTGCAGATTTTGGCTAAAAAGCACATAATACATATACATATATATACACTATGTGTGTGTGTCAATTCACTATTGAATACGAAGAGCCCAGCTCTGCAATAAACTAAACAACCACAAATAGCCTATAAAACTAACAGTTACACTACAGGAAAGGGCACTGCCCCTCAATATCATGTACTACGTCAATTAATCTGCACATCAATAGTCGTAGTTCTATGCAACGTAAATACAGAAACTTAAAAGTGTTTATTTACTCTAGTAATGGCAGCCAAAATATTTGTAACTTGCACTACTGCAAGATAACATTTTGTAAAAAGGAATACTACTACGTTATTTATCTAGACAAATGTTTTTCTGCTGATGGCTCGTGAACTTCTGTGGAATTATGAGTGGCTTTCCAAAGAGTCATGTCCAGGTTGCAGCAAAAAAAATTTCTTTTTTGCTTCTGATTCTCCTAGGCTTCTGAAAGTGTACTCATCATCCATGTTATGAATTATAATAACTTATGCCAGGGAATATCTAAGAAGGAAATCTAGGCCTAGCAGTTTGTCTTAAAAGCAATCAGAACAAAAGTCTAATTTATGCAGAGTGCCAGACTTGATCCCCACTCAGCAATACTAGGTAAGGTTCGCCAGGAAATAGGACAAGTGTTTCCTGACGCGGGTCTTAGTCAGATGATGACCCACCGTTGGAGCTTTTGGTCATCTGACCGAGGCCTTCCGCTGGCTTACGGGTCCACCTCTTTAAAAGTAAGTAAGCAATACTAGATTGACATGTGTGAAGAAAGGAAGTAGACAGTCCATACTCAATTTTTTTTTCAACACTGGAAAGATGAAAAGGAGCCATGGTGATCATCAACCTAGATGCAAGGCCATTGGACAAATCCAGCTGAGAAACATTGATCTAGACATTAAGGAAAAAAACAAAGATAGTAATTCCTTAAAATTATGTAACCCAGTAATAGGTTAATAGTTAATTTAGGCAAGACAGCAATTCCTTATAAGAGAAATTATAAGCAACTGTATCATTGAAGATGACAAAGAAGTGCCTTCTCCAAAAGTGGTAACAGAGTGTGTACTATCCCAGAGGTCGATCACTATGATAGTGATTCACAATATTATGTCACCTCAAGACGGAGATATTAGACAACAGGTATGGGACATAAACAGTGTCACAGAAATATACCCAAAACAATGGGTAAGGAGCCTTAAAACAGGCATATTAAATATAATATAATCTGAGATACACGCATAGTACAAATGGTATGAGAAAATTTAACTTTTTTAAAAATATGAAACTAATATGAAATTTATAGCTGACAGTGCAGTATCCATTTGCATAACTGGCTGAAGCTTCTGGCATAATACAGAAGGCAACAGTACTATAAACTCCTGACTAGCCTAGCTTCAGTACAGTATTTAATACCTAAAAGTATATCAATACTATCAGTTACATTATACAAAATAGTCATTCCATACAAAAGTAATGACCATTTCAGAAGAGAATGTGTGTGAGAACTGTAACATTGCTATAGTCTGTCAATACAATATCATATCGGTACCATGTGATTCATTGCACAAACAACCACTCAAAAGAATTTTGTCAAAAAGCTGTTTTTTACAGTAGTACAGTACGTACTATTAATTATACTTCATTCCTTACTAAAGTGGTTTGCTAAATTAAAGTAAAAAGTATTAATAAAAAGTTTTACTGATTACTTCAATAAAATGGATAAATTATCACCTGGAAATGTTTTGACTAGAAATACACATTAATCAATAAGTAACATAAATTATCAAAAAAATTCAACAATAAGTGGTCTTTTGTTGAAAGTACAATAATACGTGTACTTACATAATACTGAGTTGTTAAAATACAGTAATGGAAAGTATATTTAAATTAATACCATAAGAAACAACCTCATTCTCAGTCAAGTGGATTCTCCTTCTGAGGCCACCGAGAATAAAAAGTTTGCAGAAATAACAAGATTTTTGGTGATACGCTATGGTTATAAAAAACCTATCTGTATAATCTTCCATTTCACATTTAACTGACATATCATTCAGCCAAAATAAACATATGTTTACTGATAATATAATGATTAATTAATCTAAAAAAAAGTCCCTAAAAAAAAAAAAGACATTTAAAAGTCAAGGGGCTTTATAGAATTATGCACAAAACTGATTGAATATGATGATATAATGTAACTGCTGGGGAGATATTTCTTATTAAAAAGACAACAGTATTTGAGAGATAATATAGTGTCTTCCCACTTTCATTAAATATTATCCAAATTGAGAGACACTGCTTCCCATTTAAGTTGTTTACCTAGATGATTACAGGTAGGTAGTGTGTCCATCTTGCAGCTAGCGAATGGAGGATCAACCCTTGACCACTCCACATGGGTTTAGCCCTTCTTAAAAAAATGACAATAAATATTTGAAACTACCCACTTCCAGTCTGATTCAACACTCACTTTCAGTTGAATACAATTCTATCAGTTTTCCTATGTATGAAGCTTACTGTCTTTGATCTCTCTGATGCCCTGCTGTATGCGTTTGATGTGGCCAATCTTTGTTATACCTAATTCCTTTAGATCTCTGGAAGGAAAATAAAAAATGTGGTAAATTAATTTCTTAAATGTTACTTTACACTAATACAAACTTTCCAAAGTACTGAGGCCTAATTTATGGTCTTGAATTCATTCCCAAAAATATTTCTCAAGCCCAAACATATTTGTTAAAATAGTCGTTAAAATATTTTAATATGTGGAGTGTAAATGAAATATTGTACTAAATATGAGGTTGTAATTTTAAACCCCTAAACCATTAATTACAATTGAGAACATTTGAAATATTCAAAGAGAAAGTAAAGAACTTACTGATGGATGTACACAAGAAAATAAAAAAAATGTGCAGGGAAGCTATTAGTGATCTCCCTACAAGAAGCGCTAGTGCTTGGCTAAGTAATGAATGTGTCAATATGAGATGTAAGGAGTGAAAGCTTGCTACACCCTCAGACAATTATACTCATCAGTACTTTCCCAAACTACATATCTCCCCTCCTAGGTCATATATGCATATATACATTAAAAAGTATACTGTACATGTTTAATAAATTATATTTACCTTCTCTCTAAATTCAAGAGCTCTGAGCCTCGTATGTCATGACGAATGAAAGATTCTTGGTATTCAGTCAGTTGTAGAGTGTCAAGCCAAACAGCAACCTCTTCTGGACCCCATTCTCTCACTTCTCTTTCGAATCCTCCTCGTCGGCCTTCTCGCTTAAGTTTCAGTTTAAATATTCCCTTTGAATGGACTCTCTTCCGCTCACCCTGCAAAAGAAAAGATCAAAGAAATAAAACTCTCCATGTTCTTAAGATTATTCCATAAAATAGTGTAAATCATTATAGAGTGGTACCCCGAGTTTTGTACTTTATTCGTTCCAGAAGGCTGTTCGAGTGCCATTACCGAACAAATTTGTTCCCATACGGAATAATGTAAATTAGATTAGTCCGTTTTAGACCCCCAAAAATACACTTACAAAAGCATTTACAATAATACACTTACATAATTGTTCGAGATGAGAGCAGTACGAAACTCAAGGTACCACTGTATTCTTATGGTAGGAGACTCGGAATACCTTTCTCCCTCAATCAACATAATAAAACTGATCCATACATAGTTATTTTAAATAACAATGACTAACCTACAGATAGTATTAGATTCATATACAGTAGGCCCTCCATATCCACGGGTGATAAGCTCCAAGACATACCATGGATGTCCGAAACCGCGGATAGTGGTGAGCTCTTTTTTTTTTAACACATTGGCCATCTCCCACTGAGGCAGGGTGACTAAAAAAAAAAACATTTTCACCATCATTCACACATAATCACTGTCTTTGCAGAGGTGCCCAGACACAACAGCTTAGATATCACTCCAAACAGCCAATATCCCAAACCCCTTCTTTAAAGTGCAGGCACTGTACTACCCTTCCCCAGGACTCAAGACCGGCTAACCGGTTTCCCTGAATCCCTTCACAAAATATTACCCTGCTCACACTCCAACAGCTCATCAAGTCTCCAAAACCATTCATCTCCACTCACTCCTAGCTAACACACTCACACATGCCTGCTGTATGTCCACCAAATATTAATTAAATTTATAGCAAAGCTTACCTCCTCATCAGAAACAAAGTACATCACGCTGTCCTTCTCGTGTGCACTTTTCAGAGAGCTGTCCAGATTTTCCAATGTCCCTTGTAGATTTTCTTCTAATCCTTTATTTATTTCCTGGATATGATTAAAAAGACATCAGTTTTAAATTAAGATTTTTTTTACATTCTTTCTTTCTTTCAACAAATCGGCCGCTTCCCACCAAGGCGGGGTGGCCCAAAGAGAAAAACAAAAGTTTCTCTTTTTAACTTTAGTAATGTATACAGGAGAAGGGGTTACTAGCAACTTGCTCCCGGCATTTTAGTCGACTCTTACGACACGCATGGCTTACGGAGGAAGAATTCTGTTCCACTTCCCCATGGAGATAAGAGGAAATAAGAACAAGAACTAGTAAGAAAATAGAAGAAAACCCAGAGGGGTGTGTATATACAGTCATCCCTCGGTTTTCGGTTTTAATCCGTTCCAGATGGATCGGCTAAAACCAAAATCGGCGAAAACCAAAACTATTTTCCCCATAAGAAATAATGGAAATTCAATTAATCCGTTTCAGAAACCCAGAAGTTTGGAAAAAAATTTTTTTGGGGGCCTTAAAGATAGATTTACATGCACAAATGAATGAACTGAATGTGGCACTTACCTTTATTGAAGACTGATGTTGCTGTTGCTGAATGGGAGAGAGGGAAGATGGGAGAGGGAAGAGACCCTAATTTTTGGAAGGGGAATCCCCCTCCATAAGGACTCTAGGTACCAAGTCCTTATCCGGGGTCACTTCCCTGCATGCCTGCTACACTCCCTCCCTGCCTGCTACACTCCTCCTGCCTGCTACCTCCTCCTGCCTGCTACACTCCCTGCATACATGCTACACTCCCTACATACATGCTACACTCCCTGCATACCTGCTACACTCCCTGCATACCTGTTACACTCCCTGCATACATGCTACACTCCCTGCATACATGCTACACTCCCTGCATACATGTTACACTCCCTGCATACCTGCTACACTCCCTGCATACCTGTTACACTCCCTGCATACATGCTACACTCCCTGCATACCTGTTACACTCCCTGCATACATGCTACACTCCCTGCATGCATGCTACACTCCCTGCATGCCTGCTACACTCCCTGCATACATGCTACACTCCCTGCATGCATGCTACACTCCCTGCATGCCTGCTACACTCCCTGCATGCATGCTACACTCCCTGCATGCCTGCTACACTCCCTGCATGCATGCTACACTCCCTGCATGCATGCTACACTCCCTGCATGCCTGCTACACTCTTAAACTCCATCGTGTTTCTCACTTTCACTATCATATTTTTCTATTATTTCTTCATTTCTACAGTGTTCCTCACTTTCTTTACCAAAGAAGTGGCACTAGGAGCTTTCTTTGGGCCCATGGTAGCTTATTTAGTAGTCACACACAATAATCAAGGCCCAAAAACAATGAATTGTTAATAAATGTTTTGTATAAACTCCTGGGGTGATGTTCACTCAAGCGTAAACAATGCTAGACTGCGTGACAATGTGCGTGGGTGGCGGGCCTACGGCCTTTGTATGTGCGCGGCACTGGTGGACAGGTCCCATACGGTCGGCGAAAACTAAAACAATCGGCGAAAACTAAGACAAATTTTCCCTGAAAAAAGTCGGCGAAAACCAAAATCGGCGAAAACTGGGACAAGCGAAAACCAAGGGATGACTGTATATGCTTGTACATGAATGTGTAATGTGACCTAAGTGTAAGTAGAAGTAACAATACATGCCTGAAATCTTGCATGTTTATGAGACAGAAAAAAGACACCAGCAATCCTACCATCATGTAAAACAATTACAGGCTTCCGTTTTACACTCATTTGGCAAGACGGTAGTACCTCCCTGGGCGGTTGCTGTCTACCACCCTACTACCTAGGTGTACTAGGTGTACATTTTATGATAAAAAAAATGCTTGTAGCACCCATATTAGTTCAGGTTTGACATAAATGTATAACACAGTCTGTACAACTATATGTAGTTAACTTACAAAGAGTTTATGTTATTGAGAATACTGGGAATGCTCAATTGCAAGCATTAAACAATATACTAAAACATTTAGATATTATGTGCCTTGCTAAGATTTCATGCAAAAGTAACTTCTTCTTTCAACAAACCGGCCATATCCTACTGAGGCAGGGTGGCCCAAAAGGAAAAACAAAAGTTTCTTCTTTTAAATTTAGTAATGAATACAGGAGAAGAGGTTACTAGCCCCTCGCTCCCGGCATTTTAGTCACCTCATGTGACACACATGGCTCACGGAGGAAGAATTCTGTTTCACTTCCCCATGGAGGCCAAAAGTAACTTTCTTTCTTTCAACAAATCGACCGTTTCCCACCAAGGTGGGGTGGCCCAAAGAGAAAAACAAAAGTTTCTCTTTTTAACTTTAGTAATGTATACAGGAGAAGGGGTTACTAGCCCCTTGCTCCCGGCATTTTAGTCGCTTCATATGACACACATGGCTCACGGAGGAAGAATTCTGTTTCACTTCCCCATGGAGGCCAAAAGTAACTATTAGGCTAATATCACTCCCTGCAAAATGAACTAAGGTATTTTAATTAAAAAAAGTAAAAAGAAAAGAAAACTGACATATACTGTATTTCACAGTGGCATTTCTTATTCACAGATGATCAAAATTGTACATCAGTGAGAAAATAAGACAAAAAATGGGGCAAAAGACAAATGTGCATAAGTGGGAAAAACACAGTATATTCTGAAGATCTTGAGAAACATCATCTTACATAAGTAACAGACACCTGTGTACAGTTAATATAAATGACACTACAGAGTCAAAGTCACTCCCAATAAATACCAGAGTTCCACAAGGCAGCATACTAAGTGCTCTCCTGTTTCTTGTATTCAATATGTATACAAATGATCTAGAACACATTTTATCCATTTTCAAAATCCATCACAATTGTACATACAGTGTTACCAGTTTTTTTCCTTTCAACACGCCGTCCGTCTCCCACTGAGGCAGGGTGACCCAAAAAAGAAAAAAATTCACCATCAGTCAACACTTTCACCATCATTCACACATAATCACTGTCTTTGCAGAGGCGCCCAGATATGAAAGTTTAGATGTCACTCCAAACAGCCAATATCACAAACTTTTCCATTAAAGTATAACCACAAATACATGAGTAATGCCAAGAACAGCCATAAGCTAGTAACACTTGGCAGAGCCAAGATTTTTAAATTATAATCTAGAATTTCACTTTACCGAATAAACAAACTTTAACTTCCTCTCCCTACATAATAACTTAATACCATGTTTCATTATTTAGGGAGAATTTTGTGTTTTCTGCAATACCATATATTTCATTATTATAAATGAAATACTATTTAATACTCCCAAATGATAATCAGATTAGAATAACATTTTGTACTCCAGCTTACTTAATATTACTCCCTGAAGTTATTTAGGTCAGTTGGTAAGTTTGTAAAAGCTTCATCACTGTAATTTTAGAGGCAGCCTTAATTAAAATTACTTATTTTTTTAAAAGCCACTGTTTTATAGCTATACTAAATAATGATTCTTTTATTTTTTATTTTTGCCACCACTGACACTATTATAAAATAAAATGACAGCTAGACCATGAAACAGGTGAAATACTATAGCACTGTAAATAATATAAGAGTGACAGTTATGGTACTTCTTGACATAAGACATCAAAGATGTTGTCTTTCACACTTTCCTACATTTTTAATATTTTCCCAACATCTGCTTTCTTACTAGTAGTTGCTTGGGATGATGATTATTATAGACAGTGGTCCCTCGGTTTTCGCCGAAATTTCGTTCCAGAATGCTGCTCAAGTGCCATTACCAAACGAATTTACTTCCTTAAGAAATAATGTCACGTAGGTTAGTCTATTTCAGACCCCCAAAAATACACTTGCAACAGCACTTACGAAAATACACTTACATAAATGTTCGAGTTTGGAGATGCACGAAAACCGAGGGACAACTGTACACTGTATTTCCTAATAACTTGACAGCTGAAGCAAAGATCAACAAATCTAAGAGAAATGTTCCATTAAGTGAAATTTAGCATTGTCCAATGAAGTAACAAGATATAAATGCAACTCGCTATAGGTTTCATTCTCAAAACAAGTCACTCTGCTGATAACAGAAAAGCTCAATGTTTTTTCTGATTAAAATGTTACTACAGCATACTGTACTATTTCTGGTGAGAATTTTTGTGGGCAAATTTAATCATAATCATTAAATTACAAATAAAATAAAATATAAACTTACCAAAGATTCTTCTTTCAGCATGTTGCAAACTTCTCCGTGCAAATTTCGAACATTATTAACGAGCTCTGTTGCTAACATTCGTAGGTTTGGCTGTTGAGAGAATATTTTTTACAGTATTTATAGACAAGAGCGATACAGTAACATAGAAGTACCCAATTACCCATAAAATATATCAATACACTTTTTCAACAAAACTCCCCTTCATCCTCACTCACTCCCTAGATATCAGATAGGTTTTTACATCCTCACTCACTCCCTAGATATCAGATAGGTTTTTATAGCTCACTTGTGAGCTTCTTACCGAACATTTTAAGACATTCTTTTATATTACAACTATATATCAACTTTAAAGCAGAATTAATATGACAACAAGGAATGTAAAGAAAATGCTGATTTTGGAAAGAAACTCCCATGTTTCAATGAGCTAATTTTTCTATGCTTACACTTTCAATAATTCTTCCATCACGCCAAATCTTCTCTAAGCAGGTGGCAGCTGATGATGCCAACTCTCCAAGATGACTCTCCAGAGCAGGAGTGGAAGATGCTGCCATGCGAACACAGCTGACAACATCTGCAACCTGTAAAAATGAAAATTTATTTGCAACAGCCTCAAACACTTCACCTCATCCTGTCTTTCATTCACTGTAAACGTGATGATGCTTCATTCACACGATAGGAAAATATGGAAGACAAAACCCTTACCTAAATATACTGTACTAATAAAAAACATTACATAATAATAATTTTTTTTTTTTTTTTATTAACACATCGGCCGATTCCCACCAAGGCAGGGTGGCCCGAAAAAGAAAAACTTTCATCATCATTCACTCCATCACTGTCTTGCCAGAAGGGTGCTTTACACTACAGTTATAAAACTGCAACATTAACACCCCTCCTTCAGAGTGCCGGCACTGTACTTCCCATCTCCAGAACTCAAGTCCGGCCTGCCGGTTTCCCTGAATCCCTTCATAAATGTTACTTTGCTCACACTCCAACAGCACGTCAAGTATTAAAAACCATATGCCTCCATTCACTCCTATCAAATACGCTCACACATGCTTGCTGGAAGTCCAAGCCCCTCGCACACAAAACTTCCTTTACCCCTCCCTCCAACCTTTCCTAGGCCGACCCCTACCCCGCCTTCCCTCCACTACAGATTTATACACTCTCGAAGTCACTCTGTCTCGTTCCATTCTCTCTACATGTCCAAACCACCTCAACAACCCCTCCTCAGCTCTCTGGACAATCGTTTTGGTAATCCCGCACCTCCTCCTAATTTCCAAACTCCGAATTCTCTGCATTATATTCACACCACACATTGACCTCAGACATGACATCTCCACTGCCTCCAGCCTTCTCCTCGTTGCAACATTCATCACCCATGCTTCACACCCATATAAGAGCGTTGGTATAACTATACTCTCATACATTCCCTCTTTACTTCCATGGACAAGGTTCTTTGTCTCCACAGACTCCAAGTGCTCCACTCACCCTTTTTCCCTCATCAATTCTATGATTCACCTCATCCTTCATAGACCCATCCGCCGACATGTCCACTCCCAAATATCTGAATACATTCACCTCCTCCATACTCTCTCCCTCCAATCTGATATCCAATCTTTCGTCACCTATTCTTTTTGTTATCCTCATCACCTTACTCTTTCCTATATTCACTTTCAATTTTCTTCTTTTACACACCCTACCAAATTCATCCACCAACCTCTGCAGCTTCTCTTCAGAATCTCCCAAAGCACATTGTCATCAGCAAAAAGCAACTGTGACAACTCCCACTTTGTATTTGCTTCTTTATCTTTTAGCCCAACACCTCTTGCCAAGACCCTCGCATTCACTTCTCTTACAACCCCATCTATAAATATATTGAACAACCACGGTGACATCACACATCCTTGTCTAAGGCCCACTTTTACTGGGAAATAGTCCCCTTCCCTCCTACACACTCTAACCTGAGCCTCACTATCCTCATAAAAACTCTTCACTGCTTTCAGTAACCTTCCTCCTATTCCATACACCTGCAACATCTGCCACATTGCCCCCTATCTACCCTATCATACGCCTTTTCCAAATCCATAAATGCCACAAAAACATCTTTACCCTTATCCAAATACTGTTCACCTATATGTTTCACTGTAAACACTTGGTCTACACACCCCTACCTTTCCTAAAGCCCCTTGTTCATCTGCTATCCTGCTTTCTGTTTTACTCTTAATTCTTTCAATAATAACTCTACCATACACTTTACCAGGTACACTCAACAGACTTATTCCCCTATAATTTTTGCACTCTCTTTTGTCCCCTTTGCCTTTATACAAAGGAACAATACACGCTCTCTGCCAATCCCTAGGTACCTTACCCTCTTCCATACATTTATTAAATAATAGCACCAACCACTCCAAAATTATATCCCCACCTGCTTTTAACATTTCTATCTTTATCCCATCAATCCCAGCTGCCTTACCCCTTTCATTCTACCCACTGCCTCACGAACTTCCCTACACCCACAACTGGCTCTTCCACACTCCTACAAGATGTTATTCCTCCTGCCCTACACACGAAATCACAGCTTCCTGTCTTCATCAACATTTAACAAATCCTCAAAATATTCTCTCCATCTTCCCGATACCTCTAACTCTCCATTTAATAACTCTCCTCTCCTATTTTTAACTGTCAAATCCATTTGTTCTCTAGGCTTCCTCAACTTATTAATCTCATTCCAAAACTTTTTCTTATTTTCAACAAAATTTGCTGATAACATCTCACCCACTCTCTCATCTGCTCTCTTTTACATTGCTTCACCACTCTTTAACCTCTCTTTTTCTCTCCATATACTCTTCCCTCCTTGCATCACTTCTACTTTGTAAAAACCTCTCATATGCTAACTTTTCTCCCTTACTACTCTCTTTACATCATCATTCCACCAATCGCTCCTCTTCCCTCCCGCACCCACTCGCCTGTAACCACAAACTTCTGCTGAACACTCTAACACTACATTCTTAAATCTACCCCATACATTTTCGACCCCATTGCCTACACTCTCACTAGCCCATCTATCCTCCAATAGTTGTTTATATCTTACCCTAACTGCCTCCTCTTTTAGTTTATAAACCTTCACCTCTCTTTTACTTACTGATTCTATTTTCCTTGTATCCCATCTACCTTTTACTCCCACTGTAGCTATAACTAAAAAGTGATCTGATATATCTGTAGCCCCTCTATAAACATGTACATCCTGAAGTCTACTCAACAGTCTTTTATCTACCAATACATAGTCCAACAAACTACTGTCATTACGCCCTACATCATATCTTGTATACTTATTTATCCTCTTTTTCTTAAAATATGTATTACCTATAACTAAACCCCTTTCTATACAAAGTTCAATCAAAGGGCTCCCATTATCATTTACATCTGGCACCCCAAACTTACCTACTACACCCTCTCTGCATGTTTCTCCCACTTTAGCATTTAGGTCCCCTACCACAATTACTCTCTCATTTGGTTCAAAAGTTCCTATACATTCGCTTAACATCTCCCAAAATCTCTCTCTCCTCTACACTCCTCTCTTCTCCAGGTGCATACACGCTATTATGACCCACTTTTCGCATCCGACCCTTATTTTAATCCACATAATCCTTGAATTTACACATTTATATTCCCTCTTTTCCTTCCATAACTGATCCTTCAACATTATTGCTACCCCTTCCTTAGCTCTAACTCTCTCAGATACTCCTGACTTAATCCCATTTATTTCTCCCCACTGAAACTCGCCTACCCCCTTCAGCTTTGTTTCGCTTAGGGCCAGGACATCCAACTTCTTTTCATTCATAACATCGGCAATCATCTCTTTCTTATCATCCGCACTACATCCACGCACATTCAGACAACCCAATTTTATAAAGTTTTTCTTCTTCTCGTTTTTAGTAGATTTGTACAGGAGAAGGGGTTACTAGCCCATTGCTCCCGGCATCTTAGTCGCCTCATGGCTTACGGAGGAAAGATTCTTTTCCACTTCCCCATGGACAATAGAGAAAATAAAAAGAACAAGAGCTATTAAGAAAAAGAAGAAAAACCTAGATGTGTGTATGTATATATATGCATGTGTATGCCAGTGTAGTGTGACCTAAAGTGTAAGTAGAAGTAGCTAGATATACCTGTTATCCAGCGTGTTTATGAGACAGAAAAAAGACACCAGCAATCCTACCATCATGTAAAACAGTTTCAGGTTTCTGTTTCACAGTCACCTGGCAGGACGGTAGTACCTCCCTGGGTGGTTGCTGTCTACCAACCTACTACCTATATAATAATAATAATGATATATCAAGAGACTGTAGACCCTCACGTGCACTTTGTATATTTTGTCATACTAAAAATTTGCATTTTAATTTTTAGTTTTATTATTAACACAATGGCCATTTCCCACCAAGGTAGGGTGGCCCGAAAAAGAAAAATTTTCATCATTCAGTCCATCACTGTTTTGCCAGAGGTGCACTTACACTACAGTTATAAAACTGCAACATTACCACTTCTCCTTCAGAGTGCAGGCACTGTACTTCCCATCTCCAGGATTCAGGTCCGGCCTGCCGGTTTCCCTGAATCCCTTCATAAATATTACTCGGCTCACACTCCAACAGCATCTCAAGTCCTAAAGATCATTTGTCTCCATTTGCTCCTATCTAACACACTCACGCACGCTTGCTGGAAGTCCAAGCCCCTCGCACACAAAACCTCCTATACCCCCTCCCTCCAACCTTTCCTAGGCCGTCCCCTACACCACCTTCCCTCCATGCAGATTTATACACTCTTGAAGTCATTCTATTTTGTTCCACCCTCTCTACATGTCTGAACCACCTCAACAACCCCTCCTCAGCCCTCTGGATAATAGTTTTGGTAATCCCACACCTCCTCCAACCTAATTTCTAAACTACGAATTCTATGTATTATATTCACACTACACATTGCCCTCAGACATGACGTCTCCACTGCCTCCAGCCTTCTCCTTGTTTCAACATTTACCACCCATGCTTCGCACCAATATAAGAGCGTTGGTATAACCATACTCTCATACATTCCCCTCTTTGCTTTCTGGTGGTCTGGTGGCTAAAGCTCTCGCTTCACACGGCGAGGGCCTGGGTTCGATTCCCAGCCAGGGCAGAAACATTGGGCGTGTTTCTTTACACCTGTTGTCTATGTTCCCCATCAGTAAAATGGGTACCTGGGTGTTAGTCGACTGGTGTGAGTCGCATCCTAGGACACTGACCTAATCTGCCCGAAATGCTCAGCATAACAAGGGGCTTTCTATATAGTAGTATGTCACTGATGTCAGCTAGGCCTGTATACCATGTACATCTACTTGTAGTAAATAAATAAATATGGGCAAAGTTCTTTGTCTCCACAGACTCCTCGGTGCACCACTCATCTTTTTACCCACGTCAATTCTATGATTCACCTCATCTTTCATAGACCCATCTGCTGATACATCCACTTCTAAATATCTGAATACATTCACCTCTTCTATACTCTCTCCCTCCAATCTGATATCCAATCTTTAGTTACCTAATTTTTTGTTATCCTCATCACCTTATTCTTTCCTATATTCACTTTTAATTTTCTTCTTTTACATACCCTACCAAACTCATCCACCAACCTCTGCAACTTCTCTTCAGAATCTCCCAAAAGCACAGTGTCATCAGCAAAGAGCAACTGTGACAACTACCACTTTGTGTTAGATTCTTTATCTTTTAACTCCACACCTCTTGCCAACACCCGAGCATTCACTTCTCTTACAACCCCATCTATAAATACTGCATATTGAACAACCATGGTGATATCACACATACTTGTCTAAGGCCTACTTTTACTGGGAAATAATCTCCCTCTCTCCTACATACTCTAACCTGAGCCTTACTATCCTCGTAAAAACTTTTCACCGCTTTCAATAACCTACCTCCTATTCCATACATTTGCAACATCTGCCACATTGCCCCCATGTCCACCCTGTCATACACCTTTTCCAAATCTATAAATGCCACAAAAACTTCTTTACTCTTATCTAAATATGGTTCACCTATATGTTTCACTGTAAACACTTAGTCTACACACTCCCTACCCTTCCTAAAACCTCCTTGTTCATCTGCTATCCTACTCTCCGTCTTACTCTTAATTCTTTCAATAATAACTCTACCATACATTTTGCCAGGTATACTCAACAGTCTTATTCCCCTATAATTTTTACACTATTTTGTCCCCTTTACCTTTATACAGAGGAACTATGCATGCTCTTTGCAAATCCCTAGGTACCTTACCCTCTTCCATACATTTATTAAATAAAAGCACCAACTACTCCAGAACTATATCCCCACCTGCTTTTAACATTTTTATCTTTATCCCATCAATCCCAGCTGCCTTACCCTCTTTCATTCTACCCACTACCTCACGAACTTCCCCCACACTCACAACTCGCTCCTCCTCACTCTTACAAGATGTTATTCCTCCTTGCCATATACACAAAATTTTTAGTGAGGTGTAATAAATATATAAAATTCACTCATCTCATCTCAAATGTTAATGGATTAGAGCAAAGAATTCAAAGAGAAAAGTTTTTTTTTTTTTTTTTTAACAAGTCGGCCGTCTCCCACCGAGGCAGGGTGACCCAAAAAGAAAGAAAATCCCCAAAAAGAAAATACTTTCATCATCATTCAACACTTTCACCACACTCATACATAATCACTGTCTTTGCAGAGGAGCTCAGATACGACAGCTGAGAATTGTCCCTCCCAGCTGTCACTATCCCAGACCCCTCCTTTAAAGTGCAGGCATTGTACTTCCCATTTCCAGGACTCAAGTCCAACTAAATCAATTAACTGGTTTCCCTGAATCCCTTCACAAAATGTTACCCTGCTCACACTCCAACAGATCGTCACGTCCCAAAAACCATTCGTCTCCATTCACTCCTATCTAACACGCTCACACATGCTTGCTGGAAGTCCAAGCCCCTCGCCCACAATACCTCCTTTACCCCTTCCCTCCAACCTTTTCTAGGACGACCCCTACTCCGCCTTCCTTCCCCAACAGATTTATACGCTCTCCAAGTCATTCTACTTTGATCCATTCTCTCTAAATGACCAAACCACCTCAACAACCCCTCTTCAGCCCTCTGACAAATACTTTTAGTAACTCCACACCTTCTCCTAATTTCCACATTCCAAATTTTCTGGATAATAAGAGGAAAGTTACGTTTATATAATTGTATATAAAGAGAAATACAGAAACTTTATTCCTTTGCATTTTGACAGCTTTCATCATATTAAACATTTATAATTATTAAGATTGCTTTGAAGCCTGCTGTTGCCCATATTCACAGAACATTTGCCCTTCTCAGTCAATATTTCTTTCACCTTAACACTTTGTTCTTGGTCTAATCTGGTATCTTCTAGCACCAAACTACACTGGTCTAACATTGACTATTATACTTCGGCACGTTGCACTGTTTCTCATAAATAACCAATGATTTTCTTACTTCCCTCCCATGTATACCACAAAAAATGCTGGCATGGTAGGTGTACAAGTGAGGTTTTTGTACAGTATCAAGCTCTACTAGATTTATTCAAGGTTTTTAAGCACGCTTTGTGCTATTCACAAAGCGTGCTTCATGGGAGATGGTAACTTTAAGTATACAGTTGGGAAATATACTAGATTACCATATCTAGCACATTTAAGTCTTAACATTACCAGATATGATATGTGATACTGTAGAGTAATTAAAACTAGTGCCTCTATACACAACAACGACATTTCACTTCTGTACCTCCTCCTGCCTATAATCCTTCTCTGTTCTGTTAGTGTGACTTGTAAGTCCAAGTCGCGAACGTGTAAGCTCTCTTATATGTCGTTGTGTGTATGTTCAGTCCGTTTTGCCTTTGTTATTTAGTGCCTCTAGCCTGTATAAGATACCTATGACTGTCAACTGCAGAGGCATGCAAAAAAGTATTTAAGTATATAACACAGCATATATTTCCAAATACAAACTGCACAATTATTAACAAATGTGTTAAGTGTTCTTACTGAGGAAGCTATTGTTGCAAGTACAGGAAGCTCCTCATCAGCAAGTAATGTTAACTGTTTGGTTTGGCTGCCGCTGCTGCGCTGTTTCTCCTCCCAAGCCTTGAGTGAAACTTCTAAGTCCTAGAAATAAAAAAGTACATACTGTAATAACAAAAATAATTCCTGATCTTGTTTTACTTGAAATTCTATTGTTAAAATTAAAGCACAGTATCTTTTTCAATTTGCTCTTTATCAGAGACAACTTCTTTTATCCATAAAGATACAAATAAGAATAAATACAGTATGTACATACCTCCCTATTACTTCCTAAATTACTTAAGGTTGTAGCCAAAATTCTGATTAAAAATAGAGTGAATAATTTAAATAACTTTTAGGAAGATTCAATTAGAGAGTAATTAGAGAGTAATCTGAATTGTGATATCAGCATATTTCCGGCAAAACAGAAAAATGAATGAATAAACGTGTTTCCTTCTGTGGGTCACCCTGCCTTAGCAAGAGATGGACGTTAAGGCAATAAAATAAAATAATTTTACATACAAGAAAGCTCGAGCAATTATTCTTCAACAAATCTCTCATGTCTCAAACTATTCTTAACCTCCTAAATCACCAAGTTAACCCCAGACACTAACACTTCATAGGCCAAAATCATTAAGTGGGGTTGCCTACACTGTCTTCACTAAACATAAATGCATTAACCTCTATTGCACTGCCTTTACTCCAAGTAAATGTTTTTTTTTTTTGTTTTTAACACGTTGGCTGTCTCCCACTGAGGCAGGGTGACCCAAAATAGAAAAAACACTTTCACCATCATTCACACATAATCACTGTCTTTGCAGAGGCACCCAGATATGACAGTTTAGATGTCACTCCAAACATCCAATATCCCCAACCCCTCTTTTAAAGAGCAAGCACTGTACTTTAAGTATGTAAAGCCAGATTTGAGTACAGTGCCTGTGCTCTGAAGGAGGGGTGTTGATATGTTGCAGTTTTTTAGCTGTAGTGTAGGCTCGCCTCTGCCAAGATGGAGTGAATGATGATGAAAGCGTTTTTTTTTCTTTTTCAGGTCACCCTGCCTCAGTAGGAAATGGCTGATTAAAAAAAAAAAAAGCAATCTCTTCTTAACTTACATTACTCTACAACCACTGATTAAATATTTATACAGTGGACCCCCGAGTAACGAACACCCCGGAAATCGTACAATTATGTAAGTATAATATTGTAAGTGCTTGTGAAAGTGTATTTTTGGGGGTCTGAAATAGACTAACCTACGTGACATTATTCTTTAAGGGAGTAAATTCGTTCGGTAATGGCACTTGAGCAGGCTTCTGGAATGAAGTTTTTACGTTACTCGGGGGTCCACTGTACAGTATTACTAGGATAACTGCACATACAATGTATATTTTTAATTTAATTTTTATATTTATTAACTTCTCCATGGGGAAGTGGAACAGAATTCTTCCTCCGTACGCCATGCGTGTCGTAAGAGGCGACTAAAATGCCGGGAGCAAGGGGCTAGTAACCCCTTCTCCTGTATATATTACTAAATGTAAAAGGAGAAACTTTTGTTTTTCCTTTAGGGCTACCCTGCCTCGGTGGGAAACGGCCGACGTGTTGAAAGGACTAAGGACAAGATTTATTATCTTCATACTTACCTAAAACACTAAATAATTTGAGGTTCAATATTAAAATTATGGGCAATGCACTAGACTGCTTAACCCTTTCAGGGTCCGTCCCATAGATCTACAGCTTTGAAGCCAGGGTGCAAGCCGTAGATCTACGCCATGAGCTCAGCTCACTCAGATAAACTGTGAGCGGTAAATTTGGGCCTAGATATGAGAGAGTACATCTATCTGGTAAGTGTGCACCACATAAATCAAATCCAGCAGCAAGCAGTGCATAATGAGAGAAAAAAAACTGCGACCATAATTTTGGATTAAAACAGCGACTTTGCGGTGTTTTTTCATATGTTTTTTACAGTTGTATTCACGATTTCTTGGTCGCATTTGAAAGAATGGAAGATATATTACAGAAATAGAGATGATTTTGATTGGTTTTAGAATTGAAAATGGCTTGAAACTGAGCTCAAAGTAGCGGAAATGTTCAAGAATAAACAAATGACGTCACGCGTCTAATACGCATCAGCTGGTGGGTCTAATATATGTTCATGAATGTGCTGATATTATTTATACAATTATTACAACATTGCATAAGAGTAAATCTTCTATTTTTGGTGTGAATAAAAATTCATTTTGTGAATAAAAAATCAAAATGGAATTCATTTGTAAAGCCTGAAAACGTAACTAATGAACAGAGGAAATGTTAGTTTAGTGCCAGGAATGCCTGCATTGTTTAATCTGGACCCTATTTTGAAATTGGAATATTTTGAACGTTGTGTTAAATTGGCCAAATTACCAATTTCCTATCACTTTATTGGGTAGTTGAAACAGTTGACTGGGCGATTTCTAGTCCTCATTCGATAAAATAGAAGTAATACTAGCGAAATAGCTAAAAATTTGGTTGATTGGAAAATTGTAATTGGCCTAAAATGGGAGTCAAAGTCGGCTAAATCGCCGATGCGTAAATATAGCTGAAGCATCAAAACTCGTGGGAGCTTAACTTCGTCAATTTTCCATCAAATTTCGTAATTTTTGTTTTATTACCTTCAGAAAAAGATTCTCTACCATTTCATAAGAAAACACAAATTTTTTTTGTTTTAAATTCTTGGACCCTGGCTGTCACTCTGAGATTTGGCCTCTGGACCCTGAAAGGGTTAATTTGTCAACCACAGCTATATTAATGTATTACCAGTGGAAATGTTATTATATTCCTGGAGGAGTACTAAATTCATAGAGGGAAAAATAGGAAAATAGGGGTTAAACAGGTTTGATCTAAAGAGGAGGAGGCTAGCTCATTTCTTGGATTAAGAGCCCCTCACCAGGATTTAAAGACCATCCTTGAAAGGACTATGTAAATAGTAGATACAGTGGACCCTTGCTATTCAAACATTCTTCATTCCAGAATGTTGTTCAAGTGCTGTTACCAAACAAATTTATTCCCATAAGGAATGATGTAAATTAGATTAGTCCATTTCAGACCCCCAAAAATACACTTATAAAAGCACTTACAATAATAAACTTACATAATAGGGCGAGTTTTGGAGTGTTCAAATAGCGAGGGTCCACTGTATATCAGTTTTAAAAATGAGCAAATTCCAGTACCTTTTAATTTAGGTAACATAATAAATAACTTACCCTATTCCTGCAAAGCATTTGTACTCTGTTTTTGTGAACAATACGAACAATTCCAGGAGGTTGTGTCCATGCTTCACCATCAACCTGAATTGGTACTCCCTCTTCACCTGTAAGAAAGAAAACTGGCATCAGGTATAACCTCTAACAAATCAGTTGCAACTACAGCAAGAAATATGATATATTCTGTATTTTCTTTAAAGTACCTGTAAAACCTTTTGTAATAATTGGCTTTGCTCTAATTTAAATTAAATGTGTTTAGACTTTGATACCTCCAATTTTATAGCACTGCAGTTTTTTTTAAACTGCTGAAAGGTTAGTCTAATTTTGTGGTATCCTGATTTGAATCTACCTGGTTGCATATATAGCAATAAGAAGTAGAATCACCTCAGATATATATCACACTTCAGTCATGCAAGAACTTGTAAAAAATAGAGATAAATGTAAAAAATATACTTCGAAGGACATATGAGCATGGGGAAATGCTTGAAAGGTAGGACAGTGAGAAATTTATTTTTTACAAGTCTGACTTATTTTATGCAGGTCCACTTTACTTATATTCACTAATACACAATGTTCCATTTCTACTGGCCTTTTTTTTATATGCGATATACATTTGCTGTGTGGTACTGGTGCACTCTGTAATGCTTACTGAAGATTCTTATTACATGGAATTTAGTACTGTCAGCGTGACTGAGCTTAATAGAGCTGTCATAATCCTGGTATGATAGGGTGAAGCCTAAATGTGTTAGTGTTGGTAATCTCACAAATCTTCTTCTGAATTCCTATTAAGCCATGCTCTTAAAGCTATTTCTCATCTTAGATATAACTGCCCTTCTCCTTAACACACTTTTGCTTTCTTTCTCTTGTGTTGTGTAAAGTAGCTTTATCATATTACAAAGTATATTTATTTCATTATCCATGGAGGCAAAGAAGGGAATGTACGAAAGTATAGTGGTACCAACACTCTTATATGGGTGTGAAGCATGGGTTGCAAATGCTGCAGCGAGGAGGAGGCTGGAGGCAGTGGAGATGTCCTGTCTAAGGGCAATGTGTGGTGTAAATATTATGCAGAAAATTCGGAATGTGGAAATTAGGAGAAGGTGTGGAGTTACTAAAAGTATTTGTCAGAGGGCTGAAGAGGGGTTGTTGAGGTGGTTTGGTCATTTAGAGAGAATGGATCAAAGTAGAATGACTTGGAGAGCGTATAAATCTGTAGGGAAGGAAGGCGGGGTAGGGGTCGTCCTAGAAAAGGTTGGAGGGAAGGGGTAAAGGAGGTTTTGTGGGCGAGGGCTTGGACTTCCAGCAAGCATGTGTGAGCGTGTTAGATAGGAGTGAATGGAGACGAATGGTTTTTGGGACATGACGATCTGTTGGAGTGTGAGCAGGGTAACATTGTGTGAAGGGATTCAGGGAAACCAGTTAATTGATTTAGTTGGACTTGAGTCCTGGAAATGGGAAGTACAATGCCTGCACTTTAAAGGAGGGGTCTGAGATAGTGACAGCTGGGAGGGACTTTTCTCAGCTGTAGTATCTGAGCTCCTCTGCAAAGACAGTGATTATGTATGAGTGTGGTGAAAGTGTTGAATGATGATGAAAGTTTTTTTCTTTTTGGGGATTTTCTTTCTTTTTGGGTCACCCTGCCTCGGTGGGAGACGGCCGACTTGTTGAAAAAAAAAAAAAAAATTTTTTTATTTCATTCACTGAATGCTGCCTTGAGTGACTGTCCCAAACCACTCAACTGCTACACACCTTTGGCCAGATATTCTCTCAGCATCCATCTGAATTACTTTCATCACACTAGCCAAAGCTACCTGCCAAGCCTAAAATTACTACTAAGTGGAATTCAACCACAAAGAGAAGTAGAAAACATTTTAGTCAACTTGTTACAGCTACATAGGTGGTTCTTCTATGATGAGGATTTCATTACCTGCTTCACCGAGGATTGTGATCTTTATGCTGGAACACTGAGCTATTCTATGATGCTGTAAATTTATGATGCGGGAAGCAGCCATCTGTGCTGAGCCAAACACAGCTACAACTTCAAGAATTCGGTCATCAAAACTTGGTGCCAAAAAACAGTCGTCTTCCTTAGTTCCTCCCCAAAAATTAGTGCCTCCCATAAAACTGTAAGTAAACATCATCAATGATTAGTGGTAAGAAAACAGATGATATTTATTACTATACAGTATAACTTAGGACTTAAAAAATTAAGCTTTTAAATTTCCCACCACGAAAATGAAGACTACCCTTGGGGCAAGAGTGAGAGATACAATGAGAAGAGACAAAGTATTACTGCAACATCTGGAGATGATTGTTTGAACAAAGAACATAAATAACAAAAAGGCACAGTACCGTGACTGGAATAATACACATATAACCCGCACATGGGAGAAAGAAGCTTATGACGTTTTGGTTCAACTTAGACAATTAACTACAGTTTCGTTCACCTATGTGTGGGTTATTTGTGTAAAGAGCAACATAGAATTATTGACTTACCTAGGAATATTAAGTACAACGATGCCTTGTAGTGATGGGAGAGGAATTCTTTCTCCATCACATTCCAGCTGCACACGCTGATCCAGGTTCTTATAGGTTTTCTGAGCACCATTAAAAGACAACATTGCAATGCTGAACACATTTAAGTACAGTACTTATTTGCAAGGCTTTCCTAAAAAAAAATATTTTCTAAGCAGATATAAAAGTCCACATTTCAATGACAAAGCTGGTTAAGTACTTATTTGCAGGCTTTCCTACAAAAAAAAATCTTACCAATTATAAAAGACAGCATTGCAAATCTGGTTACAGTAAAATTGTCATTTACATGTAAAAGGAAATACCTGATGAACAATCTTCAGAAAAAGAAAATGGGTATGAGAGTAATCAAAATTATTTTACACTAATACAAAGAAAATCAAATCTCTTTAGAGTACTTTTTTAGTACATTCAGCAAGCTAATTACTATACCATGTATGCAATTATTATTACAATAAAAACTAAGCACTAAACCCATAAGGGTTATACTACTATGTCTGCAATAGCACAAATTCAATGAATATATAGGGAAGCATACAATTAGATACAATAAACAATTATAGAAAATCGACAAAAATAAAACCCAAAATGTGGACGGTTAAATATGCAGTAGAGATATTCATGCTAATGTGGCTCCCACTTTTACAATGGCCAGAAATATACTGAAGCAGAATTAAGTCATAAGGTTGATGGTTATAGTCTTAATCCATGAAGTTTTTGTTCGCAACATTAAACCTAATTATTAATAATCTGATCTGCAATGTTAGCCCATGAGAAATAGAATTATTTAGTTACATACAACAGATTTTATACAATAAACTGTACAATATACCACATATACTGTATATATTGTGCACATATATGTATACATACACAGAGCCATTCCTTTGAAGCCAGAACGCCATACCACATGAAGTTCTTGGTTCTTGATCGACATTTTTCAGGGTGTTCTTCTCTTTTATTGTGAAAATCTAATGTAATTTTTGCGTCAATACCAATACCAAAGTAGTTATTCATTGTGCACCTTTCATCAAATCCATCTCTGAAAACAAATGTATATACAGTTTAACACATAAATGATGAAAGCTGAATACTGATTTATCATGACTGACGAACTCACATAAATACAATTGTAAGCAAGCCACAGAACGAGTCTTAGAATTCACAGGCCAGTGTGTTAACCTCTTGGCCAGTTGGCCGAGTTGTTAACGCACTGGCATATGAATTTTTGGACTCCTTAGTAATGGGTTCAAACCTCCACCTGTTCCGAGGTTTGACTAATTCATCAATTAGTTCATCAAGTTATATTGCTGGGGTTATGTACTGTTGGGCTCCAATTTTCTTTACTTCAAAAAAAAAAAAAAAAAAAAAAAAAAAAAAGAAAATTCAAAGCACAGAAATTGGCCCTCAATTTCTCTATTTGGATAAATTCAAAATCTTGATTAAAACCAAAATTAAACATTAAAAGAACTTTTTTTTGTATTATGTATTCACCATTTTGCACAATATTATACCCTAAAAGTAGTTCTGAGGAAAAGGAGAAGAGCTATCTTTAATATTATGCAGAAATTTCAGATAGGCATTATGTACAGAGTGGGTCAGTTGTATTATAAATGAGTCACCTAATAGACATATCCTGTAGTGTAATATAATTTATTACCTACATGTATACTCAAACACCATTATTCCAAACATGACTGATATAATTTATTGTTAAATGTTGATGAAGACAGGGAAGCTGTGATTTCGTGTGTAGGGCAAGGAGGAATAACATCTTGTAGGAGTGTGGAAGAGCCAGTTGTGGGTGTAGGGGAAGTTCGTGAGGCAGTGGGTAGAATGAAAGGGGGTAAGGCAGCTGGGATTGATGGGATAAAGATAGAAATGTTAAAAGCAGGTGGGGATATAATTTTGGAGTGGTTGGTGCTATTATTTAATAAATGTATGGAAGAGGGTAAGGTACCTAGGGATTGGCAGAGAGCGTGTATTGTTCCTTTGTATAAAGGCAAAGGGGACAAAAGAGAGTGCAAAAATTATAGGGGAATAAGTCTGTTGAGTGTACCTGGTAAAGTGTATGGTAGAGTTATTATTGAAAGAATTAAGAGTAAAACAGAAAGCAGGATAGCAGATGAACAAGGGGCTTTAGGAAAGGTAGGGGGTGTGTAGACCAAGTGTTTACAGTGAAACATATAGGTGAACAGTATTTGGATAAGGGTAAAGATGTTTTTGTGGCATTTATGGATTTGGAAAAGGCGTATGATAGGGTAGATAGGGGGGCAATGTGGCAGATGTTGCAGGTGTATGGAATAGGAGGAAGGTTACTGAAAGCAGTGAAGAGTTTTTATGAGGATAGTGAGGCTCAGGTTAGAGTGTGTAGGAGGGAAGGGGACTATTTCCCAGTAAAAGTGGGCCTTAGACAAGGATGTGTGATGTCACCGTGGTTGTTCAATATATTTATAGATGGGGTTGTAAGAGAAGTGAATGCGAGGGTCTTGGCAAAAGGTGTTGGGCTAAAAGATAAAGAAGCAAATACAAAGTGGGAGTTGTCACAGTTGCTTTTTGCTGATGACACTGTGCTTTTGGGAGATTCTGAAGAGAAGCTGCAGAGGTTGGTGGATGAATTTGGTAGGGTGTGTAAAAGAAGAAAATTGAAAGTGAATATAGGAAAGAGTAAGGTGATGAGGATAACAAAAAGAATAGGTGACGAAAGATTGGATATCAGATTGGAGGAGAGAGTATGGAGGAGGTGAATGTATTCAGATATTTGGGAGTGGACATGTCGGCGGATGGGTCTATGAAGGATGAGGTGAATCATAGAATTGATGAGGGGAAAAGGGTGAGTGGAGCACTTCGGAGTCTGTGGAGACAAAGAACCTTGTCCATGGAAGTAAAGAGGGGAATGTATGAGAGTATAGTTATAACAACGCTCTTATATGGGTGTGAAGCATGGGTGATGAATGTTGCAACGAGGAGAAGGCTGGAGGCAGTGGAGATGTCATGTCTGAGGTCAATGTGTGGTGTGAATATAATGCAGAGAATTCGGAGTTTGGAAATTAGGAGGAGGTGCGGGATTACCAAAACGATTGTCCAGAGAGCTGAGGAGGGGTTGTTGAGGTGGTTTGGACATGTAGAGAGAATGGAACGAGACAGAGTGACTTCGAGAGTGTATAAATCTGTAGTGGAGGGAAGGCGGGGTAGGGGTCGGCCTAGGAAAGGTTGGAGGGAGGGGTAAAGGAAGTTTTGTGTGCGAGGGCTTGGACTTCCAGCAAGCATGTGTGAGCGTATTTGATAGGAGTGAATGGAGGCATATGGTTTTTAATACTTGACGTGCTGTTGGAGTGTGAGCAAAGTAACATTTATGAAGGGATTCAGGGAAACCGGCAGGCCGGACTTGAGTTCTGGAGATGGGAAGTACAGTGCCGGCACTCTGAAGGAGGGGTGTTAATGTTGCAGTTTTATAACTGTAGTGTAAAGCACCCTTCTGGCAAGACAGTGATGGAGTGAATGATGATGAAAGTTTTTCTTTTTCGGGCCACCCTGCCTTGGTGGGAATCGGCCGATGTGTTAATAAATAAAAAAAAAAAAAATGTATACTCAAACACCATTATTCCAAACATGACTGATAAACAAATAAATGAAAATTAAGATCTGAATATAAAGGTAATGAATATATTTATAAACTTTAAGTGTTATTTTATAATTTTAATCTAGGTGAAAGTTTCTTTTTTGGGTCACCATGCCTTGGTGGGAGACGGCCAGTGTGTTAAAAAAAATTAGTGTTAATATATCCAGAAGAGAGGTGAATGACGTACAGCGAGGAGTCGTCAAGATCCATGAGAGGTGAGGCAGCAGCGCAGAGAGCATCAGCGTTGGCTAGGAGAACCTTGCTGATGAGGCCACCACAACTCCCACCAGCTGCTATATCTGTAATGTTGACAAGTTATCATGTCTTACACTGTCAGTCTCAGCTGGCAAGAAAATTTTAGTTTATATAAACATCATATAGAGTAGTGCAAAACTTGTATTATCTAGTGTTCCAGTATGGTAACCAACTACAGTGGTACCTCGAGTTACGATATTTTTTCGTTCGAGAATGCTGTTCAAGTGCCATTACCAAACGAATTTATCCCCATAAGGAATAATGTAAAATAGACTAGTCCTTTTACACCCCCAAAAATATACCTACAAAAGCATTTAAAAAAATAAACTTACATAAAAGGGCGATTTTGGTGACCATCGTAACTCGAGGTACCACTGTACTCGAATTATCCAATACATTTGATGGCTGACATTATTATGATAATCAAGGAAAGCATGGTAAGAGGAGTTAGCAGAACAGAGAAAGATGAAGTATTTAGAGTGAGCAGGGATGCTGAAGAAAAAAGTTGGATTCTCCACTTGTTACTTCAGGAAGACTTGTTAATTGTTAAGACACCCAGTAATTTTAAATCAACTAATGGCATGGCTCAAGGACATTTAATTGCTTCACTTACGTGATAGCTAGACCAGCATGTAGAGTTAAGAAAAATGTTTCAGATGTGTCTTCTAAAATTTTAACACTTGAAGCCATTTGAAATGTTGGAATCAAGTTAGTGTCAGTGCGGTACACAAACATCAACTGCAGTTAAACAGTTATAGAAAAAATCTCCCTCTAGATCTGTCAAGAGGAAGGTAGATAGAGTATGTCATTGTACTTTAATATAGCCTCTAATAATACTAATTTGCTCTGAGAAGCAGTACTCTTGAAAGAAAGAGTATTGCACCAATTACTGAGCAGACAATAGCAATTGATAAACCTAATGAAATAAGAGGGGATTTGGAAAGGGAAAGTTTTGATACATTTCATGGAGTCCAGAAAATAATATTCCACTTACAAGGTTATTAGTCAATACTGTATCATATAGAGGAGACAGTTTTGTCTATGGTTTTGTAAAAATAAAAAAAAGTTTACAGTAGTGAAATACCAAGTCATCCATGTTCAGCAGGATCTCAATCCTAACATCACTGGATAATACAAGTTATGCTAAACAGTGACTTTAATGCTTAAGATTTTAAATCAACCACTCATGTTAATAAAAACATACATTAGTGAATATCCTTAAACTATATGTAATACATTATTGTACTACTTAACATGCATATCAATCACGTCTATTTTTTTTTTTAACACATCAGCCGCTTCCCACTGAGGCAGGGTGACCTGAAAAAGAGGAAACACTTTCATCATCATTTACCCCATCACTTGTCTCGCCAGAGGTGCACCTACACTACAGTTCAAAAACTGCAACATATCTCAGATATCTATTACACTGAAAATACACAAAATATTCAATCATACTGCCTCATATATACATATGAGGCAGCATGTACACCCAATTGTTATACTCCTTTGTACAAACATGTATCATGCTGAAGTAAACTTCTTATTCTTATACAGTGGTACCTCGACATACGAGCAGCTCCCAACTCGAACAATTATGTAAGTATATTTCTGTAAGTGCTTTTGTAAGTGTATTTTTAGGGGTCTGAAATGGATTAATCTAATTAACATTATTCCTTATGGGAACAAATTCGTTCGGTATCGGCACTCGAACAGCATTCTGAAATGAATGAAGCTCGTAACTCGAGGTACCACTGTATGAACATTTAGAGTACAATTGTAAATTTACAAAAGAATAATCATAGTCTTACTTAGTTTACTTTGCAATGACAGTAAATACAGTGGTCCCTCGGTTTTTTTGCATCTCCAAACTCAAACATTTATGTAAGTGTATTTTCGTAAGTGCTGTTGCAAGTGTATTTTTGGGGGTCTGAAATAGACTAACCTACGTGACATTATTTCTTAAGGAAGTAAATTCGTTCGGTAATGGCACTTGATGTGATGCATGTGTATTTGTTTTATTGCCTATTTATAATTAGCAATTTGAGTTTGTGGGAGAAGTGGGGTGAGCTCTAGCTCTTGGTTGTGCCTCATAACTTTCGACTCGCTAACATTATTAGCCGAGATATATCTATTCTCAACCCATCAGGAGTTAGATTTTCTCTGTCAATTCAGCTCATTCTACTTCTTTACCAATCTCTCATCTTCTTCTTTACCACTCTCTACATCTTCTTTACCACTATGCCATCTTCTTCATTACCACTCTCTATGCTATCTTCTTCATTACAACTCTTTATACCATCTTCATTACCACTCTCTATGTCATCTTCTTCATTATAACTCTTTATGCCATCTTCTTCATTACCACTCTCTATGCCATCTTCTTCATTACAACTCTTTATGCCATCTTCATTACCACTCTATGCCATCTTCTTCATTATAACTTTATGCCATCTTCTTCATTACCACTCTCTATGCCATCTTCATTACAACTCTTTACACCATCTTCATTACCACTCTCTATGCCATTTTCTTCATTATAACTCTTTATGCCATCTTCTTCATTACCACTCTCTATGCCATCTTCTTCATTACAACTCTTTATGCCATCTTCATTACCACTCTCTATGCCATCTTCTTCATTATAACTCTTTATGCCATCATCTTCATTACCACTCTCTATGCCATCATCTTCATTACCACTCTCTATGCCATCTTCTTCATTATAACTCTCTATGCCATCTTCTTCATTACCACTCTCTATGCCATCTTCTTCATTACCACTCTCTATGCCATCCTCTTCATTACCACTCTCTATGCCATCTTCTTCATTACCACTCTCTATGCCATCTTCTTCATTACCACTCTCTATGCCATCTTCTTCATTACCACTCTCTATGCCATCTTCATTATAACTCTCTATGCCATCTTCTTCATTACCACTCTCTATGCCATCTTCTTCATTACCACTCTCTATGCCATCTTCTTCATTACAACTCTTTATGCCATCTTCATTACCACTCTCTATGCCATCTTCATTACCACTCTCTATGCCATCTTCTTCATTATAACTCTTTATGCCATCTTCATTACCACGCTCTATGCCATCTTCTTCATTATAACTCTTTATGCCATCTTCTTCATTAATAACTCTTTATGCCATCTTCTTCATTACCACTCTCTATGCTATCTTCTACTCATTGTTGTTGTTATTAGGAAACTTTCCTAACCTCTGATAATTACAGTGGTACCTCGAGTTACGATATTTTTTCGTTCGAGAATGCTGTTCAAGTGCCATTACCAAACGAATTTATCCCCATAAGGAATAATGTAAAATAGACTAGTCCTTTTACACCCCCAAAAATATACTTACAAAAGCATTTAAAAAAATAAACTTACATAAAAGGGCGATTTTGGGGACCATCGTAACTCGAGGTACCACTGTATGTAGTATGTGGTTATACATACTCTTCCAGCTGTCAGCCCGTGATGGTATGTAAAAAATTTACTAGGTAAATACAGTCTTTCATCAAAAGTCATAGCCTATAAGTCTAGTAGCCAGTTTGCAGCTCTTTTTGAAACTACAGAACAGTACAGTGGTACCCCGACTTACGATGGTCCCCAAACTCACCCTTTTATGTAAGTTTATTTTTTTAAATGCTTTTGTAAGTGTAATTCTGGGGGTCTAAAAGGATTAGTCTATTTTACATCATTCCTTATGGGGATAAATTCGTTTGGTAATGGCACTTGAACAGCATTCTTGAATGAAAAAATATCGTAAGTCGGGGTACCACTGTACTTATATTTTGTCCACATGTTTGTGGGTTATAGTAAGTGTTTATGCACCTGGAGAAGAGAGAAGTGTAGAGGAGAGAGAGAGATTTTGGGAAATGTTGAGTGAGTGTGTGGGGAGTTTTGAACCAAGTGAGAGAGTAATTGTGGTTGGGGATCTTAATGCTAAAGTGGGTAAAAATGTTGTGGATGGAGTAGTAGGTAAATTTGGGGTGCCAGGGGTAAATGTAAATGAGGAACCATTAATTGAGCTATGTGTAGAAAGAGGTTTGGTAATAAGTAATACATATTTTATGAAAAAGAGGATAAATAAAATATACAAGGTATGATATAGCACGTAAGGAAAGTAGTTTGTTGGATTATGTATTGGTGGATAAAAGGTTGATGAGTAGGCTTCAGGATGTACATGTTTATAGAGGGGCAACGGATATATCAGATCATTATTTGGTTGTAGCTACAGTTAGAGTAAAAGGTAGATGGGACAAAAGAAAATGGCAACAGCAAGTAAGAGAGAGGTAAAAGTGTATAAACTAAGGGAGGAGGAAGTTAGAGTGAGATAATAAGCAACTATTGGCAGAAAGGTGGGCTAGTGCAAGTAGGAGTAGTGGGGAGGTTGAAGAGAGTTGGGATAGTTTTAAAAATGCAGTATTAGAATGTGGAGCAGAAGTTTGTGGCTATAGGAGGGTGGGTGCAGGAGGAAAGAGGAGTGAGTGGTGGAATGAAGAAGTAAAGGGTGTGATAAAAGAGAAAAAGGTAGCTTATGAGAGGTTTTACAAAACAGAAGTGTTAATAGAAGAGCAGAGTATATGGAGAGTAAAAGAAAGGTGAAGAGAGTGGTGAGAGAGTGCAAAAGAAGAGCGGATGAAAGAATGGGAGAGGCTCTGTCAAGAAATTTTGCTGAAAATAAGAAAAATTTTGGAGTGAGATAAACAAGGTAAGAAAGCCTAGAGAACGAATGGATTTGTCAGTTAAAAACAGAGTAGGGAGTTAGTAGATGGGGAGCTGGAGGTATTGGGTAGATGGCGGGAATATTTTGAGGAACTTTTAAATGTCGATGAAAAAAGGGAAGCGGTAATTTCATGTACTGGCCAGGGAGGTACAACATCGTTTAGGAGTGAAGAAGAGCAGGATGTGAGTGTGGGGGAGGTGCGTGAGGCATTACGTAGAATGAAAGGGGTAAAGCAGCTGGAATTGACGGAATCATGACAGAAATGTTAAAAGCAGGGGGGGATATAGTGCTGGAGTGGTTGGTATTTTTGTTTAATAAATGTATGAAAGAGGGGAAGGTACCTAGAGATTGGCAGAGAGCATGTATAGTTCCTTTATATAAAGGGAAGGGGGATAAAAGAGAGTGTAAAAATTATAGGGGAATACGTTTACTGAGTATACCAGGTAAAGTGTATGGTAGGGTTATTATTGAAAGAATTAGAGGTAAGACAGAGAGTAGGATTGCAGATGAGCAAGGAGGCTTTAGAGTGGGTAGGGGATGTGTAGATCAAGTGTTTACAGTGAAGCATATATGTGAACAGTATTTAGATAAAGGTAGAGAAGTTTTTATTGCATTTATGGATTTAGAAAAGGCATATGATAGAGTGGATAGGGGAGCAATGTGGCAAATGTTGCAAGTGTATGGAATAGGTAGTAAGTTACTGAAGGCTGTAAAGAGTTTTTATGAGGATAGTGAGGCTCAGGTTAGGGTGTGTAGGAGAGAGGGAGATTACTTCCCGGTAAAAGTAGGTCTTAGACAGGGATGTGTAATGTCACCATGGTTGTTTAATATATTTATAGATGGGGTTGTAAAAGAAGTAAATGCTAGGGTGTTGGGGAGAAGGGTGGGATTAAATTATGGAGAATTAAATGCAAAATGGGAGTTGACACAGTTACTCTTTGCTGATGATACTGTGCTTATGGGAGATTCCAAAGAAAAGTTGCAAAGGTTAGTGGACGAGTTTGGGAGAGTGTGTAAAGGTAGAAAGTTAAAAGTGAACATAGATAAGAGTAAGGTGATGAGGGTATCAAACGATTTAAATAAAGAAAAATTGGATATCACATTGGAGAGAGGGATTATGGAAGAAGTACAGTGGTCCCTCGGTTTTCGTGCATCTCCAAACTCGAACATTTATGTAAGTGTATTTTCGTAAGTGCTGTTGCAAGTGTATTTTTGGGGGTCTGAAATAGACTAACCTACGTGACATTATTTCTTAAGGAAGTAAATTCGTTCATTAATGGCACTTGAGCAGCATTCTGGAAAGAATTTTCGGCGAAAACCGAGGGACCACTGTAAATGTTTTCAGATATTTGGGAGTTGACGTGTCAGCGGATGGGTTTATGAAGGATGAGGTTAACCATAGAATTGATGAAGGAAAAAAGGTGAGTGGTGCATTGAGGTATCTGTGGAGAAAATTCGGAATGTGGAAATTAGGAGAAGGTGTGGAGTTACTAAAAGTATTTGTCAGAGGGCTGAAGAGGGGTTGTTGAGGTGGTTTGGTCATTTAGAGAGAATGGATCAAAGTAGAATGACTTGGAGAGCGTATAAATCTGTAGGAGAAGGAAGGCGGGGTAGGGGTCGTCCTAGAAAAGGTTGGAGGGAAGGGGTAAAGGAGGTTTTGTGGGCGAGGGGCTTGGACTTCCAGCAAGCATGTGTGAGCGTGTTAGATAGGAGTGAATGGAGACGAATGGTTTTTGGGACATGACGATCTGTTGGAGTGTGAGCAGGGTAACATTTTGTGAAGGGATTCAGGGAAACCAGTTAATTGATTTAATTGGACTTGAGTCCTGGAAATGGGAAGTGCAATGCCTGCACTTTAAAGGAGGGGTCTGAGATAGTGACAGCTGGGAGGAACTTTTCTCAGCTGTCGTATCTGAGCTCCTCTGCAAAGACAGTGATTATGTATGAGTGTGGTGAAAGTGTTGAATGATGATGAAAGTATTTTCTTTCTTTTTGGGTCACCCTGCCTCGGTGGAAGACGGCCGACTTGTTGAAAAAAAAAAAAAATGTTTGTATTCTATGTTTTGGAAGAATTTGTGTTGTGAAACAACTTTTTCATAATTCCCCATCCATATATGTAAAATATCCCCCACTCCTCCTTCAGAGTGCAGGAACTGTGCTTCCTGGAGGTGAGAACATTGCCTCCACTCTGAAGAAGGTACTGGTAGGTTCGCCAGGACAGGTCCTAGCCCAGGTCTTCTCCATGTGGTGACCTGGCAGTGGCTTCCCATAGGGGTTTCAATGTTTTTATGGAGGCAGTGGGTGGCAGACGATATTTGCAGTTTGGAGGGGCATCTGAACTGTAATATCGGCATGCCTCTGACAAGACAGTGATGGAGTGATTGATGGTGAAAGTGTTTCTTCTCCTGTGGGTCACCCTACCTCAATGGGAGACGGCCAGTGTGTTAAAAAAAAATCTTAAACTTGGCTAGCATTGCATTGGAGTTTCTCATTATTTCACTTATGCAATCTTCCAGTGCCAATCTTGAGTTAATAACACCAAATTCCATATTTTTATAGGATACAGTACCATTAATATTTTATCGCACAATCCAGTTTGTGTGTGGCTTGCTTTTACTTTTTGCAATTTTTATGGCATCAATTATCCACATTAAATACCAGCATCCATAGATCACTCCACATGCTCAATCTATCCAGAGTTTCCTGCAGGAAGAGACAGTCATATTTGCTACTTATCTTACATAAGACAGTTGCATCATCAGCAAAAATTTTCATACAGTTTTATATTCCTTCTGGTAAATTGTGTATGTATATACAGTACTGTACATATATACAGTATACAGTGGTACCCCGACTTACGATATTTTTTCATTCCAGAATGCTGTTTAAGTGCCATTACCAAACGAATTTATCTCCATAAGAAATGATGTAAAATAGACTAGTCCTTTTAGACCCCCAAAATTACACTTACAAAAGCATTTAAAAAAATCAACTTACATAAAAGGGTGTGTTTGGGGACCATCGTAAGTCGGGGTACCACTGTATACATAATGTGTGTATATATATATATATATATATTCTTTGTAGCACAAATTAAAATGTTTAATGTAAAAAGAATATACAAATATATTTAGTTTATTCTATCATAAAAGCAGTTGGCACTGGTACAGAGATAAAGCAAAAATAGTAACAATGTGATAATAAATGTTCAACAATCCTTGCCAATTACTATACATTATTCAATTACCAAAGGCCAAGTATTGCACTGTAAAAGATAAAGAATATTAGAAAAGTGTTAGTTACTGTTAGACATTAAGCTCTCATACCATGCATTCTAACACCCTGTTATAAGTTGTCATTTATATGTGATTCAATAGTCATAGAACCTGGATTATAGCATTATCAATCCCTGTGAACCTTTAACATATATTAAGAACACCTATAGTATTTTTTATAGCCTTCAGGTTACTAACTAAACTGTAATTGTACGAGTTCAGATATACTGCACAATGTTTGTACGTACATAAATAATTTGTTTAAGAATCTCACGGAACTTCATGAGTTTAAAAATGGTGTCTTCTCCAACAAATTTATTGAAAAAACAAAATTTAGTACAGGTGCTTCTCGACTTTCGATGGGGCCACGTTCCGATGCACCCATCTTAAGTTGAAAATATCCTAAGTCGAATAAGAATATATTCTAAATAAATAAGTAAATAAATAACTACTGTCACTGTATAAATAAATAAACAAAATACTGTAACTAACTAAATACGTACCAATATTGAAAAGTAAATATAAATGATATGGACTTGCCACCATCATGCTGGGTAATTAACTATAGTTTCATCTCCAAAATAATTGCTTTTCCACCAACAAAGTTGAAATATTGCAAGTCAAAGAGAACTTGTATACTGCCTAAGGCCTGGTATGGGACCAGGCTGCAGGGGCGATGACCTTAGGACCATCAAAATCAGGGTTACTCATGGCACAAGCTCATATCATGGCCTTAATCATTCTAGTTGTACAAAGTACTGGGTATTGCTTTGTTTATATCAAAGACAGGCCATCTCCATTCCATGAGACTTAGCTTCAAGCTTTTCTTTAAAAATGCTCATATTTTCACACTTATTCTATTTCTTCTCACCTTCAGTATCACTAATATTCCTCTTGAAGGTCACAGTTAATACCCAGGAATGAGATGTAGCAGGGTGATAAAAATATTCAAATTTGTCACAATAAATTATTATTATTATTATTATTATTATTATTAATCATGTATGATTGAGTAAGGTATGGTGTCCCGTGGCTTGCTTGGTTGCACACTCAGCTCATACACTGAGTGTCTGGGGTTCGATCCATGGTACAGGTAGAAATGTTGGGTATGTTTCCTTGCACCTGCTGGCCTCACCTAGCAGTAAGTAACTGGGTGTTAGCCAACTGGTATTGATCGCATCCTGGGGTTGGTAGTATACCTTAAATAGGGCCGGGCTCTGAAATGAGCTGAGGGAAATTAATAGCTATTAGCCTGTAAAACTGATTTGTGTAAAAAAAGGAAAATCCATGAGGCAACTGGAGCAAGGGAGGTTGTTTACACTGTAGCAGCACTAAGTCTGCCCCCTAAAAACAATGGATTCACTTGTAATCCAATTGAGGTGCAGAGAGAAGGGGAAAAACTGTCCTATGGAATGTAGTAGAGAGAATTGGCATGTTACGTGGATGCAGGCTTATTTTCCCAAATTTATGATATCCTACAGCATACAATACTGTTTTTTTTCCTGTGCAACATGATAATGGAAAACCAAATTTCATTTGTGTTATATTGATGACATGTAGTAGTAGGTTGGTAGACAGCAACCACCCAGGGAGGTACTACCGTCCTGCCAGGTGACTGTGAAACAGAAACCTGAAACTGTTTTACATGATGGTAGGATTGCTGGTGTCTTTTTTCTGTCTCATAAACACGCTGGATAACAGGTATATCTAGCTACTTCTACTTACACTTTAGGTCACACTACACTGGCATACACATGCATATATATACATACACACATCTGGGTTTTTTCTTCTTTTCTTAATAGCTCTTGTTCTTTTTATTTTCTCTATTGTCCATGGGGAAGTGGAAAAGAATCTTTCCTCCGTAAGCAATGCGTGTCGTATGAGGCGACTAAGATGCCGGGAGGAATAGGCTAGTAACCCCTTCTCCTGTACAAATCTACTAAAAACGAGAAAAAGAAAAACTTTATAAAACTGGGTTGTCTGAATGTGCGTGGATGTAGTGCGGATGATAAGAAAGAGATGATTGCCAATGTTATGAATGAAAGAAGTTGGATGTCCTGGCCCTAAGCGAAACAAAGCTGAAGGGGGTGGCGACTTTCAGTGGGGAGAAATAAATGGGATTAAGTCAGGAGTATCTGAGAGAGTTAGAGCTAAGGAAGGGGTAGCAATAATGTTGAAGGATCAGTTATGGAAGGAAAAGAGGGAATATGAATGTGTAAATTCAAGGATTATGTGGATTAAAATAAGGGTCGGATGCGAAAAGTGGGTCATAATAGCGTGTATGCACCTGGAGAAGAGAGAGTGTAGAGGAGAAGAGAGTTTTTGGGAGATGTTAAGCGAATGTATAGGAACTTTTGAACCAAATGAGAGAGTAATTGTGGTAGGGGACCTAAATGCTAAAGTGGGAGAAACATGCAGAGAGGGTGTAGTAGGTAAGTTTGGGGTGCCAGGTGTAAATGATAATGGGAGCCCTTTGATTGAACTTTGTATAGAAAGGGTTTAGTTATAAGTAATACATATTTAAGAAAAAAGAGGATAAATAAGTATACAAGATATGATGTAGGGCGTAATGATAGTAGTTTGTTGGACTATGTATTGGTAGATAAAAGACTGTTGAGTAGACTTCAGGATGTACATGTTTATAGAGGGGCCACAGATATATCAGATCACTTTTTAGTTATAGCTACAGTGGGAGTAAAAGGTAGATGGGATACAAGGAAAATAGAATCAGTAAGTAAGAGAGAGGTGAAGGTTTATAAACTAAAAGAGGAGGCAGTTAGGGTAAGATATAAACAACTATTGGAGGATAGATGGGCTAGTGAGAGTGTAGGCAATGGGGTTGAGAATGTATGGGATAGATTTAAAAATGTAGTGTTAGAGTGTTCAGCAGAAGTTTGTGGTTACAGGCGAGTGGGTGCGGGGGGAAGAGGAGCGATTGGTGGAATGATGATGTAAAGAGAGTAGTAAGGGAGAAAAAGTTAGCATATGAGAGGTTTTTACAAAGTAGAAGTGATGCAAGGAGGGAAGAGTATATGGAGAGAAAAGAGAGGTTAAAGAGTGGTGAAGCAATGTAAAAAGAGAGCAGATGAGAGAGTGGGTGAGATGTTATCAGCAAATTTTGTTGAAAATAAGAAAAAGTTTTGGAATGAGATTAATAAGTTGAGGAAGCCTAGAGAACAAATGGATTTGACAGTTAAAAATAGGAGAGGAGAGTTATTAAATGGAGAGTTAGAGGTATCGGGAAGATGGAGAGAATATTTTGAGGAGTTGTTAAATGTTGATGAAGACAGGGAAGCTGTGATTTCGTGTGTAGGGCAGGAGGAATAACATCTTGTAGGAGTGTGGAAGAGCCAGTTGTGAGTGTAGGGAAGTTCGTGAGGCAGTGGGTAGAATGAAAGGGGTAAGGCAGCTGGGATTGATGGGATAAAGATAGAAATGTTAAAAGCAGGTGGGGATATAGTTTTGGAGTGGTTGGTGCTATTATTTAATAAATGTATGGAAGAGGGTAAGGTACCTAGGGATTGGCAGAGAGCGTGTATTGTTCCTTTGTATAAAGGCAAAGGGGACAAAAGAGAGTGCAAAAATTATAGGGGAATAAGTCTGTTGAGTGTACCTGGTAAAGTGTATGGTAGAGTTATTATTGAAAGAATTAAGAGTAAGACAGAAAGTAGGATAGCAGATGAACAAGGGGGCTTTAGGAAAGGTAGGGGTGTGTAGACCAAGTGTTTACAGTGAAACATATAGGTGAACAGTATTTGGATAAGGGTAAAGATGTTTTTGTGGCATTTATGGATTTGGAAAAGGCGTATGATAGGGTAGATAGGGGGCAATGTGGCAGATGTTGCAGGTGTATGGAATAGGAGGAAGGTTACTGAAAGCAGTAAAGAGTTTTTATGAGGATAGTGAGGCTCAGGTTAGAGTGTGTAGGAGGGAAGGGACTATTTCCCAGTAAAAGTGGGCCTTAGACAAGGATGTGTGATGTCACCGTGGTTGTTCAATATATTTATAGATGGGGTTGTAAGAGAAGTGAATGCGAGGTCTTGGCAAGAGGTGTTGGGCTAAAAGATAAAGAAGCAAATACAAAGTGGGAGTTGTCACAGTTGCTTTTTGCTGATGACACTGTGCTTTGGGAGATTCTGAAGAGAAGTTGCAGAGGTTGGTGGATGAATTTGGTAGGGTGTGTAAAAGAAGAAAATTGAAAGTGAATATAGGAAAGAGTAAGGTGATGAGGATAACAAAAAGAATAGGTGACGAAAGATTGGATATCAGATTGGAGGGAGAGAGTATGGAGGAGGTGAATGTATTCAGATATTTGGGAGTGGACATGTCGGCGGATGGGTCTATGAAGGATGAGGTGAATCATAGAATTGATGAGGGGAAAAGGGTGAGTGGAGCACTTGAGTCTGTGGAGACAAAGAACCTTGTCCATGGAAGTAAAGAGGGAATGTATGAGAGTATAGTTATACCAACGCTCTTATATGGGTGTGAAGCATGGGTGATGAATGTGCAACGAGGAGAAGGCTGGAGGCAGTGGAAATGTCATGTCTGAGGTCAATGTGTGGTGTGAATATAATGCAGAGAATTCGGAGTTTGGAAATTAGGAGGAGGTGCAGGATTACCAAACGATTGTCCAGAGAGCTGAGGAGGGGTTGTTGAGGTGGTTTGGACATGTAGAGAGAATGGAACGAGACAGAGTGACTTCGAGAGTGTATAAATCTGTAGTGGAGGGAAGGCGGGGTAGGGGTCGGCCTAGGAAAGGGTGGAGGGAGGGGGTAAAGGAAGTTTTGTGTGCGAGGGGCTTGGACTTCCAGCAAGCATGTGTGAGCGTATTTGATAGGAGTGAATGGAGGCATATGGTTTTTAATACTTGACGTGCTGTTGGAGTGTGAGCAAAGTAACATTTATGAAGGGATTCAGGGAAACCGGCAGGCCGGACTTGAGTTCTGGAGATGGGAAGTACAGTGCCGGCACTCTGAAGGAGGAGTGTTAATGTTGCAGTTTTATAACTGTAGTGTAAAGCACCCCTCTGGCAAGACAGTGATGGAGTGAATGATGATGAAAGTTTTTCTTTTTCGGGCCACCCTGCCTTGGTGGGAATCGGCCGATGTGTTAATAAAAAAAAAAATGTACATTAAATTTAAAGTACAGTGGACCCCTGGAAATCGAACATTCTTCAATCCAGAATGCTGTTCAAGTGCTGTTACCAAATAAATTTATTCCCATAAGGAGTGATGTAAATTATATTAGTCCGTTTCAGACCCCCAAAAATACACCTATAAAAGCACTTACAATAATAAACTTACATACAAGGGCGAGTTGGGAGTGTTCGATTTTTGAGGGTCCACTGTACTCTAAAATTAGATTTCTCTAACAATATTTTATATAAAAACCAAAGAACAACATACATTAACAGTAAATTAGAATACTATATACAGTGGTACCTCGAGTTACGATGGTCCCCAAAATCGCCCTTTTATGTAAGTTTATTTTTTTAAATGCTTTTGTAAGTATATTTTTGGGGGTGTAAAAGGACTAGTCTATTTTACATTATTCCTTATGGGGATAAATTCGTTTGGTAATGCCACTTGAACAGCATTCTCGAACGAAAAAATATCGTAACTCGAGGTACCACTGTATTAAGATTAATTTTTTCTTGTTCATAGATTAATTACAAGAAGCTATAATTTAATTAATAAATTCACTTCTTCATTCATTAATTTTTGATAACAACCTCACTCAAATGCATTAACTTTACCTACTGTACTCCTTACATTCTGGCATTATCATTCCAATTCATCACTCCAGTTATACTTCATCATTTCAATTTCAGCACTCTAGTTTTCCGTCATTATTTCAGTCATAATACAGTATACATCTTTGTATTCCATCTATGCTAGCAAAGCCATACTGAATCTACTCAAGTAAAGCACTTCTACGTGGATCCTCAAACAAGCTAGCAATAAACTACTTAAATTCAAATGGTATACTTGCAGTAGGTATCGGCTCCTTGTGTACTGTGTACTGCTATACTTGTGGGTGTTGACATTTTGTGTGGCAAGAGTATATTAATCTCTACTGTATAGTATATAAAATACATCTGGCTACATAATAATAGCAGTACATATATTACAACATGTTTACATATTACTGTACCTGTAAATACAGTGCATACAAGAAAATGCTATGCTTCTCTATTTATGAAGTCCAACTAGGTTAAGCTTAATGAGTTATTTTTATACATTGTGTGTTTAGTACCCTATTGCATATAAAATAAAAATCAGGCAAAATTAAAACCAAAGTTATTTTAGTAAAAAAATATAATAAAATATATGCACTTATGGCTAACAGTGCATTATCTGCATAAATTATAAATGTGAAACAGTATTTGGTGGGAAACACTGTTAAAAATCTAATGGGATTTCAACAACAGCTCTAAGACCTCAGTACTTCCTCATTATAATGTACAGTGGTACCTAGGTTTTCGTCGATAATTCATTTCAGAATGCTGTTCGAGCGCCGTACCAAATGAATTTGTTCCCATTAGGACAAATGTAAATTAGATTAGTCCATTTCAGACCCCCAAAAATACACTTACAAAAGCACTTACAATAATACACTTACATAATTGTTCGAGTTGGGAGCTGTACGAAAACAGAGGTACAACTGTACTAACATTCCAATCTAAGCTAACCAACTTAATAAAATAATAGAAAAGATCTATGCATACTTTTCATTACCTTGTTACATAAAAAAAAGCTAAAATCCAGGTTCCAGTTAAAAATGTGTCGGCAAATAAAGATAATTACTGTAAGCATATCTACTCAGACACTTCACTGTGAATTATACTTAGTGTTACATGTGGATGTGTATATTTTACAGCCAACATCCTTTGGGTCTGGTGGAAACAAACTATGTTAGGAACTTTAGTGGTACTGCTCAAAGTCTGCTCCTGAGAGTTTGCAAATTGAGAGATTAAAAATAAACTACAATATGATTTATATGTGAAGTGATGCTCCTAATGCAGCATTGACTGAGCCAATTGCCCACTTGGGACATCAGACTGTGTGCAACACTAAAGTGGCCTTTTAATTCACTGTCAACATACTTGGCCACATAGGTAGTGAGACAAGCGGGTTGATGATAGGGAGGTGTTTGCGAGATGATCGAGCAGCTGCAGAACCCCTAGCTAACCCTCGGCTGGCTGAGCCCCGTCCTCCACGCTCAGGACTTCTACTCTTGTCCCGTCCAGAGGTGGAGGAAGCCACGCTTAAAGTGGTAATGTGGCCTGCTTGACTTTTTAGGGTAGAGCCTGAAGAGATGCGCCGCGATGCTGATGGAAGACGAGGGACTATAAGGCGGACAATGAGATGGGGTGAAACTAGCATAATGGGGATGAGGAAACTTCAGGATGGAGTAATGGTGGAATGAAGGACTGGTGAGGGGCAAGTATAATATCTGATTTTATCCATGTTGACTAATTAGGGGACTTCAAATTTATTGTATTAGATAAATTTATAATGAATGAGAAATTTGTAAGTATGTACTATTTAGATTTATAGTACGTAAGGTGTTTATATATTCAAGAATTTTTTGGTTAACTTAAATAGGAAACATTCAAGAATGAATAGGAGAAAAAAATGCCGATAATATTTTATTCTTGCAAAATTAACACTTAAGCATTTTTTTTAGATGGAGATGGGAAATAACACTGAAGTTTTCATTTGATGAGTTTAGTGACAAATTGTGAGGTAAATGGTAATAAGGCATATTTGCAGAGCCCTGGTAGCTAAACTGGTCATCTAGTGGCCCAAGACATCTTTACTGAGAGGGTAATATCAAGGTTATAATTTAGCTTAAATTAACTTCTACAGCACCCAATTTGTCCTCACATTTAAATTGAATATTTCAAACTTTTTCACCTCTCTCCATTTGTAACAAAACCCATGCATGTGTTGACTAATAAAAATACCTCAGTCTGGACCTCACATTACGAGCGAGCAACTCTGCGCTAACCAGGAGTCTTGTTATAAAACAGAGGAAACAAAACCACCTTCAGAGCAAATACAAAACAATTAGTAGAACATTATGAATGGTTAACATGGTGACCAGAGAAGGTTAATGTATTATTAACCAGAAGGACAATCTAGGATAATGAGACTTGAACCTATGATGCTAACCAAAAAAACCCGACTGCAAAAATTAATTATTTTTTTTATTAACACACTGGCTGTCTTTCATCAAGGCAAGGTGACTTAAAAAAGAAACACTTTCGCCATCATTCACTCCATCACTGTCTTGCCAGAGGTGTGCATACATTACAGTTCAGATGCCTCTCTAAACTGCAAATAGCCCCACCCCTCCTTCAGAGCACAGGCACTGTACTTCCCATCTCCTGGACTTAAAGTCCAGCTAACTGGTTTCACTGAATCCCTTCACAGAATATTGCTTTGCTCACACTCCAACAGCTTATTAAATCCCAAAAATCATTTGGTCTCCACTCACTCCTATTCAATATGCACACACACACCTGCTGGATGTCCAAGCCCCTCACACACAAAACTTCCTTTACCCCCTCCCTCCATCCTTTCCTAGGATGACTCCTACTCCACCTTCCCTCCACTACAGATTTATGCACCCTCCAAGTTATCGTATTTTGCTCCATCCTCTCTAAATGTCCAAAACCACCCCAACAAACCCTCCTAATCCCTCTGGATAATATATTTAGTAACCATGCACCTCCTCCTAATCTCCAAGCTAAAAATTCTCTGCATAATATTCACACCACACAGCCTCCTCCTTGCTGTGTAGCATTCAAAACACATGCTTCACACCCATATAAGAGCAATGGTACCACTATCATACATTCTCCTTTTGCTTCCATGGATAATGTTCTTTGTCTCCACAGATGCCTCAGTGCACCACTCACCTTTTACCCTTATCAATTCTATGGTTCACCTCGTCTTTCACAGACCCGTCCACCAACAAGTCCACCCCCAAATATCTGAAGACATTCACTTCCTCCATACTCCCTCCTTCCAATCTGATATATAATCTTTCATTAACCCAACTTGTTTATTACCCTCATCACCTTGCTCTTTCGTTGGTTCACTTTTAATTTCCTTCTTTTATATACATACCCTCCTAAATTCATCCACTAACCCGTATAACTTTTCAGAATCTCACAAAAACACGGTATCATCAGCAAAAAGCAACTGTGACAACTCACATTTTGTATCAGATTCTGCATATTTTAATCCCACACCTCTCCCCAATACCCTAGCATTCACTTCTTTTACAACCCCATCTATAAATATGTTAAAACAACCATGGTGACATCACTCAACCCTGTCTTAGGCCAACTTTTACTGGAAAATAATCTCACCCGCTCTCTCTCTCTCTCTTAAATAACCTAATCTGAGCCTCACTACCCTCGTAAAAACTTTGAACAGCATTCAGTAACCTACCACCTATTCCATACACTTGCAATATCTGCCTCTTTACGTCCCTATCATACACCTTTTCTAAATCCATGAATACAATGAAAACTTCCTTATCTTTATCTAAATATAACTAAACAAATAAACAAATAAATAAATGGGAAGTACAATGCCTGCACTTTAAAGGAAGGGTTTAGGATATTGGCAGTTTGGAGGGACGTCTAAGCTGTCGTATCTGAGCGCCTCTGCAAAGACAGTGATTATGTATGAGTGATGGTGAAAGTGTTGAATGATGATGCAAGTTTTTTCTTTCTTTTTGGGTCACCCTGCCTTGGTAGGAAACGGCCGACGTGTTAAAAAAAAAAAGGATCCAACTTGGGAACATAAATAATATTAGCCAGATTCATTAGCTTATATAAAAGCAAGAAATTCTTACTGAAATTATATGTTCCTTTTGCAGTTTCTGACTGATCTTAGATGATACAAATATATCTCAAGAAGAAGTACAAGATACCATGGTAAACACTAGAAAATTAAAAGCATTCATTATCTGTGGTAATTAAAGAATTAAAGCATTCAGGGGAGTCAATTGTAAACAGCAAAGTCATAGTGCACAAACTACAGTAGTAATTTATGGATAACCAGCACGTTATTCACTAAGAACATTATAAGAAAAGTGCAACACACATATCAATAATCAAGACAAGAAACAGTGTAACTTTTAGAAAGAACCAAAAAGGCACAATACCGTGACTGGAACAACACACAAATAACCCGCACACAAGGAAGAGAGAAAAGCTTACGACGACATTTTGGTCTGACTTCGACAGAAGTCGGTCCAAGTCAGACTGAAATGTCGTCATAAGCTTCTTTCTCTCCTATGTGCAGGTTATTTGTGTAATGTAACTTTTCATCATTTTAGAATACTGTAATACGAAAATAAATGCTAGAAAACCACTACAGTATTAACAAAGACAATGAACTAGTATCATCCCACTATGTCGTGTGGCTTCTTGAGTTCGAGTTCCTGTGTGACGTATAGAATGATAACATCAATTCTTTGTCTTTGTCATAGTGGGTTTCTTTCATCAAACAATATAACAATCACATATAAGCTTGAGCTCAAAAATTCTAAGGGTGTCTGTGAAAGACCCAATCCTTAAACCTCCTGCAACACACGAAGCTTCTTTGTGCGACCTCCTCAGTAATGAATTTATAGAAATCCACAAAATTTACAAAACAACTAAAGCTAGTGTGAACTCTGTGATAAGTGATCATGAAGACTTTAATTTAATAATCTATTACATATCTTTTAATCTATTATAAGATCATTAACAAAAAGGATAATATTTTAAGGCTAAAATAAGGAAATGCTCCAGTAGTGAATGCATTTCACAGAAGACCTGTCAAAAAAATTTGGTACTGCTGATATGGATAGTTCACCAAAAATGTGGGCATTTCTTGAAAATCATGACAGTGTTAGATGACTGAACCATGGCTGACACTGTGTAATAATTAACTATAAATAAAACAGTATGAGTAGGGAGTGTAGGAAAAAATAGCTTACTGGTCATGAGCTTACAAGGTAAGGCACTATATTGAAATTAGAATTAAGAAGGTAAGAAAATTTACATAAAACTGAGTTTTTATTAAACATGGATGGTTAAAAGGGAGGTGGTGATTTCATGCATGGGGCAGGAAAGACTAGGATCTGTTAGGAAGAGCGAGAAACCAGAGGGGCTTGTTGAAGAAGTAAGGCACAGGGCAAGTTGAAAAAAAGGAAAGGGAAGGTACGAATATAGTTTTGGAATGGTTGACAGATTTAAAATTTACATACAAAAAAAGGAAAGGAACCTGTGCTCTTCCCAATTTGTCCTGTATATTGTATACAGGAAAGGAAAGAAAAAGAAGATGCACCCACATATGGCCAAGGCAATCAAGTAAAACTTGGAAAATCAGGAGAGAAAAATAATGCACTCCATGGCAAAAACCTGTGTGGAGGAAGACAAAATGCCACCACTAGAAAACAAAAGTAGGAGATCAAGAATGCCGTAGCTGCTTAGGGGCATAATTATTCTGCAAGAAACAATAATTTGCCAAACTGTCATTTTCTACAATGCTGAGGACTGGGCAGCAAATTCTTAACTGTGAACTGCTGTCTGCCAGATACACCATCAAAGGAAGGGAGAAGCAGTTCAATGCAAATCTTGGACAGAATGCTAGATTTATGGTGGCTACATTAAGTCAGGTAAATTTTTGAGCATAATTGACTGTGTACTGCTTTACACACCCTTAATGTTCAAAACATCCCTACTAGTACTCTGCTAGAGTGACTAAAATCTTTAACAATTCAAAAAGGAACCTAGACTCTTATAGTACTGCAGACCAGTGGGAAAACTTATATAGGTGATGGGAAGATAAGTGAGAGGAGTGAAAAGTTATAGATGTACATGACTGAATGAAAGTGGCAGAACCTTGGGAAACAAGAGGACGATGAGTGTTAGCCACCCGATATATTCTGGAATGAGGCGAATCTCAGTGCTCATCATTAAAATATGCAGATCTCCTCTGAAACCACGATCACAAAATAAGTCATCCCTTGTGGTTTAAGACATCTTCCAACTGTGTAGGAAGTGATTAACTCATATTTTTCAGTGTTTCATGGGATAAATTACTAGCTTCAAGTAGCTATGAGAGAGCCTAATGATAGCCACAGCATCAAAAAGAAAAGCACACCCTTTGATGCCTGATTTACCCTAGTCAAATATACATTCAGTGGGGGCTATCAAAAAAAATTTCCTTTAACCTCAACCTACCCACCAAGGAAGTGTGTTGCAGCCTTCCCCACCATGAATAAGCAGCTGCACATGAGAAAACCACCATGATAGCATTGTATAGAGAGGAAACAAATCCAAAGACAACAAAGACTGCATTGTATTCATAAGAAAAAGTGCTCTCAATGCTACACATTAAAACATTGGGGAAATAAATGCAACAAGGTACTTGACTCGTAGAAAAAAAATTAAAAAAAGTACAAGGCCAAGCCTCACCTAAATGATAACACCATACAAAGCTTACAGTTCATTACAATAACACAAAATGCAACACATTTTAATAGATATGAATATATGTAAATCTTTCAATAGTCATTACCAGATAGATAAAGTAATAATACACAATTGTGATGTTTTAAGATGAAGTCACACTTACCGTGTGATCAAGTATTATTTATATCATTGTTTATTTACAAGTGAACCTTGCCAATACTAGCGATAAGGAATTACCCTGTCATTTTGAATTCCATTATTAAGGCAAAAAATAAATTATGCTCACCCACATCAATAGCTATTTATATGCTACATACATGCACAGCTATACAGTGTTTATTTAGTAGAAAAATGCTAAAGAAAGTAAATACAAGCAGTTAAAAAGAAGCCAAAGCCATTGTATTTCATGCACCTGTCATTTTTCACACATTTTGAAATTGTATTAACTTGAAATTTATGCTTACACATACATATCAATATGTAACATCACAATTACCATATAAACACAAACATACACAGGCACACAAAGACACATGGAGACATGCATATAAAAATAAAGTTGAACACAAGTACATCAGTTATTAACAATGAACGATAGTGGTCTGAGAAGTGACCACTTTAATGTACAGTGGACCCCCAGTTTACGTACTGCTCCAAACTCGAACAATTATGTAAATGTATTTTTGTAAGTGCTTTTGTAATTGTATTTTTGGGGGTCTAAAAGGACTAATCTAATTTACATTATTCCTTATGGGAACAAATTCGTTTGGTAACTGCACTTGAACAGCATTCTGGAACGAATTAATTACGTAAACCGGGGGTCCACTGTACTTCCCAATTACACTCAGCTTTGTCATAACCAAAGGTGAGACTGTAATATGATTAAGTAAAAACTAAATCCATTAGAATGTCTTACACAATGGCTATTACATAGAGGTACAGGACAGTACTCTTTGTGATAAGGTACATTTTATGTCCCAAGTAATCATAGCTGCTGCCTACATGACTCGCAATACCATGGTTACAACAACTGACAATTAACCCATAAATTGAAGATAGATCTTATGGCAAGGTTTCAGTCCATCCTAGACCATTAATACATCCACAGTCATGACTTGATAATGGTCCAGGACAAATGGAATCATCATCTGGACCTGCACCATATTTTTCTTTTATGTAAGGTCCAGGATGAACGGAAGCATTGTCTTAAGATTTCTGATAATGGTCCAAGATAGACAGAAATATCATCTCAAGATTTCTCTCTGCAATTTGCAGATGACTGACACAATTACACATAATTAAACAACAGAAAGTGTTGAAAGTGTGAAAGTGTTGAATGATGATGAAAGTATTTTCTTTTTGGGGATTTTCTTTCTTTTTGGGTCACCCTGCCTCGGTGGGAGACGGCCGACTTGTTGAAAAAAAAAATAAAGTAACTGAATGATTCATTAGTGTGATTATCAGATCACAGTTAAGTAAATTAAAGGAAAAGAAATTTTCAAATGGACTTTGAAGATATAACCAGAAAACTACCACAGAGAACCTCAAAGTAATTACAAGTAAGCTAATTAGAAAAAACAGCTTGTGGATTTCCGATCATCTTAGAGCTAGAAACTGAAAGGCAGTGATGTAGTATATCATGAAAAATTAACAGAAATTAAAGAAGAAATTATAATCCTTTGAAGGATATGGGAAAAATATTCATATGGAATAAACATATACAGTGGACCCTTGGTTTTCGTTGAAAATTCTTTCCAGAATGCTGTTTGAGTGCCATTATGGAACGAATTTGTTCCCATAAGGACAAATGTAAATTAGATTAGTCGTTTCAGAACCCCAAAAATACACTTACAAAAGCTCTTACCTCGAGTCTGGAGGTGAACGAAAACCGAGGGTCCACTGTATAAAGAATTAAATACTCAGCAAGGAAATACAAGCCTGGAGAAGACTTATAATACTAAACTGAAGAATTATCAGGGGGGAGAATAATACATGGGAGGAAAAAATACTTGAGAACATCACTTCTATATGCAAAAACATCTCCATGGGGAAGTGGACAAGAATTCTCCCTCCGTAAGCCATGTGTGTCATAAGAGGCGACTAAAATACCGGGAGCAAGGGGCTAGTAACCCCTTCTCCAGTATAAATTACTAAATATAAAAAGAAGATAGACTTTATAGTTTTCTTCTTTTTCGGTCATCCTGCCTCGGTGGGAGGTGGTCGATATGTTGAAAAAAATACACAAACGTGAAACAAAAATATTAAGCAAATGAGAACTAATTTTTATTTTAAACCTTACAATGAATTTATGCAGCTTCAGAGAAAATGTCATGAGAGAGCACCCAGAGCTCACACAAGCTTCAAAATGACATGAGAGAGCTGCCAGAGCTTGCACTGAAGCTTCAGAATGACATGAGAGAGCACCCAGAGCTAACACAAGCTTCAGAATGACATGAGAGAGCCCCCAGAGCTTGCACAGAAGCTTCAGAATGACTAGAGAGCCCCCAGAGCTTGCACAGAAGCTTCAGAATGACTAGAGAGCCCCCAGAGCTTGCACAGAAGCTTCAGAATGACATGAGAGAGCCCCCAGAACTTGCACATAAGCTTCAGAATGACATGAGAGAGCACCCAGAACTCACATAGAAGCTTCAGAATAAATGACATGAGAGAGCACCCAGAGCTCACACAAGCTTCAGAATAAATGAAATGAGAGATCACCTAGAGCTTACACAAAGCTTCAGAATAAATGACATGAGAGATCACCTAGAGCTTACACAAAGCTTCAGAATAAAGGACATGAGAGATCACCTAGAGCTTACACAAAGCTTCAGAATAAATGACATGAGAGATCACCTAGAGCTTACACAAAGCTTCAGAATAAAGGACATGAGAGATCACCTAGAGCTTACACAAAGCTTCAGAATAAATGACATGAGAGATCACCTAGAGCTTACACAAAGCTTCAGAATAAGTGACATGAGAGCACCTAGAGCTTACACAAAGCTTCAGAGTAAATGACATGAGAGAGCACCCAGAGCTCACACAGAAGCTTCAGGATAAGTAACAAGGGCTCAAATTAATTATAACCACTATTAATCTAAGTCCAGTAATATCGACCTTTATCAATTGTAATTTAAATTTTCATCTCTTTCTCCTTTATATAAAATTGACAGTTATATAACACAAACATTATCTTACCTCAAGTTAAATGTAAAATACATTTCTAATTTGTTTAGAATTAATATCTAAAAAATAAGCTACATTGTATAACTGTGATAACTACTGTAATGATAGTCTTCACTTTTTAGACCCCAAATTTCTTAACATTAAATTTCTAATGTACAGTAAACAACTCTTAATTAATCCTGTTCATGAACAGTGATTGCTGAATCAATCCCCAATACTCTTTACACTAACTTTGTAATATATGCAACTCCCAATCAATCCTGTTCATGAAGAGAGATTGCTAAATCAATCCCGAATACTCTGTACATTAATTGTAACTTTTGTGATAATGTGAAATCTAAAGTTATGTCTGATGTAAACAGCAATTATCAACATATTTCTTCTTCTTTCAACAAACCAGCCATATCCCACTGAAGCAGGGTGGCCCAAAAAGAAAAACAAAAGTTTCTCTTTTTACCTTAAGTAATGTATACAGGAGAAGGGGTTACTAGCCCCTTGCTCCTGGCATTTTAGTCGCCTCTTGCGACACGCATGGCTTACAGAAGAATAATTCTGTTCCACTTCCCCCAAGGAGAATTATCAACATAAGGTATTTATTTGTTTTGTACTCCTGAAAGGGTACCATACATTGGTTCTTATTTATACCTTGAGAATGTCTCATAGGAGCAGCATCAAATTTTCAACACTGGTGAACAGTAACTAGAGAACAGTTCATATAACTATTGTCATGTGCAGGTGCTCTCTGATGAGGGGCTCGTTCCGAGGAACTGGAATTGTCCTCTCTCCTCGATGGATTGTACCTGAATGCCTACCATACCCAGGCACTTTATTACCTCTACAGATTTAGCGCCTCTCTCTCGATTAATATAACATAAATCTGGTCGACTAATTTTGGTTTCAGTGCTATAACCTGAGAAGGCCTTTTCTAATTGATTTCAAATTTTTAACGCTGTTAGAAGTTTGAAGTCAAGGACAGTTACCATATTTTCCGGCACATAAAGTGCACGATCACGTGAGACATGTAAGACGATGTTTCCAAGCAGTTGTAACATAACAGTAAACAACTGATAAAGTGTGACCCAAAGCCTACCCTTGACCCTGACCTTGAACTTACAAGGCCTAGGGTGATTTTTCAAGATATTTTGAGGGTAAAAAAGTGCACCTTATATGCCGATAAATACATTAAGTAGAAGGCTCTCTTCCCACCTCCACTCACCTTGATGAGATAATTGTGAAGAAAGGCTATTAGTGGAGAGGATATTTACTCTGGGTGATTGATCGATTAATATTAGTGAGGAATTAGGGTGGGTGAAAGTGGGTATACAACTGGTTAAATTTATATCATTTTCTACTTTGCAATATAGTGAAATATTTTTTATTAATATTAAGGCCTCACAAAAAATGATTATAGGGGAAATAGTTATTTCAATGCCATTTAAGCCTGCACAATGATATTAAATCAATGAAAATTAGAAAAGTACAATTATTACTATAGTTGACCTCAACAAGTCAAGTACATATTCTCATTTGAAAAGATCAACATTTAATCAATTAAACAATCACAACAGATTAAGATATTACTCACAGTCCTCACCTTTCTCTTCTTCTTCCATCTCATCTTCCGTGCCAGCTTCTGCTCCCTCAACAATTCTCTCCGATGGAGGTGGCACCAAATCATCATCTAATTCATCATCAACACTCCCAGAGAACTCTTCTTGTGCCAATGGAACATCTGGTGAATGTAGATCATCCTGTGACTCTCCTCCAGTTGGTTCTTCCCTTCGACACACTAAATGTTCACCTTCAAGGTCATCATCTCTATCAGCAGGGTGAGAATTTTGATCATCACTATCGTCTTGCTCTTTGACACTTGTGACATCTTCCACAACACTTTGGTCACCTTCAGGTGTAGTGTCATCAGCAACACCACCGTCATGTTTATGTCCATCTTTGTGTGTTTCCTTTACTGTTTCATCAGTTTCATCACTATCTAATCCTTCTGTTTTTTCCCTCTCTTCTTCCCCATCACTCTCATGTGCTTCCTCTCTACATTTTACTTTTTCCCTTTGAATTCCTTCTTTATCTACATCTTCTATTTGTCCCCAATCTTCATCTATATCAAGTGAGTTGTTTAATGAATTTGCTAAAGAATCTCTTATTTCTGTTATAGATTTTTCCTCAAATGTGTATGGTTCATCTTCACCAACATCCACCAGATTGTCTGTCGATGACTGTATCCTAACCTCAATGTCTTCAATAGGAATAGGACACCTATCCCCAGTAATCTCTCTGCTCTCCTGCATGCTGTTCTTCCGTGACATATCGGCAAATTCACTTGGAACAGGTATTGTAGGAGGAAACTCAAATTCAGTATGGCTCTCTCTACGAATTTCAGGCAGTGGTGAAATGGCTTGGTAACTTACTCGTAACTGTTCCACAGGGTCGTCGACACTCGAGGCAACGGGAGGGAAGACAGTGCTAGGAAGTTGAAGGAACGTAGAAGCAGGAAGGGAGGTATCGGAGTGTTGACCTGGTATACAGATTGTATATTTGGGGTGAGTGGACGACGTACCAGGAAGAGGAGAAGCAGGTGGGAGGGGAAAATTAGTGGTGATGGAAGAAACAAAGGGTTGTGTAGTTTGCATAGGCACAGGTGAGGGACAAGGTGATACCTCTGCAGATGACCCCTCGATGGTAGGCAGGACCTGCAATAATTCACAAAGATTACACAAAATACTACTGCCATAATAAAATTATATAATTTCTTACACAGAAAAAGTCACAATATAGTAGTTAGAATAATTCACAAATAATCCATACATTGGAGAAGAAACTTTCAGTGACATTCAGGATCACCCTGGAGTGATATCAAGGACACATTAGGATCATCCTGGCACAGTATCAAGGACACATTAGGATCATCCTGGCATAGTATCAAGGACACATTAGGATCATCCTGGCATAGTATCAAGGACACATTAGGATCATCCTGGCATAGTATCAAGGACACATTAGGATCATCCTGGAGTATTATCAATGACACGTCAGGTTCATCCTGGAGTATTATCAAGGACACATTAGGTTCATCCTGGTGTATTATCAAGGATACATTAGGTTCATAAACCACGGTACGGGTGGGGCTTGAACTAGTGGCAAGCGAGTAGTAAAACTCCAGGCCAGTGCATAAGTCACTACCAGCTGGCTACAATAAGATTAATCCAAGTAGCAATCATGACAGCTTGGAGGGGACTTGAGCTAGAGTTCATCACGGCCATGCTGGCAGGAGATTCATCTGTAAAAACTTGCCTTTGCAGTCACAGTGGGACCCATGCTAACCTCCCTATGGTGTATAAATAGACCTAGTTGGATGAATCTATATGTCAATTTCATTATCTTAATGTACCCTATCCTTTTGAGACAGTGTATTAGGCAGCAATTATCAGTAACTAAATACACTAACAGTGATGCGAAAAATAAATTATACATCCAATAACAATAACAAAATCATAAATATCTATGGCTATACCCTATACTTATATTTACAAGTGAAAAAATTACTGTACTGTACCTTCAATCCTGAAGCCGATATTCTTTGCTCGCTAATTTTCTCAAATTCTACATCCTCTGAAGGCTCTAATGTAATTATAGGAAGAGGAAGCCTCATAGCTGTCTGTGCATTCTGGTCATCAACTGCTCTTTCTGTGTGTTCTATAATTTCACGAACAGCCTTCTTCAGACTATTTGCTCGAGACATCAATGCATCCTTCTCTATAAATTGTTTCTGCAAGTAAATAAATGTTTAGTGAATGCATGAATGTTTAGTGATTGGTGAATATGTTTTCTTTGGGTCATCCTGCCTAGGCTGAAAATGGCCACTGTTTAAGAAAAAATGCTTGTGATGTTAATATACTGTAGTACATTACCAATGCTGTGAATTAGGAAGACACGCTGACTTTACTGAACCCACTACACATACCTATTACCATCTCTCTTCCCTGTCAAACCTCCTTTTCTTCTTTCCAGCCCCTGACTCAACCACCTTCATCTATCACTGATCTATCACCACAACCCTCTTGCACTCCCATCTATGCATGGAGGCACAGCATCCAGCAACCACCAAAATGAAATAGTAGAACAGATAAAGAGAGCTGAGGAGGGGTTGTTGAGGTGGTTTGGACATGTAGAGAGAATGGAACGAGACAGAGTGACTTCGAGAGTGTATAAATCTGTAGTGGAGGGAAGGCGGGGTAGGGGTCGGCCTAGGAAAGGTTGGAGGGAGGGGGTAAAGGAAGTTTTGTGTGCGAGGGGCTTGGACTTCCAGCAAGCATGTGTGAGCGTATTTGATAGGAGTGAATGGAGGCATATGGTTTTTAATACTTGACGTGCTGTTGGAGTGTGAGCAAAGTAACATTTATGAAGGGATTCAGGGAAACCGGCAGGCCGGACTTGAGTTCTGGAGATGGGAAGTACAGTGCCGGCACTCTGAAGGAGGGGTGTTAATGTTGCAGTTTTATAACTGTAGTGTAAAGCACCCTTCTGGCAAGACAGTGATGGAGTGAATGATGATGAAAGTTTTTCTTTTTCGGGCCACCCTGCCTTGGTGGGAATCGGCCGATGTGTTAAAAAAAAAAAAAAAAAAAAAAAAATAAAGATATTATAGAAGTTAAGTACATAACATTACAAATGAACTTCAGCAAAATAGTGGGGTAGAAAAAAGGGAAATCATAGATGAGGAAAGCTCATAAATCATGATCATTACAAAAACAAAACTCACAAGAATAATAAATACAATATCCCAAGGTGTTACAAGTAGTGCACAAGAAAAGTGAGGAAGAGGCACGGCAGTGATCATAATAAAAAACAACAATGGAACCTTGAGGACCTAGTAAACTTGGAAACAGCTGCTCACACACCACATAGCAGGAATAACAACAATAGCCAGCAGTATAAAATGCACTTCTTATGAATATTAGAAAAAAAAAAATTGAAAACTGCAACAAGAATACTAGAGACCTTGTAATCAAGGCAAAAAAGAAATTTGCTGAATGCTATAGGTTTTGTTCAATAATAATTTGAAGGATATGCAAACAAGAGAGAAGTCAAAGAGGGGATCAAACAAGAAAAAAAATCAGTCCCATAACAGAGCAAACCCAACTTACAATCGCGCCAAGACCCACAGGAAACATTCCAAGCACAACGTCACCCAAGAGAATTGACCTGACCTTCAGAAAGACTCCTAACAAACTGCCTCACCAACACCACAAATACAAGAGTGCGTGAAACCTTCCGAAATTCAATATAAAACTCCAATAAATATAAAAGTAGTAATAACAGTAATATTTAACATGTCTTTTGATGACATCCAAGAACATTCAGCAAAATAGTGTTATCAGAATCACAAATGATAACCAGAAAGGAACCTTGTAAGCTACTTTCAAGACACTTTGTAGCCTTGAAATGTTAATGACAAAAGTTGTTGAATTCATCTATGTTAACTGCAATACTGGAACAAATATAAAAGTTTTAATGAATTGTATATCGATTCAAAAGAAAACTTGACAGAGCGTGAGGCTAGAAATTACCTGCACCAATCAATTAATAGTTAATAGAGAGCCAGGAGCTAAAGCCTGAGCTCCAGAACAACTAGGTAAATTAGCATGAAAGAATCTTACCCGTTTTGTTCTTTTTCTATGTTGAATATTTGAAGCCCTTTTTTCATCTCTGCACAGTATGTTTTTTTCTGAACTATCAAGGTCTTCACTCGTTTCTGGACTCTGAAGTGTTAAGTAATTATAATTGGTGAACGAACTTGAAAGACGATACAGTAATGTGAATTCTGAACGATATTCAGTATATAGTCAAACTTTTATAAATTAAAGCCAAAGTAAGTATATAACAAAAATACACAAATTTTAGTGATACAGTAGACACAGGCTAATGCACCTGCTAGGTCCCTCTGCCTATTCATGCATTTACCATATGGCAGCTAAATAATATTGACTCTTGGAGACATACAGCACAAGATTTCATCAACTGTGCATTTAGTAATTACTGTATTTCAAATATAAAAGTTTAAAAATAAGCCAAGGATACAACATACATATTAGACTGTGTATTTTAAAGTACTAAGGTAAAACAAACTATTCATTAATAGCCACTCTGAATATTAATCATAATACAAACAAATGATATGGGACTACAGTCTTCAAAAGTCAAATCATGAGCTTTTTTTCCCCTTAAGATATACTTTGCCTGTGCCTAGAACAGGGACTACTTAGTACAATTAAAAATGTAATTCAGTCATGATAATATATCATGTACAAAATATAAAATAACACTATTGATACAGTACATACAATATGGATAGTCATATGGGTCATTAACTTTTAATGTATTTGTATCAACAGAAACTTAAAATGCACTTCCATATTCTTCATATATCCACTTTTAATTTCATAACTTTAAGGTTATTAATAAATTTGAAGTAACTATAAACATATCATATAATATATTCTACCTCGTCAACAATCGATGAATTTTCTGGGGTTGCAGTACTAATAGAAGACATGGATGCTATGCTCTCCTCATGTAGTGCTCGGAGCAACAAGTCTAACTTATCGTTGAGAACAGCACATTTGGCAGAGAGAGAGTCCTCTAAACCTTGTGTGTCAGTGCTTCCTTCAGTCGTGTGGGAGTCTTCACCCCAGCTTTTTCCCACTTTTGTAATTAAGGATTTGATTGTCTCGCATAACACTCTGCAAGAGAGAAATTTCTATACATGTATTTACAAAATTAATTAGTTCAAAAAGGAATACTACACTAAAAACAAACAAGTACAAATGAGTGAAACCTAATAAAATATATTTTGGTGGGAAGACCTGTCAGTACAGGATGAAGGAAATATAATAAGCAGACAATGTGGGAAATAAAATTACTTTGTAACTATAGTATTTACTTTATATTAAAAATATGCAATTCTGTATAAATAATAAATTTTACAGGAGTGTATGACATTAGCAGTATGTCACTTATGGTAACAAACTAAATTGTCAAAAAGTGTACAGACGTAGAAGTGTACATGTAGCTGAGGTATGATTCATGAACTGAATAAGTGAGGAATGTAAATAACTATGATATTCTGCACTCAAGATGTACATGCCACATCACACAACATGTATTAAAAATTAGCAGCTTATTTATTCTACTATGAGGCTTGCTCTGTGTCCCATCTCATTCACATGGAAAAGATGGCAAGTAAATGGATAGATGTGTAAGTGGACAAAGCTATGCAGAGTGAACAAAGCTACAGACAGTAACAGTGATATATACTACATGGATAGAGATACATACCAAGTGGACAGAGATATGAACTGAGTGGACAGAGATACGAACAGTAGACAGAATGGAGAGACAAAGAAACTTTGCCTGAGTACAGTGCAAGTGTATCAGATACACACACTTTTTTTTTTTCAACAAGTCGGCAGTCTACATACACATACTGTACAATATTTAATAAAATAAAATAGATCAACCTGACACAAATTTCAAGACATATTTTCACTTAACATCACATGAATCTAGCAAAGTGCCATACAGTAATTAATAACTGTGCTCATGGCATACACTACTTTTCAACGGGTAAATGCTACACTTCCTCCAGCATCTCTAAATTCAGTAAGCTGTTATTTTAGTGTTCACATTAGATATCTAAAGTTGGAAAGAATTCTTCCTCTGTAAGCCATGTGTGTCGTAAAAGGCAACTAAAATGTCGGGAGAAAGGGGCTATTAACCCCTTCTCCTGTATATATTAGGGTGACTTAATATATGGGATACGGCTGACACGTTGAAAAACATTAGATATCTGACAATGAGGAGTTTCCATGCATTTATTATGAGATCTGTCCTCCATTCTAGAGAGCACTTACTGTACGTACACTTCTGAGTACTCTGACGCAGTCCCAAAAGCTCAAATTTATTTATAAAATATGCAAGAAGTAAATTATTTCTATACTGTTTAGTCAATAAGTGCATAGATTGCAGACTGTATCTCTCTTGCAAGTAGCAGCAAGAAGACTGAGCTTCTTAACTGAATGAGCCACAATGGTTTAGCAATACAGTGGACCCCCGGAAATCGAACATTCTTTGTTCCAGAATGCTGTTCAAGTGCTGTTACCGATCGAATTTATTCCCATAAGGAATAATGTAAATTAGATTAGTCCATTTCAGACCCCCAAAAATACACTTACAAAAGCACTTACAATAATAAACTTACATAATAGGTCGAGTTGGGAGGCGTTCGATTTCCGGGGGTCCACTGTACATATAAAATATATTAATCACTTTGTACATTTTTCTAGGCTGGATATCTTATTTTAAATTAGATGTAAGGAAGGAACAGTATTCTAAGTGAGACAACACAAATTCTTTGAAGAATACCATCACTGGTGTTTCACTTTTTTTAAAGAAGTTCTTGTAATACACGCTATCATTTTCTATGCCTTGGATGCATTTGTTTTGTTCTGCTTTAAACATTAGATCATTTGTCATTAACATTCCTCCATTTATTGCCTGTTTTTGCCAATTTATGACCAGATCTGACTGCGCTTATATCATGTACAAATTCTGAATTCTTCATTCCATCGGTATCAAAGAAACTGGCATTTGAAACCAATAAAAATAATTATTATCTATTACCCAATTAAGAAATATTTTTTTATAAAACAAGTCTTATCTATTTTTCATAATACATATCATATCTGATTTTTCATTATTCACACCCATCTAATACATTTCTGTAAATACAAAATCATTGTCTAGAACAAAATAGCATGACAATAGCAAATGAAAAATGGTATGGTGATACAGACAAGATGTGAAAAGACTTATGTACAGTTCAGGACATTTATTTGAGGAAATGTTACCTCTAATAAATGTCCTGAACCGTATATAAGTGTCTTTTTCCATACAATATCAATTACCAAGTTACTCTATACTCATTAATCAAAAAATGTGAGACACAAGGCAGTAATTAGAATAGTTACCTAAGGAACTGATGGACTTACTTTGCTGATGAAATAACTATGGAATGTTGATGGACGTACTTTGCTGATGAAATAACTACGGAATGTTGATGGACTTACTTTGCTGACGAAATAACTACGGAATGTTGATGGACTTACTTTGCTGATGAAATAACTACGGAATGTTGATGGACTTACTTTGCTGATGAAATAACTACGGAATGTTGATGGACTTACTTTGCTGATGAAATAACTACGGAATGTTGGTCTGACTGAAGCAATGTCGCTAAATGAGTGCCAACTGAATCTTCATAAGCTGCTACTTGAGAAAGCAGGGAATGGGAAGTAAGTGACTGTAGTTTGTGTTCGGGACTCAGTGAAACATGGCTCACGAAACTCATTATGCTCCATCTGCAACAAAATTTTGATTCACATTCTGAGACATAGTATGGTACAAGTATATAAAGTATACTATTTTATCCTGTTCAGTGTGTCAAAGTTCTATTCTGAAGGTTATAAATATTAGATCATTTAGTGCAGAAATTTTTATTAACTAAATTACAGTGGTACCTCTACTTACGGGCAGTTCCCAACTCGAACAATTATGTAAGTGTATTTCTGTAAGTGCTTTTGTAAGTGTAATTTTGGGGGTCTGAAACAGATTAATCTAATTTACATTATTCCTTATGGGAACAAATTCGTTTGGTATCGGCACTCAAACAGCCTTCTGAAACGAATTAAGCTCGTAACTCGAGGTACCACTGTAGTTCTAAAGCAGTGCATTAAAAGAAAAGATATTAGCATGGATAAAGACTTGAACAACAGAAAACAAAATGTTACTATCAAGATAGAAGTGTTAGTGGAGTTATACAAGATTAGTGTTAGGCCCAATATTGCTCATGGTGTACGTATATCAATGACCCGACTACAGACTACAAAAGAATAATGAGAACACAAACTGAACATGGTGAAAGGCAGCAGCAGGAAGACTCAGACAAACTCTAGGAATGGTTGTTTAAGTGGTTAATGGAATTTAACCCAAGCAAAAGCAATATTATTAAGATGGCATATGGAAAAAAGGAGCCTAAAGAAAAGAAAATACCATCTTGACAAAAGCTAAAAAGCAGCTAAAAAAAAAGATCTTTGGAATAGCCATTACACCTAATCTGTCCACTTTAAGTGAACATAAGCAGAATAACATCAGCAGTTTAGGGTAATCTTGCAATCTGAAAGCTTAGATATTTACAAACACTTGAAAATAAAGGAAAGGCACAAATAAACTGAACTAGCTTGCCTAAAGAAAGCTTATTAGAAAAAGAAAGAAAATCCATCATACCCTGACAGAGATCAGAAAATATAAGTTCAAAACTGGAAATCAAACTGAGCAGCAGAAACTTCAGGTCAATGTCATCTTAAATTATGAAATGGAACCCAGATGTAAAATATTGAACTGTATGATACTGAAAGCAAATGATGTATAATAAACTTAACTATAATTTAGATATTAGTCATAAATGCTACTTAAGAGCTAGACAAAACAAATTAAGAGTTACCCTGCCTCGGTGGGACACGGCTGATGTGTTATAAAGTTTGGTACTGCAACTAAGAAAAAAATATTATCCTATGAAATGGTTAACAAACCAATAATGACTGTCACATTTCATTTAACTTAAACAATAGTAAATCTCACCTGTCCAGCATTTTTGTGGTTGCTCTCTCGTATTTCTCCAGAATGTGAGGAAGATGTGTGTCGTCATCACATGCCGAGCCCCAGCCAAGAACGCGCGCCAGATCATTACCAGTGCCCAATGGTAGTACACCAATCTGACACTGATTCTGTTAATAAAAACTAATTAATATGTATTTAAATCCTGGAAGCAAAATAGAATGATCACAACAGTTAAAATGCAAATACTGTATTAATAATGTGTGTGGGGCGTGTATAACAAAAGGATCATAAAAGCCTTATTTCATGGAAGAAGACCTTTATTCTTTTTTTCCAGACACAGTACGTAACATAAATTTGATCAAAATTCTGGTCATAAAATAGAGAGAAAGGAAATTGGTAACAATGTCTTAACTATGACTTGTAAAATAATGGCAATCTCCAGGAAACCATTTTGTGTTACTGTCAGTATGAGAGCAAATGGATCCTGCACTATTATAATGCAATACTTGAGGTAATTCAAGTCTATACAGGTGCTCCTCAACTTAGGATATTTTGACTGTATGATGGTGCAAAAACAAATACTTTGGAGATGAAATTTACGATAATTACCCAGCATGAAGGTGGCAAGTTCATAACTTGTAATGAGTTATTTACTTTTCAATACAGTGGACCCCCGGTGTTCGTCCATTTTTCGTAACAGAATGCTGTTCAAGTGCCATTACCAACCGAATTTATTCCCTTAAGAAATAATGTAAAGTAGACTAGTCCTTTTAGACCCCCAAAACTACACTTATAAAAGCATTTAAAAAAATACACTTACATAAAAGTGAGTGTTTTGAGCAGGACGAACACCAGGGGTCCACTGTACTGGTATTTAGTTAGTTACGGTAATTATTTGTTTATTTACTTATTCAGTGACAATAGTTATTTATTTAGCATATAATATTCATATTCAACTTACGATGGGTTTGTTGGAACATAGCCCCATCGTAAGTCATAATGTCTCGGCATGATAGTGGCTTTCTTTGCACTTAGCAAATCAATATTGTAATTACACATTGTAAACTATTCATTAAGTAGACTCCTTATAACATGTCAGTCCCACATTGTAAACTCTGCAAAGAAATAAAAATTTGAATTTGAATTTTGAACTAAATACTGACACCATTACACTGATTTGTTTTTAATACACAGGCCATCTCCTACCGAGGCAGGATGGCCTGAAAAAGAAGAAATAAAAGTTTTTCTTCTTTTTCTTCTTCTTTCAACAAACCAGTCGTATCCCACTGAGGCAGGGTGACCCAAAAAGAAAAACAAAAGTTTATTTTTTTAACTTTAGTAATGTATACAGAAGGGGTTACTAGCCCCTTGCTCCCGGCATTTTAGTCGCCTCTTACGACACTACATGGCTTACGGAGGAAGGATTCTTCTACACCTTCCCATGGAGGTATACTGATTATTTTTCTTCATTAATACATCGGCCGATTCCCACCATGGCAGGGTGGCCCGAAAAAGAAAAACTTTCATCATCAATCACTCCATCACTGTCTTGCCAGAGGCATGCTTACACTACAGTTATAAAACTGCGACATTAACACTCCTCCTTCAGAGTGCAGACATTACTTCCCATCTCCAGGACTCAGGACCAGCCTGCCGGTTTACCTGAATCCCTTCATAAATGTTACCTTGCTCACACTCCAACAGCACTTCAAGTCCTAAAAACCATTTGTCTCCATTCACTCCTATCAAATACGCTCACACATGCTTGCTGGAAGTCCCCTCCCTCCAACCTTTAAGAAGCCGACCCCTACCCTGCCTTCCCTCTGCTACAGATTTATACACTCTCGAAGTCATTCTATTTTGTTCCATTCTCTCTACATGTCCGAACCACCTCAACAACCCCTCCTCAGCCCTCTGGATAATAGTTTTAGTAATCCCGCACCTCCTCATAATTTCCAAACTACAAATTCTCTGCATTATATTCACACCACACATTCCCCTCAGACATTACATCTCCACTGCCTCCAACCTTCTCCTTGTTGCAACATTCACCACCCATGCTTCACACCCATGTAAGAGTGTTGGTATAACTATACTCTCGTACATTCCTCTCTTTGCTTCCATGGACAAAGTTCTTTGTCTCCACAGACTCCTAAGTGCACCACTCACCTTTTTCCCCTCATCAATTCTGATTCACCTCATCCTTCATAGACCCATCCACTGACACGTCCACTCCTAAATATCTGAATACATTCACCTCCTCCATACTCTCTCCCTCCAACCTGATATCCAATCTTTCGTCACCTAATCTTTTTGTTATCCTCATCACCTTACTCTTTCTTATATTCATTTTAATTTTCTTCTTTTACATACCCTACCAAACTCATCCACCAACCTCTGCAACTTCTCTTCTGAATCTTCCAAAAGCACAGTGTCATCAGCAAAGAGCAACTGAGACAACTCCCACTTTGTTATTCTTTACGTATATTTTAACCCCACACCTCTTGCCAAGACCCGCACATTCACTTCTCTTACAACCCCATCTATAAATATATTGAACAACCACGGTGACATCACACATCCTTGTCTAAGGCCTACTTTTACTGGGAAATAATCTCCCTCTCTCCTACATACTCTAACCTGAGCCTCACTATAATCATTAAAACTCTTCACTGCTTTCAGTAACCTACCTCCTATTCCATACACCTGCAACCTTTGCCACATTGCAAAGGTCATACACCTTTTTCCAAATCCATAAATGCCACAAAAACCTCTTTACCCTTATCCTAATACTGTTCACCTATATGTTTCACTGCAAACACTTGGTCCAAACACCCCCTACCTTTCCTAAAGCCTCCTTATTCATCTGCTATCCTACTCTCCGTCTTACTCTTAATTCTTTCAATAATAACTCTACCATACACTTTACCAGGTATACTCAACAGACTTATTTCCCTATAACTTCTGCACTCTCTTTTGTCCCCTTTGCCTTTATACAAAGGAACTATGCATTAGTGGACTTCTAGGGAAGTCAAATGCACTGTTTGCAGCCTTCACAGAGACCCACGCAAAAGATTACTTTGACAGTGAAATATGGATACCTGGGTACAACCTTTTCAGATGCGACAGAAAGAACAGGCAACAAGGGAGAGTTGGCCTGTATGTCAAAGAGTCGCTCATTTGCACAGAGATACTGAACACGAAAAATGATGTAGTTGAAGTTCTGACAATAAAAATCGAGAACCAAAACCGTGTCATTGTACTTGTATATAAGCCACCAGATGCAACTTCCCAACAGTTCAAAGAACAACTATCAAAAATTGACTCCTGTCTGGAAAACCTTCCAGCCCCATCTCCAAACATCTTGCTGCTTGGTGACTTCAATCTTAGACATACAAAATAGAAGAATATAGCAAATAATGTTGTAGCAGAAATAATCCCTGGAGGCAGCTCAGATGAAAAGTCACACACACATGAGCTGATGAATTTCTGCAACAAACACACCCTAAGTCAGCAGATAGTGAAACCAATGAGACTAGAGAACACACTAGACCTTATCTTCACAAATAATGAGGACCTGATAAGAAACATAACAATATCAAAAACAAATTCTGATCACAATCTAATCGAAGTTCAGACGTACATGCACAGGAGTCCTGATCGGCAAAACGCATATAGCTATGAGGGTACCTTTACCAAATTCAACTTCAACAACAAGAACATCAACTGGGATCTGGTAAACTATGCCCTAAATGAAACATGTTGGGAAGATATCTTGAATTACATGGACTCTAACCAGTGCCTTGAAAAGATCAACCTCCTGGTAGCTGAAGTAGTTGAAGTATGGACAGATACCTAAAGTCAGTGCCAGATCAGCCGGGCTGTGGTTCATACATTGGACTACGTGCAGCCAGCAGTAACAGCCTCGTTGATCAGGCCCTGATCCACCAGGAGGCCTGGTCATAGACTGGGCCGCGGGGATGTTGATCCCCGGAATGCCCTCCAGGTAGACGCTCTCTGCCAATCCCTAGGTACCTTACCCACTTCCATACATTTATTAAATAATAGCACCAACCACTCCAAAACTATATCCCCACCGGTTTTAAACATTTCTATCATTATCCCATAAATGCCAGCTGCTTTACCCCCTTTCATTCTACCCACTGCCTCACGAACTTCCCCACACTCACAAATGGCTCTTCCTCATTCCTACAAGATGTTATTCCTCCTTGCCCTATACACGAAATCACAGCTTCCCTTTCATCAACATTTAAAAATTCCTCAAAATATTCCCTCCATCTTTCTGATACCTCTAACTCTCCATTTAATAACTCTCCTCTCCTATTTTTAACTGTCAAATCCATTCATTCCCTAGGCTTCCTCAACTTACTAATCTCACTCCAAAACTTTTTCTTATTTTCAACAAAATTTGTTGATAACATCTCACCCACTCTCTCATTTGGTCTCTTTTTACATTGCTTCACCACTCTCTTAACCTCTCTTTTTCTCTCCATATACTCTTCCCTCCTTGCATCACTTCTACTTTATAAAAATCTCTCGTATGTAACCACAAACTTCTGCTGAACACTCTAACACTACATTCTTAACCCTTCCCCTACCTACCTACTGATTATATTAAAGAATATTAACTTACTGTCATATGTAGCTTGTCAATCTCTGACAGAACCCATCCCACTGATCCATCCCCACTGCATATTAAAATTCGGAATGGGTTGAAACACTTGAAAAGTCGAAGCCTGAAAATACAAATATACACATAATAATAGTGAATGAATGATAGTGTTTAAAATTAGCATAAAGTTGAAATTTATTAACAGGCAATTCGCTCCAAACAAGTTATTTTCGTGGGAGCAGAAAAACAATGATTAAGCACTATGTGCATGTACAGTACTGTAATATTAAAAAATGACTTAGAGTGTTTTAAACAGCTTAATAGAGTATATGTAAGAGTGGCTGTTAATTACAGCTTAATACAGCATATGTATGAGGGGATGTTAATTACAGCTTAATATAGCATTTTTCCAATGTTTGCAATTTTGTGGTGTGTCAAGTCACCCCTCAACATGCAAAATGAATATCCCTCACATCCTCTTTACTTATTAATGTACATCTTATCAAGCACCAGCATATATATCAGGTTTATAACTATGATCTGGAGAGGCTCTATCTCATTATGAGTTGAAATTCTATTAAAAAGATGTAAGGTAATAATGTATGCTTACACTCAGGGATTGTAACCATGCATCTTAAGAACATAAGAATGGAGGAACACTGCAGCAGGTCTACTGGCCCATACAAGGCAGGTCATTATCAAAACCACCCATGTATTGTCCAACCTTTTCCCAAAGCTACGCAAGAATTTACTTCCATACCCAGTCTCATATTTTGTCATTGATGCTTCTTATTGTGTTCCTTATCAAGTACAACAATGTAGAATACATGTAAAATTACTCACAAAATCATAATAACACGAGCAAGTGAATTTTAGGACTCGCTTGCCATGGAGACCCACCCAGTCCATGATATGTAAAATTACTACCTGAGAAGAAGACAAGTGCAACAGCATTTGAAAATATATAGTATCTGGGATAAAATTACATTGTCTAGCTGAGCATGATGATGATGCCGCCACTTGGGTTCCCCGCTGGACCAACAGATGCAGCTGTATATGCCACATAATAAAAAAATGCCTTAAATATTTTTAAAGTGAAAAACCTATGAGTCAAAATTGAGAATTTTTATTTTTTTTACAGATCTTTAGCACAGATGTACTGTAGTTCAATAATGCATGACTGTATTACAAAATACAGCATTTATCCAATTCTCATTCCTCCTTCTGTACTAAATGATGTACTGTATTTTTTTCAACAAACTGACTGACTCCCATTGAGACAGGATGATCTAAAAAAAGAAGAAACACTTTCACCATCATTCACTCCATCACTGTCTTGCCAGAGGGGTGCCAATACTATAGTTCAAAACTGCAAATATCCCCCCCCCTCTACTTCAGAGTGCAGGCACTGTACTTCCCACCTCCAGGACTCAAGCCCGGCTATACTGTATGTATGCACATGTTTAGATGTGAACAGCTAGCAGAAACAGTGTTGAGGCTCTTTGTACACTAAGGACATTTTTGTATTTAAATAATGAAAATCTGAAAGTTCACAAAACACTTAGTTCCACCATGTACAGTTAAGTCCTCGACTTATAAACACGTTGAGAATCTTCCGTATTGTGTATAATATCATTACATATTGTTTTTTTTTTTTTTTTTTTTATTAACACATCGGCCGATTCCCACCAAGGCAGGGTGGCCCGAAAAAGAAAAACTTTCATCATCATTCACTCCATCACTGTCTTGCCAGAAGGGTGCTTTACACTACAGTTATAAAACTGCAACATTAACACCCTCCTTCAGAGTGCCGGCACTGTACTTCCCATCTCCAGAACTCAAGTCCGCCTGCCGGTTTCCTGAATCCTTCATAAATGTTACTTTGCTCACACTCCAACAGCACGTCAAGTATTAAAACCATATGCCTCCATTCACTCCTATCAAATACGCTCACACATGCTTGCTGGAAGTCCAAGCCCTCGCACACAAAACTTCCTTTACCCCTCCTCCAACCTTTCCTAGGCCGACCCCTACCCCGCCTTCCCTCCACTACAGATTTATACACTCTCGAAGTCACTCTGTCTCGTTCCATTCTCTCACATGTCCAAACCACCTCAACAACCCTCCTCAGCTCTCTGGACAATCGTTTTGGTAATCCCGCACCTCCTCCTAATTTCCAAACTCCGAATTCTCTGCATTATATTCACACCACACATTGACCTCAGACATGACATCTCCACTGCCTCCAGCCTTCTCCTCGTTGCAACATTCATCACCCATGCTTCACACCCATATAAGAGCGTTGGTATAACTATACTCTCATACATTCCCTCTTTACTTCCATGGACAAGGTTCTTTGTCTCCACAGACTCAAGTGCTCCACTCACCCTTTTCCCTCATCAATTCTATGATTCACCTCATCCTTCATAGACCCATCCGCCGACATGTCCACTCCCAAATATCTGAATACATTCACCTCCTCCATACTCTCTCCTCCAATCTGATATCCAATCTTTCGTCACCTATTCTTTTTGTTATCCTCATCACCTTACTCTTTCCTATATTCACTTTCAATTTTCTTCTTTTTCACACCCTACCAAATTCATCCACCAACCTCTGCAGCTTCTCTTCAGAATCTCCCAAAAGCACAGTGTCATCAGCAAAAGCAACTGTGACAACTCCCACTTTGTATTTGCTTCTTTATCTTTTAGCCCAACACCTCTTGCTAAGACCCTCGCATTCACTTCTCTTACAACCCCATCTATAAATATATTGAACAACCACGGTGACATCACACATCCTTGTCTAAGGCCCACTTTTACTGGGAAATAGTCCCTTCCCTCCTACACACTCTAACCTGAGCCTCACTATCCTCATAAAAACTCTTCACTGCTTTCAGTAACCTTCCTCCTATTCCATACACCTGCAACATCTGCCACATTGCCCCCTATCTACCCTATCATACGCCTTTTCCAAATCCATAAATGCCACAAAAACATCTTTACCCTTATCCAAATACTGTTCACCTATATGTTTCACTGTAAACACTTGGTCTACACACCCCTACCTTTCCTAAAGCCCCTTGTTCATCTGCTATCCTGCTTTCTGTTTTACTCTTAATTCTTTCAATAATAACTCTACCATACACTTTACCAGGTACACTCAACAGACTTATTCCCCTATAATTTTTGCACTCTCTTTTGTCCCCTTTGCCTTTATACAAAGGAACAATACACGCTCTCTGCCAATCCCTAGGTACCTTACCCTCTTCCATACATTTATTAAATAATAGCACCAACCACTCCAAAATTATATCCCCACCTGCTTTTAACATTTCTATCTTTATCCCATCAATCCCAGCTGCCTTACCCCTTTCATTCTACCCACTGCCTCACGAACTTCCCTACACCCACAACTGGCTCTTCCACACTCCTACAAGATGTTATTCCTCCTTGCCCTACACACGAAATCACAGCTTCCCTGTCTTCATCAACATTTAACAAATCCTCAAAATATTCTCTCCATCTTCCCGATACCTCTAACTCTCCATTTAATAACTCTCCTCTCCTATTTTTAACTGTCAAATCCATTTGTTCTCTAGGCTTCCTCAACTTATTAATCTCATTCCAAAACTTTTCTTATTTTCAACAAAATTTGCTGATAACATCTCACCCACTCTCTCATCTGCTCTCTTTTACATTGCTTCACCACTCTTTTAACTTCTCTTTTTCTCTCCATATACTCTTCCTCCTTGCATCACTTCTACTTTGTAAAAACCTCTCATATGCTAACTTTTCTCCCCTTTCTACTCTCTTTACATCATCATTCCACCAATCGCTCCTCTTCCCTCCGCACCCACTCGCCTGTAACCACAAACTTCTGCTGAACACTCTAACACTACATTTTTAAATCTACCCCATACATTTTCGACCCCATTGCCTACACTCTCACTAGCCCATCTATCCTCCAATAGTTGTTTATATCTTACCCTAACTGCCTCCTCTTTTAGTTTATAAACCTTCACCTCTCTTTTACTTACTGATTCTATTTTCCTTGTATCCCATCTACCTTTTACTCCCACTGTAGCTATAACTAAAAAGTGATCTGATATATCTGTAGCCCCTCTATAAACATGTACATCCTGAAGTCTACTCAACAGTCTTTTATCTACCAATACATAGTCCAACAAACTACTGTCATTACGCCCTACATCATATCTTGTATACTTATTTATCCTCTTTTTCTTAAAATATGTATTACCTATAACTAAACCCTTTCTATACAAAGTTCAATCAAAGGGCTCCCATTATCATTTACACCTGGCACCCCAAACTTACCTACTACACCCTCTCTGCATGTTTCTCCCACTTTAGCATTTAGGTCCCTACCACAATTACTCTCTCATTTGGTTCAAAAGTTCCTATACATTCGCTTAACATCTCCCAAAATCTCTCTCTCCTCTACACTCCTCTCTTCTCCAGGTGCATACACGCTATTATGACCCACTTTTCGCATCCGACCCTTATTTTAATCCACATAATCCTTGAATTTACACATTTATATTCCCTCTTTTCCTTCCATAACTGATCCTTCAACATTATTGCTACCCCTTCCTTAGCTCTAACTCTCTCAGATACTCCTGACTTAATCCCATTTATTTCTCCCCACTGAAACTCGCCTACCCCTTCAGCTTTGTTTCGCTTAGGGCCAGGACATCCAACTTCTTTTCATTCATAACATCGGCAATCATCTCTTTCTTATCATCCGCACTACATCCACGCACATTCAGACAACCCAATTTTATAAAGTTTTTCTTCTTCTCGTTTTTAGTAGATTTGTACAGGAGAAGGGTTACTAGCCCATTGCTCCGGCATCTTAGTCGCCTCATACGACACGCATGGCTTACGGAGGAAAGATTCTTTCCACTTCCCCATGGACAATAGAGAAAATAAAAAGAACAAGAGCTATTAAGAAAAAGAAGAAAAACCTAGATGTGTGTATGTATATATATGCATGTGTATGCCAGTGTAGTGTGACCTAAAGTGTAAGTAGAAGTAGCTAGATATACCTGTTATCCAGCGTGTTTATGAGACAGAAAAAAGACACCAGCAATCCTACCATCGTGTAAAACAGTTTCAGGTTTCTGTTTCACAGTCACCTGGCAGGACGGTAGTACCTCCCTGGGTGGTTGCTGTCTACCAACCTACTACCTATATATATTATTATATATTATAGTATGTATTATACACAATTCAGGAGGTCCCCAATGTGTTTATAAATTGAAGACTTCCTGCATAGTTTAGTGACCCTGGACTGTATTACACACATAAAAATAAGTAGCAAATAAATTTAAATCATTTACTTCTTACCCTAATAATGGTCCACCATTCATCAAATCAAACACTTGCGCTGGATTGAGGAGTTGCTTGAAACGCCGCAGAAACCTCACACCTTGATTGTCGCCACTCTTGCTGTTAACAAACACAAGGAGTGGTGAGCAGCCCTGAGGTCTGGTCGCTTCCCATGACTCGTCCGTCCCTGTCACAAAATTCCTCGTATTAATATCGAAAATAAAGTTTTCTCGTGATATTAAAATGGAAGGAGATAGTTATCAGAGTTTGTAATTTTGAACGACTGCTTCATTATTTTTCCAATAATTTTACAGTCAATATCATTTAAACTCTATGTATATTTCTGTTAGCACTAAAAATTCCATCATATAATTACTAAAGAGAGGCATGCAAATTTTTATGAAAAAATGCTGTGGCAATAGGATCTGTGTAGTTGAGGGGTTTGGGATATTTGCTGTTTACAAGGACATCTGAAATGCTGTAGCTACACGCCTCTGGCAAGACAGTGATAGTGTGAATGATGGTGAAAGTGTTTCTTTTTCAGGTCACCCTGCCTCGGTGGGAGACAGCCAGCGTGTTAAAAAAAATTTAGATACAAAACATTTGTGTGATTACATTAAAAAATGTTGAAGAATCACATTTAGGATTTATTAAGCCTGAAAACAGACAATTAAACAATAGGAATATTAAAGAGATGATGACCAATACAGAAATGTGCCAGGAAAGATATTAAGATGAGAAATGTGGAAAGTAAAGATTCTTCCTTTAAGAAACATCCAGTTGTCAAGGTAATTAACTCTGCCTTTCTTGGCTCTAGCTTTTATTTTCTTTCTCCCCACAATTTTTATTTTATTTTTTCTCTTCAATTTCAACTCACTCCAGCAGCCCAGGTTGTAACTTTCTTCCCAACAGTTCATCTTTTTTTTTCCTTCTCACCAGTTCCTTCTCTCTTGCCTCATCCTCACCAGTTCCTTCTTTAATTCCTCCATTTCACTGATCTTTACTCTTCTCCTCATATATCATCAGTTTCTTCTCTCCTTCTCCTATCTTATCTCTTTCTCCCAGAGATAGGTAAATTCAAAGACTAAGCAAGAGGAGTCACCAAAAAGATACTAAAGAGTTTTTCTTCACAGTGACAGACTAATGCAATGGTTTACATGAGGTATTATTAAAGGCTACAACCAATGAAAACATTAAGGAAACTTTATGACAGACTAAATACTGGAGAGAGAACACCACAAACTTAGCTCTGCTCCTGTAGGTACAAAAATGTTAAGTTAATCACTACAGTTCCCTAATTTTACATAAAAGGTTAATGAACACATTGTACAACACTATAGTATTAAGCATTTATAACATTTCAAACAAATTAATTTATTTAACATTTTAATTCAGTGGTGGTGGTGCCCAAATTATTTTGACAACATAAAACCACTGCCTCGGTGGGAAACGGTCAACTTGTTAAAAAAAACACACACACAAGCACTAACAGTTCATTACAACTACACACTCATTTTGGGGTAAGCTTCTCAAGCATTCAGGGTAAATTTCTGCAAATAACTGCCTGGAGTTTACCTGGAGGTCGCTCCGAGGGTCAATGCCCCCGCGGCCCAGTCCTTGACCAGGCCTCCCAATACAGCCTCTCCTCACTTAACAACTGAGTTCCGTTCCTAAGAGTAGGTCAGTAAGCAAATTGGTCGTTAAGCGAGGCGCATACTGTACTGGTAGTGGGTTTGTGTCAACCATCTTTAGATCTTTTAATGTCACCTTTGCACCATTTATAACATTTTTAGTATATTTTTAAATGTTTATACAGTAGTGTATTGTATACTGTAATAAACAACTAAGATATTTTCAACTCATGATGGGTTCTTCAGAACGTAACTCTCATCGTTAGTCGAGAAGCTCCTGTACAGTGTTGAATGTGACACAAGTCATACCGGTAGGTGTGAGTGATGCATCGTACCTATTGTGGTGAGTGCAGTTGGGGGGACAATGGAGACACGGCAAGGACCTAACGGACAGCGGGTGGGGTGAAGTGGACGACATGCAGTGTGCACCATCGCTCGACACCACAGACATCTCCAGTCTTGTAATCTGTGGATGGGTATTCCATGCTGCTTATTATCACATACTATGTTTGTTTAAAGTACAGTACAGTAGGGGCCCCACTTATACGGCAGGTTAGGTTCCAAGCTACTGCCGTAAAGAGGGGCCCTCCTGAACTTCCTTATTATCACGACAAACTACCACATCTGTTTTTTTCTTTCTCACCACTCCCTTCCTGTGTCATCTCTCAAACATAGGATTCAAAAGAATTAAGCACATTTACATCAATTCTAGGAAAATATATAATTTAATTCAAGGTAAAGAATCTAAGGAAAAATCAGGAAGAAAAGGTCAGCAGACTTATGATTAAGAAAATAAAGCAGAGAGAGGAGTGTACCAAAGCAGGATGGATAGAGCCGAAGAAAAAAAAAGAATAAAGAAGGCAAGACACTTGCAAGAAATGCTGAAAATTGAACCATATATTTAACAAACAATCCAAATAGCAGCATAAGAGGAAAGGAAAGTCAGTGACAAGAGCAATATACAAGAAACGATGAAAGAATTGGCAAAATCTAAAAAAAAAAGTGCCTGTACTCTGAAGGTTAAGTGGAAATGTGCAGTTTGGAGGGTCACTTGAATTGTAATGTCCGTACATCTCTGACAAAACAGTTACTGAATAGATGATGATGAATGAGTTTCCATCTTTGGGTTAACCTATCTTAATGGGAAAATATGGGAGAAATGAGAATTTTTTTTTTTTAGTGAAAGGATAGTGAAAAAGGAGTTTGCACTAGGGTTTCAGGTAGTGGTGAACTCTATACATTAATTCAAATGTAAATACTGAACATCAAAACCTATGGAGCCTAGCAGATGGAGTTTGAACCTTGCAAACAAAGTAAGGTAAATAAAGAACTCCATCACAAACACTCACTCTTTCATATGTTCTCTTACTCCCACTCCATCTCTCATTAACTCTCACTCTTACTCTCTCACCCTCTCTCTCTCTTTTACTGTTATATGTATTCCTACTCAATCAGATAGTGTGAGAGGCATATACAGAGAACTGTAGATTTTCTTGCCTACCTTAGAATATACCAAAAGCCTCATTCACACCATTACTTGGCAACAGCAAAACTACTGCAAGGCAACTTCACCTATCTGAGCTTAAAAAACAAATCAGATAAAAAAAAGCAATATACTGTACTTTCAACAGGAATAACAATAGGATACAGTGGTACCTCTACTTACGAGCAGCTCCCAACTCGAACAATTATGTAAGTATATTTTTGTAGGTGCTTTTGTAAATGTATTTTTGGGGGTCTGAAATGGATTAACCTAATTTTCATTATTTCTTATGGGAAAAAATTCCTTCGGTATCGGCACTTGAATAGCCGACTGGAACAAATTTTGCTCGTAAGTAGAGGTCCCACTGTATAATTACAAACTAAGAAATAAGAGTAGCTGAAAGACACTAGAAGTCTTTTTGTGAAGAGAGAGGAAGATGAATGAACTGGACTAAATGAGGAGATACCATAGTGAGTGCCACAGCCACTGGAAACTTTAATTTTTTTTTATGGCAGACTAAATACTGAGGGTGGGATATCACAAGGTTAGTTGTGCTCCAGTAGCTACAAACAGGTTATCACCATTAGTTACCTCACTTACCTGAGAACAGAGCCACAAGTCTTTTCACAAACAGCACACTTGGCAGATACAGGTAAGTTTCCTTCCAGCCATTGATGGGGCATTGCAAGGTTCTGTGAAAGTATGTACAAAATATGATCTTTTATTCTTGCATTAATTATGGTTAAAGTCTGGCCTCATGCCGGCCTTCCAGAGTAGAACAACTCTCATAACTGATTACAGGTATGATGCAATTTTGTTCAAGATGGTGGTAGGCACTGCACAAGAAATAACAGCATATGAAGTCAAAAACACTGTTATAGGATAGTAAGATTGTTGAAATTATAAATTTTCGATGGCTCTATAGGCTTATTTATACAGTATATGCTAAGGTTCTTAAATAAGATCATTGGTCTATACGGAGATCTGGTACAACATCTGCAATAAAACTATACAGTGGAACCTAGGTACTCAAACTTAATTCATTCCAGAAGGCTGTTCAAGTGCCGATTTGTTCAAGTACTGAACAAATTTTTCCCAACCAATTTTCTTTTTGGTTGGCTGTTATCACTTATCTTCGTAGGCCCCATGGTGACTTATTTACACAAATAATATAAAAAAAACACCAAAAAATGCGAAGAAACACGAAATAGTTTACAGCGACGTTCTGGCAGGTCGTGTCTGTTTGGTCGAGTGCTGAGCAAACGGTCGCCTACCGAGCTATTTGTTTTAACGAACAGTGTTCGAATACTGAATTCTTCGAGTAGGGAGCTCTTCGAGTACCAAGGTTCTACTGTAGTAATGAAGCATATATGATACGTCTTGGAAAATCCCCTGCCAGTGCTCATGGAACTGTTATTGTCATAACCACTTCATGAGGCATGATCATGAACTGAAACCTTAGAAAAATTATGCTCTCCTGAATAAAACAATGCTTCACAATTTTTTATGTTCTTTTAACAGCAGAAATAAATAGATTTTTCCATAATGTTTTAGTATTTCATAATACAGGTAGGTCCCATTTTACAATGGTCCATTTTATGACTTTTCACATTAATGACCTTTTCAAAATTGCCTAAAAAATTGAAAAAATTATTTGTGTAGGACTTTCAAAGGGACTACTGGAAGTTGTATAACATTCTGAAAACCATCACAAACATTGATGTAATTACATTATAATTTGGTCTTCTTTTACGATTTTTTATTTTACGACCGTGTTTTGTTGGAACCTAACCCTGTCGTAAAATGGGTTCTACCTGTATTAGGATATAATCATGCTTAAGTCTACCATTTAATACTCACCCCTTCTTCATCCTCAATAATATCCTTTCCTACAGAGGCCAGGGTAGTCCACTTGCAATTATTGAGTGCTTTGGCTGCACAACGCTTATGTGCCTTCAACTTACACACCTCACAACTTAGGCCATGTGATGTTACTCCTGTTACAAGCAAAAGAAACATAAGGAGAGTCTTAATATTTACAGTAACCATATTACTTTTTTTTATAGTAACTGTGCTCTATTAATCTTATTTATAATCTGTGAAATCATGGGACAAAGTGCAACAATGTCCCTCATTAAACTCATTGTAATAAGGAAGAAGCAAACAGATGTTTCTATAATGCTAGAGTACTTCATAATCTTACATTGAAAACTCTACAATCTCTTCCATATGTTTTAAAAAGCAGCATATTATCATATATTCCTTCTTAATGTAAACTACCAGTATGTACTTAATTACAGCCGAAGTACAAAAATTATTCCTCTCCACAACTCATTTTCAATGCTTTACCATATGTAGTTAAAAAAGTACAATAGTATCATTGCTACTGCTGTAAATGTCCATTAACACAAAGAGGCAATGAGTAGTTTGGGAAATTTGTCTAAAACAATCATAACTAACGTAGGGTCACACTCCTTACATTGTATCTTTCTATGTACATACTGTACAAAGATTATTAAAGAACCTCCAATTCTTCTTTCTCGCCATATTTTATTCTGAGCTTTTACTTCCCAATTAACATACAGTAATGTACTATTTAATATACGTACTTCACTAAGAGATACAGTGGACCCCCGCCTAACGAGCAAAATTCATTCCAGAAGCCTGCTCAAGTGCCATTACCGAACAAATTTACTTCCTTAAGAAATAATGTAACGTAGGTTAGTCTATTTCAGACCCCCCAAAATACACTTCCACAAGCACTTACAATATTATACTTACATAATTGTACGATTTCCGTGGTGCTCGTTAGGCGGGGGTCCGCTGTATCTCATATTTTAACCTTTAGCAGACTGGAGGTGAGACAAGACACAGCTCCAAACATGAAGTGGTAGAACAATGACTGGGTCACAAGATGAGGTAGTCTACCTGGAGGGTGTTCCGGGGGTCAATGCCTCCGCAGCCCAGACCTTGACCAAGCCACTGAACATTTACAAAAATTATCTGACAGACTAAATACTGAAGACAGGACACTACAAGAATAGCTCTGGTCCTCGAAATACAAAAAATAATTACAAACATGGTAAATAATTACCTGAGAGGGCCTCCCGGCACACATTGCAATATGTGGGCCGAGCATGTGATGTAGCATACCAGTTGTGTTGGCCTGAGAGTAGAGAGTGAACCTGGTCTGCTCCCTGTAAGAAGAAAGACACCAGCAATTACTAAATGTAAATAAAAATAATCTCCATGGGGAAGCGAAGGAGGATCCTTCCTCCTTAAGTCATATGTTTAGTAAGAGGCGACTAAAATGGCAGGAGCAAGTGGCTAGTAACCCATTCTCCTGCATAAATTACTAAATGTAAAATGAAAAAAGCTTTAGTTACAGTGGTACCTCGACTTATGAGCAGCTCCCAACTCAAACAATTATGTAAGTGTATTTCTGTAAGTGCTTTTTTAATTGTAATTTTGGGGGTCTGAAACAGATTAATCTAATTTACATTATTCCTTATGGGAACAAATTCGTTTGGTATCGGCACTCAAACAGCCTTCTGAAACGAATTAAGCTCGTAAGTCGAGGTACCATTGTACTTCTTTTTCGGGTCACCTTGCCTTGGTGGGAGACGGCTGGTGTAAAAAAAAAAATACGTAATCAAAATACTTAAGTAGGGTAAACACAAATTAGTCAGATAAATTTAAACTAGACATGGTTTCTCAACTCACCATCAAGGGGTTCAAACTCATGGTTTTATCACACTGAGATGATCAATGTAATAAATAATCCCTTCTCCCTTTCTTGACCCTCCCATTAGCTTTTTCCATTGATCATGATTACATGTGATTCTCATGTGATAATCATTTTCTTTGCTGGCATTATGCATTCATCTTCATGATATATCTCTGTCTTAAAAATGCTTATTAGTTATACTGTTCTTATTAGGAATGTTTGTCTTGGGCACTTGCTACTGTAGCTTAAGTAGCTCCCAATATGCACTGCATGCTAGTGGCTTCTTTTTATGCCTAACAATATTTTATCACATGTAAATTACATTATCTGTATACTGCTGGGCCGTGGGGGCATTGACCCCCAAAACATCCTCCTGGTATACTCCAGGAATTTGAGTTAATTTAAAGTTCATCAAATCATTAAGAATCTTCATATCTCATGGAGTAACTTCCTTGTATGGTAATAAATGTAACTTTACAATACAGTGGTACCTCTACTTACGAGCAGCTCCCAACTCCAACAATTATGTAAGTGTATTTTTGTAGGTGCTTTTGTAAGTGTATTTTTGGAGGTCTGAAATGGATTAACCTAATTTTCATTATTTCTTATGGGAAAAAATTCCTTCGGTATCAGCACTTGAATAGCCGACTGGAACGAATTTTGCTCGTAAGTAGAGGTACCACTGTATATAGTGGACCATCGGTTTTCGTACAGCTCCCAACTCGAACAATTATGCAAGTGTATTTTTGTAAGTGCTTTTCTAAGTGTATTTTTGGGGGTCTGAAACAACTAATCTAATTTACATTCATCCTTATGGTAACAAATTCGTTCGGTAATGGCACTCGAACAGCATTTTGGAAAGAATTATCGATGAAAACCGAGGATCCAATGTACTATCACCAAATTCACTCAAAATCATATACTTTATGAAAATACTACTTTTGAAGCTACAAAAATTTTAGGATTTGAGATGAAGTATTAAAATTTCAGTTCTTTCTTTCTTTCAACACGTTGGCCGTTTCCCACCGAAGCGGGGTGGCCCAAAAGGAAAAACGAAAGTTTCTCCTTTTACATTTAGTAATAGTATATACAGGAGAAGGGGTTACTAGCCCCTTGCTCCCGGCATTTTAGTCGCCTCTTACGACACGCATGGCTTACGGAGGAAGAATTCTGTTCTACTTCCCCATGGAGTAAAATTTCAGTTACTAGTTTCAAAATTGATTTGTAATTTTAAAATCTACAGTGGCCATCCTTAAGTCTTTTATATCAACTGCATTTCAAAAAAAAAAAAAAAAGGCTTTACTGAAGAGCAGTAAACCCATAAGGGGTTATACAATGCAAATCTCCAAACTAACATTTTTGATGCTGTATTATACCTAACACTGAGCTCTTATACAAAAACACATACTGTATAGGTATATGAATCTCATTAAAAAATATATACTTTTTATAATACATTTCAAACATATGATGTTTTATTTGTCCCCACTACTTGCTATTTTGAACTGTAGTGTAGGCACACTTCTGGCAAGACAGTGATGGAATGAGTAATGATGAAAGTGTTTCTTCTTTTTCGGGTCACCCTGCCTCAGTGGGAAATGGCCAATGTGTTAATAAAAAATAAAAAATAATACTTGCTATTTCAGTTGTTGTTTTTATACTTGGCACTTTGCTATGACAATGCCTACAAACTTTTAAAAGTATATTTAGGGGGTTGCAACATAATGTTTAAGAAGCACTGGCTTACATTATGGTCAATATCAAACGTACCTCATAATAGTGGGTAGTGGTGTTTGCAGACTTGAGGGCAGCAATCCATTCCTCCATCTCTCGACGAGTTTCAGCAGCCAGCACCAAACTTCGGAAAGGTGTTATGCACTGCAGTGAAAACACTGGATCAATAATATCAAATTTGCTTTATTAAAATTCTAAATTAGCCGGACACAACTTCTGAATGTATGCCAGATGCAGAAATATAGTATGGTACTGTATATTATGACTGTATGTATTAGTATATTTATGGAGACACACTAAACTATATACTATGTACATTGTATATATGTGGCAATATATGAAGTGGAGCTTATCATGAAAGATGGAATGAGTAAAAATCATCATTTTAAGAAGTATCAGTACACTTCATGCCCACTACCATCACCACAACCCCCACTATCCTCCCTTTCTCACTACCACTTCATGCCCACTACCATCACCACAACCCCCACTATCCTCCCTTTCTCACTACCACTTCATGCCCACTACCATCACCAGAACCCCTACTATCCACCCTTTCTCACTACACCACTTCATGCCCACTACCATCACCACAACCCCCACTATCCTCCCTTTCTCACTACCACTTCATGCCCACTACCATCACCACAACCCCCACTATCCTCCTTTTCTCACTACCACTTCATGTCCTCTACCATCACCACAACCCCTACTATCCACCCTTTCTCACTACACCACTTCATGCCCACTACCATCACCACAACCTCCACTATCCTCCCTTTCTCACTACCACTTCATGTCCACTACCATCACTACAACCCCCACTATCCTTCCTTTCTCACTACCACTTCATGCCCACTACCATCACTACAACCCCCACTATCCTCCCTTTCTCATTACCACTTCATGCCCACTACAATCACTACAACCCCCACTATCCACCCTTTCTCACTACCACGTCATGCCCACTACCATCACCACAACCCCCACTATCCACCCTTTCTCAATACCACGTCATGCCCACTACCATCACCACAACCCCCACTATCCACCCTTTCTCAATACCACTTCATGCCCACTACCATCACCACAACCCCCACTATCCACCCTTTCTCAATACCACGTCATGCCCACTACCATCACCACAACCTCCACTATCCTCCCTTTCTCACCTCCACTTCATGCCCACTACCATCACTGCAACCCCCACTATCCTCACTTTTTCACCTCCACTTCATGTCCACTACCATCACTGCAACCCCCACTATCCACCCTTTCTCACTACCACTTCATGCCCATTACCATCACCACAACCCCCACTATCCTCCCTTTCTCACTACCACTTCATGCCCACTACCATCACTGCAACCCCCACTATCCACCCTTTCTCACTACCACTTCATGCCCATTACCATCACCACAACCCCCACTATCCTCCCTTTCTCACTACCACGTCATGCCCACTACCATCACTGCAACCCCCACTATCCACCCTTTCTCACTACCACTTCATGCCCATTACCATCACCACAACCCCCACTATCCTCCCTTTCTCACTACCACTTCATGCCCACTACCATTACTACAACCTCCACTATCCTCCCTTTCTCACTACCACTTCATGCCCACTACCATCACCACAACCCCCACTATCCACCCTTTCTCACTACCACTTCATGCCCACTACCATCACTGCAACCCCCACTATCCTCCCTTTCTCACTAACACTTCATGCCCACTACCATCACTACAACCTCCACTATCCTCCCTTTCTCACTACCACTTCATGCCCACTACCATCACCACAACCCCCACTATCCTCCCTTTCTCACTACCACTTCATGTCCACTACCATCACTACAACCTCCACTATCCTCCCTTTCTCACTACCACTTCATGCCCACTACCATCACCACAACCCCCACTATCCTCCCTTTCTCACTACCACTTCATGTCCACTACCATCACTACAACCCCCACTATCCTCCCTTTCTCACTACCACTTCATGTCCACTACCATCACTACAACCCCCACTATCCTCCCTTTCTCACTACCACTTCATGCCCACTACCATCACCACCACACTTACCTGGAAGCTGTGGTTGACGTTCTTGGTACTACACTCGGCTACGCTCAGATCTGTCAGGTGGATTTCATCGAATATTACACTCTGCAAGAGACAAAAAGAAGGTGAAGAAATAAGTACATAAACAAGGAGAGTCTAAGCATATAAACACAAATACTATTCCTATTTTCACTAAACCCTCAATTTAATGTACTATTCAGGAGGGAAACAGGTGGCCAGTAATGGTGATTGTGGATAGACATGAGATTCTTTTGCCATGATCATATCAATAAGAGAGAATTCTGTAACCAACAGACTTTGTCCACTGTTTAAGTCAACTGACCCAGTAGGCTTTATTCCCTATTTCCGAAGTCCATTAAACTGAGGTCATTAATAAACGGCTTGCTGCATTAATCATAATGAGACTTGCATCATGTTTATGTAAAAATGGTAGAGAATATTAATGAGAGATTATGGAAAGAGTGGCAACCAGTTAGCCAGACTTGAGTCCTGGATGTGGGAAGTGAAGTCCCAATATTCTGAAGGACAGGTGGGGATGTTGTAAATTGGATTTATTTGCATGTTGTTATCTGTGTACTTCTGGCAAACAGCTATTGAATAAATGATGTGAATACTTCATTTTTGGGTCATCCAACCTTGGTGGGAGACAGTCGCTGTGATACAAAAACTATTACATAACACACAATATAAATTAGGACTACTTCCTACATTGTTTAATGAAAGATAAAGAGCACCGAATATTGCATCACAACCTTTCTTGAGAATATCAAGGAACAGTACTTAAACTTCCTTGATTTGAAAGAAGCCCTTGACAAAGCCCAAGGTACACCATAGTCTGCTTGATCAATTAGTAAGAAGCTGATGTTTGAAAGCACCAGCATCTTTGACCAGCATCTTACTGCATTAGAAATCACTGCTGAACATACCCAAATACTAAGAGTTTAACAACATGGTTTATTAACCTGGTAAACGTTTTCTAGTAATTCAACCTGTCAACTGACATTTTAGCATCTAAGAAGAACATTCCCAGGCCATGGCTGCGGGTGTAGACAAGTTCTCAAAACCTCTCAAAAATATATCAAAGGGTAGTGAGGATACTGGCTGTGTGCAGGGATAATAGCATGTGCACTAAACTCCTACTGAATATACTCTATTATTATATTCATTGAGAAATGCTAAACCCATAAAGGTCATACAAATCCCAGAGACTAGAAGGTACAGTAATAATATTTGATCCCAGAGAAGCAGCAGCTCTAATTCATCGGATCAAGAGCTCTTTGTCAGCCTCAAGGACCACCCTCCCCCATCACTGCTTGAAGGGGAAATGGAATAGTGTGTTCTCCTCTATCCCCTCCCGGATGTTAATTAACTCTGCCAAGGACATTTAGTTGTTATTTAATTGTTATTAACAATGGCTGGTAAAGCACATTGTTTTACAAGGTGATGTGAGGTAAATATGTTTATTTACCACCTTCTCACGTGCTAGCTTCCTTCATACCCATGTGTGTGTAAGTTCCCACTGTTTTCATCCTGGGACAAGAGCTAAATCCGTAGGGGATTATACAGCTCCTGGGGAATGAGAGGTAAACAGGTATTATCTGGGTAAAGGAAGGGTTGCTTTAATTTCTTTAATGATGAGCCCTTTATCAGCATCAGGGACTCTAGGTACCCTCCTTGTAGGGTAACATGTCATGTTCTTGAAAATTTCACATGGGTGCTGAGATCTTAGTCAGTATTCCTAAACTTCACGAGTCAACAGTTATTATTATTATTATTATTATTATCGTCCTAACTAAATGCTAAACCCATAAAGGTCATCCAGCAGAACAGAGTTTAGTATTCCTGAACTTCACACAGGTTGAGAGATCATAGTCAATATTCCTCAAGCATTCACCATTGCAACTTCTAGCTGGTTCATTGCAGCAGCTCTGCTGTGTTGAAATATGTATATTACCCTTTCAAGGTGGTTTAACAATTCAGTTTTACAAGTAATAATAATAGGGCTCAGTGGTTGCTTGTTCAATCCCGGGGCGAGTGAATAAGTTCAACTTGATTCCTTACACCTGGTGTCCCTGTTCACCTAGCAGCGAGTGCTTGTTAAGGATCGCATCCTGGGCAAGAAGATCAGAGGACACCAGTGGAAATAAGCCACACTAATTGGTTTCCTTTGGTTATTCCGGGTCTTTCTCTTCAATTTTTCTTTTATCGAATACAGATGTATTATATGACGTAATTATTTACTGTTGTTGATAATGAACAGCGAGTACAAATTACCCATAGGTTACAGAGCAATGTACATTGTAGGCTCAGTGACACAGTAGCAATATAAACATTATTTGTATTTTATTGCAGTTTCAATCAAGGCAGGTGACACATGCACAGAAGTATGAAGAAGTTTATTTAGGCACAGGTACACATAAATACAATTATCATACATAGTGTAAATTACCTAGTTTAACCCCAAAAAGTCAGTGAGGAAGTGTTAAACCCTTCCTATACATCATAAGAGCGCTAGAGAGAGAGAGAGAGAGAGAGAGAGAGAGAGAGAGAGAGAGAGAGAGAGAGAGAGAGAGAGAGAGAGAGAGAGAGAGAGAGAGAAGAGAGACAGAGAGAGAGAGAGAGAGAAAGAGAGACAGAGAGAGAGAGAGACAGAGAGAGAGATAGATAGATAGATAGATAGATAGATAGATAGATAGATAGATATATATATATATATAGAGAGAGAGAGATAAACATTTGAAAATACACGGAATAACATTTTAATGACGAGTGTATTTGAATGACGGTTGTAAGCGGCATCATTGTGAGGCTGTGGAACCGGATGTACTATATCAAGAACACTACCAGGACGCCATGGTATATACGCCCACAGCTCCATGTCATTATATATACGCTTAGAGTTAACTGTAATTCATATTTTAGGGATAAAGGTATTCTTGACTGGTGTCAAACAAGGTAAATATGGCATTAATGACCCGTGTTGTCGATCAGTTGTTAAAGAGTAAAACATTACTAGCAACCAGCCAGGCGGGTGAGAGGGGATCAGGGGACCGGCGCTCCCTCTCATTCCTTCCTAACTTGCTGCCTTGTTAGCTCGCTTTCTTGCTAGCTAACTTGCTGCCTTGTTAGCTCGCTTGCTTGCTAGCTAACTTGCTGCCTTGTTAGCCCGCTTGCTTGCTTGCTGTCTTGTTAGCTAACGTCCTCGAGTACTTCCTTGCTAGCTAACGTCCTCGAGTACTTCCTTGCTAGCTAACGTCCTCGATTGCTTCCTTGCTAGTTAACGTCCTCGAGTGCTTCCTTGCTAGTTAACGTCCTTGATTGCTTCCTTGCTAGTTAACGTCCTTGATTGCTTCCTTGCTAGTTAACGTCCTTGATTGCTTCCTTGCTAGCTAACGTCCTCGATTGCTTCCTTGCTAGCTAACGTCCTTGATTGCTTCCTTGCTAGCTAACGTCCTCGATTGCTTCCTTGCTAGCTAACGTCCTTGATTGCTTCCTTCCTAGCTAACGTCCTCGATTGCTTCCTTGCTAGCTAACGTCCTTGATTGCTTCCTTGCTAGCTAACGTCCTTGATTGCTTCCTTGCTAGCTAACGTCCTCGATTGCTTCCTTGCTAGCTAACGTCCTCGATTGCTTCCTTGCTAGCTAACGTCCTTGATTGCTTCCTTGCTAGCTAACGTCCTCGATTGCTTCCTTCCTAGCTAACGTCCTCGATTGCTTCCTTGCTAGCTAACGTCCTCGATTGCTTCCTTGCTAGTTAACGTCCTTGATTGCTTCCTTGCTAGCTAACGTCCTTGATTGCTTCCTTGCTAGCTAACGTCCTCGATTGCTTCCTTGCTAGCTAACGTCCTTGATTGCTTCCTTGCTAGCTAACGTCCTCGATTGCTTCCTTGCTAGCTAACGTCCTCGATTGCTTCCTTGCTAGCTAACGTCCTCGATTGCTTCCTTGCTAGTTAACGTCCTTGATTGCTTCCTTGCTAGCTAACGTCCTTGATTGCTTCCTTGCTAGCTAACGTCCTTGATTTCTTCCTTGCTAGTTAACGTCCTTGATTGCTTCCTTGCTAGCTAACGTCCTTGATTGCTTCCTTGCTAGCTAACGTCCTTGATTGCTTCCTTGCTAGCTAGCTTCCTTGGTTGCTTCCTTGCTAGCTAACGTCCTTGATTGCTTCCTTGCTAGCTAGCTTCCTTGACTGCTTCTTTGCCTGCTTGCGTCCTTGTCTGCTTGCTTTCCTGCTAGCTGTCTTTCTTGCTTGCTTTATAACTAGCTGTCTTGCCTGCTTGCTCGCTTGGGTATCTATGGAAATCCGGTCCTTATGCGAGTTTGTATATAAATAATTAAAAAAAATGTCCACTATTAGATCAATATTGCCATGGACATTGTGCAAAAAGGACAACAATGGAAATAAGTCACTGACTTTTTTGGGTTATCCTAGGTTCGCTACACATATGCTGCTATGTATGATAATCTATGTAACTGTATTTGTGTATACCTGAATAAACTTACAAATACAAGAAACCTAAAGGAATTTAATTTATAAACCTTGGTGGTTTAAAAATAAAGATACGTGATAAAACACTAGGACGTATTGTCTAGTGCTAGCTCACGTGTCTTTGTAAACGATACCAGTAACGTAACTTCACCTTACTACGCCAGCGGTAGATATGGGCCTGGCGTGTCTTTGTTTACATTAGATTCGTCTATGTTTACTCTCACCGTGTTTGGCCAGGAGGGTCAATACTAACCGTTGATTGGCTCGGACGCGCTAAGTCATTATATCAGTTGATTTAGGTATACCTTTGATATACCTTTGAAGAGTTTCGAGAGTATCTACTCTCTGAGCCCGGCCATGGGCCAGGCTCGTCTGGTGCTTGCCTGGTCAACCAGGCTGTTGCTGCTGGAGGCCCGCTGCCCCACATATCCATCACAGCCTGGTTGATCTGGCACCTGGTGAAGATATTTGTCCAGTTTCCTCTTGAAGGCTTCTACACTGGTTCCAGCCGTGTTTCGGATATCTTCTGGTAAGATGTTGAATAGTCTGGGACCCCGGATGTTAATACAGTGCTCCCGTATTGTCCCCACCGCACCCCTGCTCCTCACTGGGTTTATTTTACACTTTCTCCCATATCTCTCACTATAGTATGTTGTTATGGCAGTGTGCAGATTTGGGACCAGGCCCTCAAGTACTTTCCATGTATATATTATCATGTATAGATACACAAAAAGTACAATTAACATAAACATGTGCAAATTATCTAGGATAAACCTCCCCCCCCCAAAAAAAAAAAAATCTAAGTTACTTATTTCCATTTGGGTCCTTTTTGTCTCTCCCAATTAAATGTCTTACTTTTGCTAACATCTTCTAAAACAATTTACAAAAAAAAAGTACCATGGTAGAGGCAGAATGGTTGCATTTTAGGTGAAAATAATGGGTATTTCTCAAGAGGACAGCATCACCATATTAGCTACCATTATTATTATTATTATTGGGAAGCATTAACCCATAATGGTCATACAGTGACTTAGCATTTAAGATAGTGGAATAACAGGGATGTTAGAATAGTGAAGCAACAAGGATGTTAAAATAGTGAAGCAATAAGGATGTTAGAAGCGTAGTAAAGTAACAAGGATGTTAGAAGCGTAGTAAAGTAACAAGGATGTTAGAAGCGTAGTAAAGTAACAAGATGTTGATCCTCCTGGGAGGAACAACAACTGGCTCCTACGCTGGCTGGGCGCCAGGAAATAATAGAAACGCGACTTCTGGTTCATACTCGTGGCTAAACTCACGGTTAACTTAAATGCGAGAAATGAGGTCAAGCGAAGGTCCTTAAAGTTGTGGTTGCGCTAACAAGCTCTTAAGTAAGAGGCAGCCCACAGAGACCAAGAAGAAGAGGAGTTAGTCAATCCACGACAGCTTGACTGGTTTATAAAATTCCTTGCAATATAACTATGAATTCTATAAATTCCTTGCAATATAACAATGAATTTTGCCTGAACTTTGCTCCGTCTATCACTGTTTAAACATGCAAGAAGAGCCACATATGTCCATATATTTAGCTCACAAGGACACTATCCCAAAAATTCTGATAAGCTTACTTTATCCTAGTGTCATTAATTCACAGCTATTGTAATTTGCTTTATACGCTAGATTGTGTCTGTAACACTGAATATGCTTCACTGTAATGTTTATGTAACTGAATTGTGTAACCCTTTAATACAGTGGCTGAAGATATAATGACCTTAGAGCGTCCTTAACAACTGTACTTTATTCAGTTATAAGAATACTGAAGTACTGTACTTTATTCAGCTAACAATAATGAAGTACTGTACTTTATTCAGCTAACAATAATGAAGCACTGTACTTTATTCAGCTAACAGAATACTGAAGCCCTGTACTTTATTCAGGCCCCGAGGCCTTGAGGCTACAGCTCTCGCTTCACACGGTGAGTTCCCGGGTTCGATTCCCGGCGAGGGTAGAAACATTGTTCGTGTTTCCTTACACCAGTTGTCTATGTTCACCCATCAGTAAAATGGGTACCTGGGTGTTAGTCGACTGGTGTGGGTCGCATCCTGGGACAAAACTGACCTAATTTGCCCGAAATGCTCAGCATAACAAGGGGTTTTCTATATAGTAGTAGTATGTCATTGATGTCAGCTATGGTCTGTATAATACACACACAACCCCCTTCTCTTTTTTCTCCTTGGGTTTTCCTTTCTTTCTGTTCTTTCTTTTGCCTTGTATTTTCCTTCATTTTTTCGCTTTTCTTCCCTCTCGTACCCCCCTTGCGGGCCGCTAGCCTCATAGCAGTGCTCCTTCCCATATGACTGTCTACTCTACTACCTTTACTACTACCTTTACTACTACCACTACTACCACTACTCCTACATTTCCCCACTCTCTTGTACCCTCCCCTGTCTGCCTGCCTATAAATACCCTTCCTCTGTCTCTGTGTGTTAGTGTGACTTTGTAAATGGTCCAAGTCGGCGAAACGTCGTCGTAAGCTCCCTCTTTATATGTGCGGGTTGTGTGTGTATTGTTCCAGTCACGGTATTGTGCCTTTTTTGTTATTTATGGTCTGTATACCTTGTACATGTACTTGTAGAAATAAAGATATTATTATTATTATTATTATTATTATAAGCACTGTCTCTGGACTATTGTCATTTTTATATAATTTCTTATCTGCCACATTTGATTTTTATATTAATGTAATATTATTGATAAGGTAACAAGAGGACCCCAATGGAAATAAGTCACTCTGTTTGACTTTTTTGGGTTATCCTGGGTTCTCTACACATATGCTGCTATGTATGATAATCTATGTAACTGTATTTGTGTATACCTGAATAAACTTACTTACACATTATGGGTATAGTGGGGCCTTACCCCACAGGACGGGCAAGGCGTGACTACCGCCCACAAGAGTGTATGGGATAACTACAGCCCACAGGATGGGCAAGGGTTACCACTAGCAGGAAGGGTATGGGAGACTACAACTAATAAGTCAACTACTTAAATGGGAGGATAACGTCTGGCAGAGAGGTATATGGTCTGGAGTTACATAGATAGTTTAAAACAACACGTTCTTTATGTCATGGTGTGGGCACAGGTTGTGTAGCCTGGTAGACTTCCTGCTGCTGGCCCAAAGTGCACTTCCCTCCCTCTCATTCTCTCTCTCTCACACTCCTTCACTCATTCTCTTTCATTCACTTTCATTCTCTGTCTGTTTCCTTCACTCTCATTCTCTCTCTCTCTCCTCCACTCTCTTATTCTTACTATCTCCTTCATTCTCATTCTTACTCTCACTCCTTCATTTGTGTACTCGTATGTGTGTGAGTGCGTGTGCTCGTGTGTACTCACCTATTTGTGTATGTGTTTGTGTTACCATTTTGTCCTAGGCACATGTCGATTAGACACTAGGCCTGTTGTGTGTGTGTGTGTGTTTGTGTGTGTACTCACCTATTTGTGGTTGCAGGGGTCGATTCATAGCTCATGGTGTGTGTGTGTGTGTAAGGAAACACTTCGAAATGTTTCCGCCCCGCCGGGAATTGAACCCGGGCCCTCCGTGCGTGAAGCGAGAGCTTTAACCACCAGGCCACCGGGGAGTGAAGTGAAGTGTGTGTGTGTGTGTGACCCTACAATTAATATTTGCACCGATAACTCATTACAGTTGTGACCGGGTGTGGACGTGTCAATTGCTCATTACTTTATAATTTGTTCATGATTGTAACTAGGTATAAACGTAAGTAAGTAAATTTACTTACTTACATGATTCATTACCTTTGTAACTTGTTCAGCTATCAAAACATTGGGGCCCAGTCCCTGGACCCATTATGTACCTCTGTAATCTTTTGACTACCACCCACAGGATGGGCATGGGGGGCATAATAAAGATATTAAACTAACTCACTCCTTCACTCTCATTCTCACTCCTTCATTCCTTCTCACTCTATGTAGAATTATGAAGCGACAAATGTATAAGAAATCCATAGCTCTACAAACCACCACTATCAAGACTCACGAAATCGTAATGACATGATTGCAAACAAACCATACCATGGTCTGGAGTTTTGAGACTCTCTGACCGCGGGTTCTAACCCCACCCGTGGTATGGTTTGGTTTCACCGCTACCACCATCTCTTCCTCCAACCAGCACATTCTTGACCACTACTACCTACTACCACTACCACCATGGCTGACATCTACCACCCGTACCATCAACTATCTACCACTGCTACCATCACTCATTACTGCCATCTACCACTACTTCACATCATCTATCACCACCCGGTATGAGAAAACATGCCTAACGACTCTATCAGCCCCATGATGCAACCCGTATCTTAGGGTTGTGAGACGAATTATCATTATCAAGTACCATCAAGCTGTACCTTGGTAATGCTCCAGGAAGGTCCGAAATATCGTATGTTCCCTCTCCAAAGAATAGCTTATTTGTGACTGGGTCGTTACTTAACGTCTAAAACCCAAGTTCCTAAACATATATCTACACAAACTGGCTTTTTTGGGAGGGGTGGGGGGGATGGCTTGTTAATTAAGGGAGAATGTTGTTAGTTGGTTAATGGGGTTTAAACCCTATCGACTACACAAGGGTCAATTAAAGCTGACAATAACCTTTTCACCACCACCAGACAAGTAAACTCAGCATATATACACAGAAATACACCTCTAGATGTATATAGTATGTTATTAATGAATATCCAAAGCTAAATTATACTATATTTAAGCGCCTGTACACAATGAAATGATGGGGTGGTAGGGAAAGTGGAATATTCAAATGGCTTCAGAAAGAAATCTAAATATTCTTCCTTGAAGCCTTTTTATCCACTTCTCCGAGGCTATGGGACCCACAATTTACACCAGAGGTGGACCCCATCATATATATATATATATATATATATATATATATATATATATATATATATATATATATATATATATATATATATATATATAATATATATATATATATATATATTTATTTATTTATTTAACACATCGACCGTTTCCCACAAACATATAAATATATTTTTGTAGGTCACTTAAAGCGAGACAAATCAAATTATTATTATTATTAAATGGTTCCAGGCCCGATCTACACCAGGCCTTTTTGAATTGGAGAAGACTAGTAAGGGGGGTCAATGTAAGTGCATAGTGAATGTGTGTAGAAGTTAGTGTCAGATCCACCTGTCATCTTACAAGGTCATCAGGCAAACATAAAAACAGTACTGCCCGTCAATATTAACACTAAATTATTCAGCTGACACATGGCAACTCTAGGTATCTCGTTTTCTGTTCACAGAGTGCATGGGGCACTGTTACAAGTGCTGGGTCTATATGGCTCTTCTAGAGGAAATGGTTTGTCACAAGCAGCCTGTGAAACAGCAGGTTGTAGAACACACTCAGCAGGCTGCAGAACACACTCAGCAGGCTGCAGAACACACTCAGCAGGCTGCAGAACACACTCAGCAGGCTGCAGAACACACTCAGCAGGCTGCAGAACACACTCAGCAGGCTGCAGAACACACTCAGCAGGCTGCAGAACACACTCAGCAGGCTGCAGAACACACTCAGCAGGCTGCAGAATACACTCAGCAGGCTGCAGAACACACTCAGCAGGCTGCAGAACACACTCAGCAGGCAGTAGCTCGATTGCTAGCGAACTCGGTTCACACACTGAGGTCTGGGGGTCGATCCCCGGACCTCAGTGTTTCCATAAGACACCTGCTGCCCAATGTTCACCTATCAGTAAAATAGGTACCTGGGTGTTAGTCGACTGGTGTGGGTCGCATCCTGAACTAAATTGACCTAATTTGCGGGAAATGCTGTGCATAACAAGGGGCTTTCTATGTTGTAGCATGTCATTGATGTCAGATAGGCCTGTATACCTTGTACATGTACTTGTAGAAATAAAGATTATTATATACTCAGTAATCTATATAACAAACTCAAAAAGTGATAATAAATAAGTTAGAAAAAGTACACCAGAGAGCTTCCGTAGCTTTGTTTATCGTTACACACATACACACACACACACACACACACAGAAGAGCTGAGTCTCGACCCCTGCAACCACAATTAGGTGAGTACACACAGGGATAGTCGTATATATTTTAAGGTTTAGCAGCACACTGATGATGTATACACTTTTGTTTAATACAAAGATGGGGTGCCATTCCCAAGGTGCCTCTGGCACTCAGTGCCTTATTCCATAAACACAAAGACCTCATTTATTACCTGTAAAAAGTCTGGTAAGCCAATCTCTTAAAAGGTGATAAAACATATCTTTCCCGACCCTCCATACTTCCCTTCCTCCCTTCCGAATCCATACCTCCCCACTATACCTTCCTCCCACCCCTCCATACATCCCTTCCTCCCTCTCTCCCACCCCTCCATACATCTCTTCCTCCCTCTTCTAACAACCCTCTGCTTCCCTCTGCATAATTCTCACACATACACACCATAACAAAGACAAGACCCAGACTTACTAGAGTCAATTATAACAAAGTTGAGTGAGAGAAAGAGACAATCACGCGGAGGACAAAGCTGAAGATAAAAAAGTGATGGATGCAGTAATGGGAAATGTAAGCAGTCACCACGCTGAGGCTCCTCAGGGATACAAGGATGAACCAGCAACGCTAGACCTGATCTTCACTCCAAGTGAAACAGGAACAGAAATCACGAAGCAGACTATTGCCTCGTCCCCAGTAATCTTAGGTTTCCATAGTTCAGTGACCTTACGTTGCCATATTTAAGTGATCTTAGGTTGCCATATTTCAGTCCCATCCAAGAGCAAATGACAGAGAGTATATCATCTATGAAAAAAAACATTAAAGCCAAAGGGATGATACAGTGGCTGGGAATGGGAAATACTCTTATATAATCCAGTTTCTTGAATCAAGAGTCCCTTATCAGCATTAAGACACAGTTGAAAGAGAATGTAAAGTGAGAGCAGACATACGCAGGAGAGAGATTACACCTGCTTGTGGTTCTGGGGATTATCTTCCCCAGGGACCAGTTTCAGATCTGGCCTCTTGGGATGCAGAGGAAATATTACAGCATTAAGAAGTATTAAGGACCACATAGGAGAGGAAAAGTGTATGTATACTGTATATAAGTAGAAGTGTCTAAGATCTACCTGTCATCTTACGTGTTCACGAGACAGAAAGATCTACCTGTCATATTACGTGTTTATGAGACAAACAGAAAAGATCAGCGATCCTGCTAGAGAGCAAAAAATAAGAGGCTACCATTTCACACTTGTTTGAGAGGATGGTAGTACCTCCCTGGGTGGTTGTTGTCTACCAGCCTACTACCACAGGATGGTAGTACCTCCCTGGGTGGTTGCTGTCTACCAGCCTACTACCACAGGATGGTAGTACCTCCCTGGGTGGTTGTTGTCTACCAGCCTACTACCACAGGATGGTAGTACCTCCCTGGGTGGTTGCTGTCTACCAGCCTACTACCACAGGATGGTAGTACCTCCCTGGGTGGTTGTTGTCTACCAGCCTACTACCACAGGATGGTAGTACCTCCCCGGGTGGTTGCTGTCTACCAACCTACTACCACAGGATGGTAGTACCTCCCTGGGTGGTTGTTGTCTACCAGCCTACTACCACAGGATGGTAGTACCTCCCTGGGTGGTTGCTGTCTACCAGCCTACTACCACAGGATGGTAGTACCTCCCTGGATGGTTGTTGTCTACCAACCTGGAATACATTCTTAGATTCACCCACTGGTTGATTGGATAATAAAGCAGTAGACGAGATGGACTTAATCAAGAAATGCAGGTTAGTCACATATTTATATCAGCAATCAGTCAAGACACACACCACCCACAGGAACCTCAGGAAGCAAGAAGGAAAGAGGGAGTGCATGAGAACCCCATACACAGTGTTAAGAGTAGGTATGACCACGCCTCGGAGACCAGGAATCAATAGTGACAAGGCGGGGGCAGAAGCTGTGACTCGACCCTTGAAAATACAACTAGGTGAGTACACCCTTCGTACCGGTAAATTTTTAAAGGTAATTACATCTAAGTAATTAACGAGTACACCATTTCCCACCTGAAAACTATCAAAAGGTAATTACCAGTAATTACACAGACGTTAGGTAGACAGGCTAGCATATTAAAGGTGAAATTATATTTACCAGAGCGAGCATATCCCACCACGTGATGTCAAATCGATAGAGGTGCGGGCCACCATGGGTTAGCAGAGAACCATGGAAGAGAGGAGGAGAGAAGAAGAGGAAAAACACGAAGAAGAGAAAGAGACGGGTTAGAGAAATTAGCGTAATATAATTACATGTATATAAACAAAAGTTTCTCTTTTTAACTTTAGTAATGTATACAGGAGAAGAGGTTACTACCCCCTTGCTCCCGGCATGTTAGTAGCCTCTTACGACACGCATGGCTTACGGAGGAAGAATTCTGTTCCACTTCCCCATGGGGATAAGAGGAAATAAGAACAAGAACTAGTAAGAAAATAGAAGAAAACCCAGAGGGGTGTGTGTATATATATGTTTGTACATGAATGTGTAGTGTGACCTAAGTGTAAGTAGAAGTAGCAAGACATACCTGAAATCTTGCATGTTTATGAGACAGAAAAAAGACACCAGCAATCCTACCATCATGTAAAACAATTACAGTCTTCCGTTTTACACTCACTTGGCAGGACGGTAGTACCTCCCTGTGTGTGTGTACATTATATATATATATATATATATATATATATATATATATATATATATATATATATATATATATATATATATATATATATATATATATATATAATCATGAAGAGCCCAATTTAATACTTGAGTGTGACAGGGGAACAATAATAATCACCTCAGATATTTGAAATACTCTGGGATCAGGTAATTTGTAGTATTTGCCGGTGTATAGCAAGTGTAGAGTAGCCCAAGCTGCCTCACAGCTTTAAACAAATGTACCCTGCCAGGACCACCACCAGTGTACCCTGCCAGCACACACCACCAGTGTACCCTGCCAGCACCACCACCAGTGTACCCTGCCAGCACCACCAGTGTACCCTGCCAGGACCACTACCAGTGTACCCTGCACACACCACTAGTGTACCCTGCCTGCACCACCACCAGTGTACCCTGCCTGCACACACCACCAGTGTACCCTGCCAGCACCACCACCAGTGTACCCTGCCTGCACACACCACCAGTGTACCCTGCCAGGACCACTACCAGTGTACCCTGCACACACCACCAGTGTACCCTGCCTGCACCACCACCAGTGTACCCTGCCAGCACACACCACCAGTGTACCCTGCCAGCACCACCACCAGTGTACCCTGCCAGCACCACCACCAGTGTACCCTGCCAGGACCACTACCAGTGTACCCTGCCAGCACCACCACCAGTGTACCCTGCCAGGACCACTACCAGTGTACCCTGCACACACCACCAGTGTACCCTGCCAGCACCACCACCAGTGTACCCTGCCAGCACCACCACCAGTGTACCCTGCCTGCACCACCACCAGTGTACCCTGCCTGCACACACCACCAGTGTACCCTGCCTGCACACACCACCAGTGTACCCTGCCAGCACCACCACCAGTGTACCCTGCCTGCACACACCACCAGTGTACCCTGCCAGCACCACCACCAGTGTACCCTGCCTGCACACACCACCAGTGTACCCTGCCAGCACCACCACCAGTGTACCCTGCCTGCACACACCACCAGTGTACCCTGCCTGCACACACCACCAGTGTACCCTGCCAGCACCACCACCAGTGTACCCTGCCTGCACCACCACCAGTGTACCCTGCCTGCACCACCACCAGTGTACCCTGCACCTTCCAACTGGCTTGAAATCTTCAGTGCATTACAGAGAACAGTGGAAGATGAGTAGTTTAAGGTAATCAGTCCCTCAGCCTTGAGTTGTATTTAGTCTATCAACCTTGAGAAAATTACGGAATATGGTAGGTAGGCATAATGTTTGTCAGGAAACAGGACAAGTGTTTCCTGACGCGGGTCTTAGTCACATGACCCACAGCTGGAGCATTTGGTCATCTGACCGAAGCCTTCCTCTGGATTACTGTTCCACCTCTTTAAAAATCATTGTTATGATTATATACATTGGACTTATATGCATTAGACAGGGGAGTTGAAGCACAAGGAGGCGGCGTCACCAGTGGAAAAAATGCACTAGTGTAAGTCAGTCAGGACTATAAGTTAGGCAAGAGTTGAAGAATTCCCTGTATCAAGATCCCAAATGTTGCTGTGTCTGACAGATGTAATGTACGTAAATGGTTTAGAAAACCACAAGTTGAAGAATGAGACAATTACGCAATACTTAATGGAGTAAATGCATCATCTCCTGGATGAGTGACTGATTACCTCAGACGACTCCTTCACTTGCACCCTTCTTGTCTGTAATGGACTGAAGAAGCCACTGCCTGCTGACATGTATCCATAACAAAGATTCCCATATGTTGCACAAGTGTCTTATTCTTCAACACTGTCATGTCTACACGCCAACAACCACTGGGTGTGCTGTTCAACACTGTCATGTCTACTACTGTAGACACGCATGTGATAGACTGTATATATTCACTGGTAGAGGGAAAATCCGAAGGTCCCGTTGAGCTAAATAAGGTCACGACTACCCTATGAGGAGCCGTGACAGAACTACCATGAGCTTATCAGTCAGACGCAGCGGTCTGAGTGTCGTGCAAGGGAACTCAGGTACACAAATATTGCAACACTCACGAGGTTAGGAAAGAGAGAATGGAGTGAAAGGTGTGACGAGTGAGGCAGGGAGAGAAAAAGGAGGAGAGGGAGAGACGCAAATCCCTGATCCAGTTAGGAAGCCTCCTTTGCCAGTCGCAAGAACTGTCGAAGTTGTCAGTGGTGATGAGGCAGGATGAACTATATCTCCTTAAATCCCTGGACCAATAAAAGACTATAGTCCCAGATAAGGCGAGTCAAAGATTGCCGAGATGTGCAGACCAGCTAGCATCACCTCTACCTCGCCTCTATCAGCTCTGTTTACCATAGTGTAAACGGGATTACCCTTTTCTGTGGAAAGAGGCAAGTGTAGTCCCCGTTACCAAAAACAGGAGCAGAGCGGAAATCAGTAACTATAGACCAGTGTCACTCCTGTCAATTACTGGCAAGATTCTTCAGACAATAATCTCACCACAAATGGCAGAATTTTTCGACTACCGCTTGTTTCTTTGTGACCGTCAATATGGCTTCAAAAAAGTCATTCTGCTGCTGATCTGTTAAACCTCTCCACAATGTGGCACCAACACTGGATGTTAAACTTCTCCACAATGTGGCACCATCACTGGATGTTAAACCTCTCCACAATATGGCACCATCACTGGATGTTAAACCTCTCCACAATATGGCACCATCACTGGATGTTAAACCTCTCCACAATGTGGCACCATCACTGGATGTTAAACCTCTCCACAATGTGGCACCATCACTGGATGTTAAACCTCTCCACAATGTGGCACCATCACTGGATGTTAAACCTCTCCACAATGTGGCACCATCACTGGATGTTAAACCTCTCCACAATGTGGCACCATCACTGGATGTTAAACCTCTCCACAATGTGGCACCATCACTGGATGTTAAACCTCTCCACAATATGGCACCATCACTGGATGTTAAACCTCTCCACAATGTGGCACCATCACTGGATGTTAAACCTCTCCACAATGTGGCACCATCACTGGATGTTAAACATCTCCACAATGTGGCACCATCACTGGATGTTAAACCTCTCCACAATGTGGCACCATCACTGGGTGTTAAACCTCTCCACAATGTGGCACCATCACTGGATGTTAAACCTCTCCACAATGTGGCACCATCACTGGGTGTTAAACCTCTCCACAATGTGGCACCATCACTGGATGTTAAACCTCTCCACAATGTGGCACCATCACTGGATGTTAAACCTCTCCACAATGTGGCACCATCACTGGGTGTTAAACCTCTCCACAATGTGGCACAATTACTGGATGTGTAGTAGCACTGGATATTGCTGGTGCCACCGAGTATGGTACCAGGGACTTGACAAAACTTGTAGTCTGGCACTGTACACCTTCTTGGTGATTACCTTCAAGCTAGATGTCTAAGAGTAGTTCTCAATGGCACAGAGTCAAGACACTCAATTGTTACCAGTGTTCCACAGGGAAGTGTTTTTGGTCCGTTGTTATGCAATGTCTACTTCAATGACCTTAAATTCACCCCAGAATCACATGTCTGTGTAGACGACTGTATACTGAGGTAATACCAGCCACTCTCAGGTACATCAATCACCAGCTTACACATATATCAGTCTGGGGGAAACCATGGCAGCTTACCTTTGCTTCTGAGAAAACACAAATGATGATGATGATCTCTAGGAACCATGATGGCAATGATGGAGCAGTGGTAAGAATGATGGTAGTGTCTAGGCACCATGATGGTAGTGTCTAGGCACCATGATGGTAGTGTCTAGGCACCATGATGGTAGTGTCTAGGCACCATGATGGTAATGCTTGAACAGTGGTAAGAGTGAATGGAAGAGTAGTGGAACCCGGGATAAGGTAGATATCCTTGGGGTGAGATTTTATTCCAAACTGTCTATGAAGAATCATGTGGTAAATCTTGCAAGCAAGACAACCAAGAAGCTAGCATCACTAAGACGTGTCTCGTACCTGCTCTACAGTAGAAGCTGCAAAACTGTACGAGGCACAAGTGCGCTCACACCTTGAGTATGCTCCACTGTCTTGGACTGCCTCTCTCCTCCCCCGTCTCGTCTACGACTTCGGGAAACACTTGAAAAACGAGTAAGACTGACCTTTCTCTCGCTTAGACCAGCCTGGACGACTTTGTCATTCAGCACCGGAAACATAGTCTTACTGGTATGTACGAAGCCAATAGTGTCAAGGTACCGCACTTTGCTCCACTTCGTGGACAACGAAAAGACAGCTACACCACAAGACGGGCAGCAAACAGCAACTACACTCTGGCGGTATCCTTCTCAAGAACACGACTTCATCTGAGAACATTCAATCCCAGAATGAATCGAGTCTGGATCATGTTCGTATAGCATAACAGCACTGATGAAATTAAATCAGCTGACAAAATGAAATCGCTGGACCACAAATGGCTTCAACTTCCTCCTGTTCCCTATTTGTCTGTTTCTTAACAATAAAAAGGTTTTCAAGTGAGCTATGTAACAGCTCTTAGCTTGTAAATAAAGTTAGCAACCTTAATATAACCTTGTAAAACCTTGTATAAATAAGAGATAGATAGATATATATAATATATATATATATATATATATATATATATATATATATATATATATAGAGAGAGAGAGAGAGAGAGAGAGAGATATTAAGCGGGTTGAGTAAGGATATAGGGGAGAAATATGAGCTAGTGGGTTGGTATTGTAAAGGACCTGCCAAGTATGGGACAACAGGCCTACTGCTGTGTTCCTCCTTTCTTATGTTCTTACGTAATTTAAAATCTCTCTCTCTCTCTCTCTCTCTCTCTCTCTCTCCCTCCGTCTCTGACTCTTTCTCCCTCGCTCCGTCTCTCCCTCCCTCTCTCCCTCGTCCTCCACCATTCTAGTTCAACAACTTCAATTTAATGGTCAGAGTTTACCAAGTACTTCAGTAAATCCTCGCCTCCACTTTACACCAATTCCTTTATTTCTGTATACCATGAAACCTTTGTGTGTACCAACAAATCCCTTACATGTGTACCAATAAATCCCTTACATGTGTACCAATAAATCCCTTACATGTGTACCAACAAATCCCTTACATGTGTACCAATAAATCCCTTACATGTGTACCAATAAATCCCTTACATGTGTACCAATAAATCCCTTACATGTGTACCAATAAATCCCTTACATGTGTACCAATAAACCCCTTACATGTGTACCAATAAACCCCTTGCATGTGTACCAATAAATCCCTTACATGTGTACCAATAAATCCCTTGCATGTGTACCAATAAATCCCTTACATGTGTACCAATAAACCCCTTGCATGTGTACCAATAAATCCCTTACATGTGTACCAATAAACCCCTACATGTGTACCAAGTAAATCTTAGCATGTGTACGAAATAAATCCCAGTGTCCTTTACATGTGTACCAATAAACCCCTTGCATGTGTACCAATAAATCCCTTACATGTGTACCAATAAACCCCTTACATGTGTACCAATAAACCCCTTGCATGTGTACCAATAAATCCCTTACAAGTGTACCAATAAACCCCTTACATGTGTACCAATAAACCCCTTGCATGTGTACCAATAAATCCCTTACATGTGTACCAATAAACCCCTTGCATGTGTACCAATAAATCCCTTACATGTGTACCAATAAACCCCTTACATGTGTACCAATAAACCCCTTACATGTGTACCAATAAATCCCTTACATGTGTACCAATAAACCCCTTACATGTGTACCAATAAACCCCTTGCATGTGTACCAATAAATCCCTTACATGTGTACCAATAAATCCCCTACATGTGTACCAGTAAATGCTACATGTGTGTACGAATGATCTTTGTTGGGTTAAATAAGGCCCAGTGTGGTAAATCAGACACGTCCAGAGTATCTCCTTACCATGCAATCTCGCGCTACGAGTCTTAAACGTGAAAAACCCAACGTTTTATGAGGTTGAGTAACGTCATTGAAGCTAAAACGTTGTGTAGTTTTAAAAATAGGTTAGACAAATACATGAGTGGGGTGTGGGTGGGTGTGAGTTGGACCTGACTAGCTTGGGCCAGTAGGTGATGCTGCTTCCTTCCTTCTTAAGTGGATGTGATTTGGACCTGACTAACTTAGGCCAGCAGGTGACTTGGACCTGCCTAGCATGGGCCAGCAGGTGACTTGGACCTGCCTAGCATGGGCCAGCAGGTAACTTGGACTTGCCTAGCATGGCCCAGCAGGTGACTTGGACCTGCCTAGCATGGGCCAGCAGGTGACTTGGACCTGCCTAGCATGGGCCAGCAGGTGACTTAGACTTGACTAGCTTAGGCCAGTAGGCCTACTCAGTGCTCCACCTTTGTTATGCTGAGAGGCTGTGTTTACAAAATGATGCTGGGAGAACGTGATAAAAAAAAGCAGATTTAGGCTAAGAGATTGACTATTTTCAAGGCTGAGGGACTAATAACCTTTAAACTATCTTGAGACTTCTTCAGTACTGTAATAACCTCTGTCTTGGACCGACGAGGCCTGCTGGGCAAGCGAAACGTTCCGTTGGTGAAGGTAGCAAAGTGTTGAATACATGTCTTACCCATCACTATAATTGTTAATATACTACCCACTGGTGTCACACTACCCACTGGTGACACACTACCCACTGGTGTCACACTACCCACTGGTGACACACTACCCACTGGTGACACACTACCCACTGGTGTCACACTACCCACTGGTGACACTAAGCACTGGTGTCACACTAACCACTGGTGACACACTAAGCACTGGTGTCACACTAACCACTGGTGTCACACTACCCACTGGTGTCACACTACCCACTGGTGTCACACTAACCACTGGTGACACACTAACTACTGGTGTCACACTAACCACTGGTGTCACACTAACCACTGGTGACACACTAACCACTGGTGCCACACTACCCACTGGTGTCACACTAACCACTGGTGTCACACTAACCACTGGTGTCATACCGCCCACTGGTGTCACACTGCCTTACCTTCACCAATGGGTGTGCTAAATACGACACTTAAGTCTTAATCCAGTCAGAGGCAAATTTTAATCAGGTTGCAGTTTAACTGACTTGATGCGATTACACTCTACATAACAACCACTCACGTCACACACACACACACACACACACACACACACACACACACACACACACACACACACTCGCCCACGCCCCGATGGCATGGTGGCTAGCGCTCTTGCGTCGCGCACGGAGGGCCCGGGTTCAATTCCCGGCGGGGCCGAAACATTTCGAAGTGTTTCGTTACACACACACATACATACACATATACAACAGGCCTAGTGTCTAATCGACATGTGCCTAGTACAAAATGGTAACTAACACACATGCAATCCCTATTCTACCTTCTCTCTCTCCCCTGGATGACTAATGGTACGTCAATATTAAAAGCGGCAGACAGGTCAGAAATCATTAATTACCATCCCATCAGTTTGACGTTAATTATGGGGAAATTATCACTGGATATATTGAAGAATAGTAAGCAACATGACAACTCCTCGTCCAACTGAATTTAATACACTGAAATTCTTGATGTATATTTACCAAAACCTGGAGACGAGTATCAGATGCGCAATGTGAGACGTGTAGTGTCAGGCATGTAGAGTGAGACGTGTACTGTGAGACGTGTAGTGTGAGACGTGTAGTGTGAGACGTGTAATGTCAGGCGCGTTGTGTGAGACGTGTAGTGTCAGGCATGTAGGGTGAGACGTGTAGTGTGAGACGTGTAGTGTGAGACGTGTAATGTCAGGCGCGTTGTGTGAGACGTGTAGTGTGAGACTTGTAATGTCAGGCGCGTTGTGTGAGACGTGTAGTGTGAGACGTGTAGTGTGAGACGTGTAGTGTGAGACGTGTAATGTCAGGCGCGTTGTGTGAGACGTGTAGTGTCAGGCATGTAGGGTGAGACGTGTAGTGTGAGACGTGTAGTGTGAGACGTGTAATGTCAGGCGCGTTGTGTGAGACGTGTAGTGTGAGACGTGTAGTGTGAGACGTGTAGTGTCAGGCGCGTAGTGTCAGGCGTGTAGTTTCAGACGTTAAGTGCCATAAAAGATTACTAAGGTACAGTTTCTTGGCCACGAAGGGAAGGAGGGTTTAGTTGGTAGCGCCCTCACTCACTGAGGGACCGGGATCTATCCCCGGCACGGGTGGAAACGTTGGGCATGTTTGCTTACACCTGCTGCCCCTGTTCACTTAGCAGCTGTAAGTAGGTATCTAGGTGTTAGTCGACTGGTGTGGGTGGCATCCTGGGGGTGGTAGTATATCTAAGAGAGGACTGACTTATGAAATCAACTGAGGTAGGATAACTTTAGTCTGCAAATTCTATTGTGTTGAGAAAAAGAAAGAAGAGAGCTGAGAAAGGAAGGAGAGAGCTGAGGAAGGAAGAAGAGCTGAGAAAGGAAGGAGAGAGCTGATAAAGAAAGGAGAACTGAGAAAGGAAGGAATGAGAGCTGAAAAAGGAATGAGAGCTGTGAAAGGAAATAGAGAGCTGAGGAAACAAACTGTATGGGTGGACGACAGCATCGGTAGTATCGGCGCTAAATTTTACGGTATCGGGATTTGCAAAAATTCCGGCATGGTGCCAGGCCTAAAAACGTGGTGCGTCTGAAGACCACCTGGACTTGGTGGGGGATCACTCTGAAGACCACCTGGACCTGGGGGATCACTCTGAAGACCACCTGGACCTGGGGGATCACTCTGAAGACCACCTGGACCTGGGGGATCACTCTGAAGACCACCTGGACCTGGGGGATCACTCTGAAGACCACCTGGACCTGGGGGATCACTCTGAAGACCACCTGGACCTGGGGTGATCACTCTGAAGACCACCTGGATCTGGGGTGATCACTCTGAAGACCACCTGGACCTGGGGGATCACTCTGAAGACCACCTGGACCTGGGGGATCACTCTGAAGACCACCTGGACCTGGGGATCACTCTGAAGACCACCTGGACCTGGGGATCACTCTGAAGACCACCTGGAACTGGGGATCACTCTGAAGGCCACCTGGACCTGGGGATCACTCTGAAGGCCACCTGGACTGGGGGATCACTCTGAAGGCCACCTGGACCTGGGGATCACTCTGAAGACCACCTGGACCTGGGGATCACTCTGAAGACCACCTGGACCTGGGGGATCACTCTGAAGACCACCTGGACCTGGGGATCACTCTGAAGGCCACCTGGACCTGGGGATCACTCTGAAGGCCACCTGGACCTGGGGGATCACTCTGAAGACCACCTGGACCTGGGGATCACTCTGAAGACCACCTGGACCTGGGGGGTCACTCTGAAGACCACCTGGACCTGGGGTGATCACTCTGAAAACCACCTGGACCTGGGGGATCACTCTGAAGACCACCTGGACCTGGGGGATCACTCTGAAGACCACCTGGACCTAGGGGATCACTCTGAAGACCACCTGGACCTGGGGGATCACTCTGAAGACCACCTGGACCTGGGGGATCACTCTGAAGACCACCTGGACCTGGGGGATCACTCTGAAGACCACCTGGACCTGGGGGATCACTCTGAAGACCACCTGGACCTGGGGTGATCACTCTGAAGACCACCTGGACCTGGGGGATCACTCTGAAGACCACCTGGACCTGGGGGATCACTCTGAAGACCACCTGGACCTGGGGGATCACTCTGAAGACCACCTGGACCTGGGGGATCACTCTGAAGACCACCTGGACCTGGGGATCACTCTGAAGACCACCTGGACCTGGGGATCACTCTGAAGACCACCTGGACCTGGGGATCACTCTGAAGACCACCTGGACCTGGGGGATCACTCTGAAGACCACCTGGACCTGGGGGATCACTCTGAAGGCCAACTGGACCTGGGGGATCACTCTGAAGACCACCTGGACCTGGGGGATCACTCTGAAGACCACCTGGACCTGGGGGATCACTCTGAAGACCACCTGGACCTGGGGGATCACTCTGAAGACCACCTGGACCTGGGGGATCACTCTGAAGGCCACCTGGACCTGGGGGATCACTCTGAAGGCCACCTGGACCTGGGGGATCACTCTGAAGACCACCTGGACCTGGAGGATCACTCTGAAGACCACCTGGACCTGGGGGATCACTCTGAAGACCACCTGGACCTTGGGGATCACTCTGAAGACCACCTGGACCTGGGGGATCACTCTGAAGACCACCTGGACCTGGGGGATCACTCTGAAGACCACCTGGACCTGGGGGATCACTCTGAAGACCACCTGGACCTGGGGGATCACTCTGAAGACCACCTGGACCTCGGGGATCACTCTGAAGACCACCTGGACCTGGGGTGATCACTCTGAAGACCACCTGGACCTGGGGATCACTCTGAAGACCACCTGGACCTGGGGGATCACTCTGAAGACCACCTGGACCTGGGGGATCACTCTGAAGACCACCTGGACCTGGGGGATCACTCTGAAGACCACCTGGACCTGGGGGATCACTCTGAAGACCACCTGGACCTGGGGGATCACTCTGAAGACCACCTGGACCTGGGGGATCACTCTGAAGACCACCTGGACCTGGGGGATCACTCTGAAGACCACCTGGACCTGGGGGATCACTCTGAAGGCCACCTGGACCTGGGGGATCACTCTGAAGGCCACCTGGACCTGGGGGATCACTCTGAAGACCACCTGGACCTGGGGTGATCACTCTGAAGACCACCTGGACCTGGGGTGATCACTCTGAAGACCACCTGGACCTGGGGGATCACTCTCACACCAAGTTAAGATAACCAGTATCAGTTGAAAAAATATATTAATCACAGGACTACTGTTTCCGCGAGGGTCGGTACGATAGGATCACTGTTCCTCCAGTACTTTGTTTCCTGCCGTCTGTATGTACCGGAAATTGGAGGGCGGGGAGAGAGCCTTGTGCTATACTATCCCTGTCTCAACCATCTAGAAATAAGTGTACGTAGCAGGAGGGTACTATGTCCTCTGCTGATAGCCTTGGTATGGAGAGTAGCATCAGCTCTCATACTGATTCTTATTCTTATTCTCACTGTCTGTCTGTCTGTCTGTCTCTGTCTCTTTCTCTCTCTCTCTCCCCTTGAAAGGCTCGTATCCTGTCCACCAAAGGTAAACATGGCAGTCTGGTACCAAAACTAACGTAGGGGAAGAAGCTTGTGTATACTCCACCCGCCCCTGGATCACTTCTCTCCACGCCAAACCCTACTTTATTGCATTTAACACCTGACACCTACTCCCACCCAGGCACCCACCCACACCCAGCCACCCAGCCACCCATCCACCCACACACAAAGCCACCCACCCACACATACACTGAGAGGATTTGACAAGGTGGATAGTGACGATGTTTCAGAGATGGGTCACAGCAACAAGGGGTCACAACTGGAAGTTGAAAACTCAGATGAGTCACAGGGATGCTAGGAAGTACTTCTTCAGCCAGAGAGTTGTCACGTGAAGTGGAACACTCTGAAAACTGATGTAGTGGAGGTAGGGTCCATACACAGCCTTTAAGAAGAGGTACGATAAAGCTCCTGGAGTAGGGAGAGAGTGGAACTAATAGTGACCGGCGAAGAGGCGGGGCCAGGAGCTAGTAATCGACCCTGCAACCAAAAATAGGTGAGTACAAATACGGAGTTCTATGACAAAATAACAAATGTGCGAGAGGAGAGTCAGGGACGGGTGCATTTGTAATTCCTTCAACCTGCAAGTGTGTATTAAGAGGCACCTAAGTTCCCCTGTCATCTAATAACATGTTCATTTAACCACTATAATCTACCTTCTCCATAATTACTATCGCATTTGCTTTGTTTGGTAAGGTGGAGTCCAGGATCTTACCTTAATTCATGCTATAACAAATCTTTGATGACAATTGTGTTGTATATAAAGAGAGTAAAACTATATAGTACACAAGATGAGGTAGCCAGTTGCTCCGATGGGGAAGGTACTTGGCTGGATCAAAGACTATCTTAGTGGGATACACAAAGAGTGATTGACCAGGAAGAGATGTCGCAAGTAAATCTGGAAAGTGGCAACTAAGAGGCGGCTCCAGGAACTGACAATCGACCCCCTGTAACCAAAAATAAGCGAGTACAAATAGGCGAGTACACACATACGGTCTTCCCCGCCCTCTCTCTCTCTCTCTCTCTCCACCTGCTAGCTATAGGGTTTAAAGCTGATGTATTCATCATTTTGGGCCTTTGACGCAGACACACACACAGATGCAGCAACGTAAACACACCAAAGTTAGTCATAACAAAAGTTGTGTAAAAGAGAATACAAGTTTCTAGCACAATACGCAATGAAACAAAGATGGTTATGCTGGAAAACGAAAGAACACACAGCAGGAAGTGGTACAAATTATCCCAAGTCGTCCTAGGTCAACCAGGCTGTTTGTGCAAGTGACCCACAGGCTGATAGGACATATACACGGATATACCTTTGATGAGTTTCGAAAGTCTTTCTATTCCCGGAGACCGGCCATGGGCCAGGCTCGTCTGGTGCTAGCCCGGTCAATCAGGCTGTTGCTGCACTCTTGTCTAGTGGTGAAAAAGGTTACGTACAATATTGATGACCCTAGTGTAGTCGACAGACTTCAAACCCCATAAATCAACCAACCAGCAGACGTCTGTATAGTAACTGATGTGATAAACGGTTTAAAAACCCGACAAGTTGAACAATAAGACACTTGTGCAGCATTTGGGAATCTTTATTGAGGAAACGTTTCGCCCGCCAGTGGCTTCATCAGTCCAATACAGAGAAGAACGTTGAAAGATGAGGAGGAGTTTGAGGTAATCAGTCCCATCGACTCCAGACTGACTGATGATAAGACATATGCGCAACACTTAGGTTTCTTGATTCCGAAACGTGTCGCCTACACAGTAGGCTTCCTCAGTCAAATACAGAGGCAGCAGGTGTAGTAGTGGAATAAAGATGATGTAATCAGTCCATAAACCTTGGAGATAAAGGATTTGAGGTGGTCAGTCCCTCAGCCTTATACCTTTACCTTTGATATACCTTTGAAGAGTTTCCAGTTTTTCTACTCTCTGAGCCCGGCCATGGGCCAGGCTCGCCTGGTGCTTGCCTGGTCAACCAAGCTGTTGCTGCTGGAGGCCCGCTGCCTGGAGAAGACTTCAGTTGAGCTGCGTAAGCCCAGTGGTTTACGCACTGACCTGGAGTTATACGACACACTCGCCATGGGTTCTAACCCATGGCCTGAGTCATGATAACCTAAATAAAATGTGACTTTTTTCCTGTGATTTTTATCCTGTGACTTGTTTTCCTAGTCAAAATTGTGACTTATTTCCTGTGACTTGTTTTTTCCTAGCCAAACTCACAGGTCGGTGCGTTAACCACTGGGCCAGATGGCTCTTATAAGATTCATCCAACTAGGTATATGTCTATACACCATAGGGAGGTTAGCATGGGCCACCATTGTGACCACCAGTTCCGTGGGTTATTTGACAATTGTGTTTAGTACGATTTCGTGAATTATGATATACCTTTGATATACCTTTGAAGAGTTTCGTGATGTTACTTTCCCCGGGGAAGTAGTGGGGAAAGTACCAATAATAATAATCTTTATTTCTACAAGTACGTGATACAACTTATACAGACCATAGCTAACATCAATGACACTATAAAGGCCCTTGTTATACAGAGCATTTCGGGAAAATTAGTACAATTTTTTCCCCAGGATGCGACCCATTTCAGTCAACTAACACTCGGGTACCTATTTTACTGCTAGGTGAACAAGGACAGCCGCTGTCTTATTAAGGAAACACCCGTACAGGGGATCGAACCACGGACATCAAATGTGTGAGCTGAGTGCGCTACCAACCGAGGGGAGATGAGATGTGAAAGCGAAAGTAGGAAGTGAGAGGGAAGATGAGACGGAGAAGTGAGCAGAGATGATAACAGGGACCAGGAAAACACATTTGCTTTGCACTTCAGCACACAGAGTTTCACGTTTCAGCTTCTGTCAGCTGTGCTTGCTTCCTTGTTTATATCGGCTGTGCTTGCTTCCTTGTTTATATCGGCTGTGCTTGCTTCCTTGTTTATATCGGCTGTGCTTGCTTCCTTGTTTATATCGGCTGTGCTTGCTTCCTTGTTTATATCGGCTGTGCTTGTTCCTTGTTTATGTCAGTCCGCAGTCTTGAAGAGTCTGAAGACTCAGAGACTGAGGGACTGATTACTTCATCTTTTGTATATAGTTTTATTGTCTTCCAATTATGTCCTTGAAATTGTACTGATAAAGCCACTGGTGGGCGAAACGTCTACAATAAAGATACTCAGAAGTTGCACATGTGTCTAATGAGAGAGATTACCATTTTGGAAGAAGTAACCCAACTAACCTGCATTTCTGTGTGGTTGATAATACTGTATATGAGAGTAATGTGAAAAGCATAGCGAGTAATGTAACGAGTCTAGTCCGTAATCTATAATATTTACAACCAATGCAACCGCGAAAAAAGCTATACAAGAGGGAGTTGAATGATAGCTCTAGGCCTTTCATGTTACAATCAAAACATCTTCAGGAGCTTGCAATGTTGCAGAATTGAGTAGGACGTCCATGTAGGTTCGTTCAGGGGAACGACTCTAGCCTGGACTTCCTACTTATTTCTACAACATTGCAAGCTTCTAAACATGTGTTGATTGCAACAAGAAAGACCTAGAGCTATCATTCAACTCCCCCTGTGGTTGAGTTGCAAATGTAATCGCACGCGTGAATGCGAGCAACGTTCCCCCAGTCACTGCTCAAAACTTCGAGGAGGTTCAGAGTTCCCAACTAAACTAGTCTTGGAACTATCTGATTACAACTAGGATGAGAGGCAAACACAATGCTCAAAAATCATCTAGAGATGTTGAAAATGGTACAAAATACCGAAAAGTTGAAGATTAAACACTTAAGTATCTTTATTGATGAAAAGTTTTCCCTACACAGTAAGCTTCTTCAGTCAAATACGGTGGCAGCAGGTGTAGTAGTGAAATGAAGGTGATGTAATCAGTCCCCTAACCTTGCATAAATAATATCGTTCCAGACCATGGAGATGAACTCTTCTCCAGGCTGAAGGACTCACCACCTTGTTCCAGACCATGGGAAGCTGAACTCTCCTCCAGGCTGAAGGACTCACCACCTTGTTCCAGACCATGGAACTGAACTCTTCTCCAGGCTGAAGGACTCACCACCTTGTTCCAGACCATGGAACTGAACTCTTCTCCAGGCTGAAGGACTCACCACCTTGTTCCAGACCATGGAACTGAACTCTTCTCCAGGCTGAAGAACTCACCACCTTGTTCCAGACCATGGAACTGAACTCTTCTCCAGGCTGAAGGACTCACCACCTTGTTCCAGACCATGGAACTGAACTCTTCTCCAGGCTGAAGGACTCACCACCTTGTTCCAGACCATGGAACTGAACTCTTCTCCAGGCTGAAGAACTCACCACCTTGTTCCAGACCATGGAACTGAACTCTTCTCCAGGCTGAAGAACTCACCACCTTGTTCCAGACCATGGAACTGAACTCTTCTCCAGGCTGAAGAACTCACCACCTTGTTCCAGACCATGGAACTGAACTCTTCTCCAGGCTGAAGAACTCACCACCTTGTTCCAGACCATGGAACTGAACTCTTCTCCAGGCTGAAGTACTCACCACCTTGTTCCAGACCATGGAACTGAACTCTTCTCCAGGCTGAAGGACTCACCACCTTGTTCCAGACTATGAAGCTGAACTCTCCTCCAGGCTGAAGGACTCACCACCATGTTCCAGACCATGGAGCTGAACTCTCCTCCAGGCTGAAGTACTCACCACCTTGTTCCAGACCATGGAGCTGAACTCTCCTCCAGGCTGAAGGACTCACCACCTTGTTCCAGACCATGGAACTGAACTCTTCTCCAGGCTGAAGGACTCACCACCTTGTTCCAGACCATGAAGCTGAACTCTTCTCCAGGCTGAAGTACTCACCACCTTGTTCCAGACCATGGAGCTGAACTCTCCTCCAGGCTGAAGGACTCACCACCTTGTTCCAGACCATGGAACTGAACTCTCCTCCAGGCTGAAGGACTCACCACCTTGTTCCAGACCATGGAACTGAACTCTCCTCCAGGCTGAAGGACTCACCACCTTGTTCCAGACCATGGAACTGAACTCTTCTCCAGGCTGAAGGACTCACCACCTTGTTCCAGACCATGGAGCTGAACTCTTATCCAGGCTGAAGGACTCACCACCTTGTTCCAGACCATGGAACTGAACTCTCCTCCAGGCTGAAGGACTCACCACCTTGTTCCAGACCATGAAGCTGAACTCTTCTCCAGGCTGAAGGACTCACCACCTCAAATGCTTCGTCTCATAATCATGACATACAAAATATTTCGGAAACCAAATAAAAAGGTCAAAACAATGTGACTATCATACAAAAGGCTGGTAAACGCACACAAAAATATATACGATAAAACTTCCAGCCAGAACGAACCCATAAAAGAACCAACGGTAAAAAAAATCCTAACGTGATAAAATTCACAAAAACGGACAAAAATCTTTACTAAAAAACAGCGAGTATAATACAAGCAATAAAACGTAAAAAAAAAAAAAAACCCTGAAACTCCCCCTTAAAGAAAGACGTGAATCCATTACAAAGTTCCCAAGTTACCGCCATTAAAACCTCACCGTAAAGTTGGTCGAGGACCCTACACATACACCGGTAATTAAAAAAAAACAGCCTAAAAATACGCAGGTTCAGTTATGAAATTAAAATTATGACCAGTCAGATGGCAGTGAGAGGAGCAGGAACCCTAGCTGGGAGAGGCCAGGGTGTCAGATGGCAGTGAGAGCAGGAACCCCGGCAGGGAGAGGCCAGGGTGTCAGATGGCAGAGAGAGAGCAGGAACCCTAGCTGTGAGAGGCCAGGGTGTCAGATGGCAGTGAGAGCAGGAACCCTAGCTGGGAGAGGCCAGGGTGTCAGATGGCAGTGAGAGCAGGAACCCCGGCAGGGAGAGGCCAGGGTGTCAGGTGGCAGAGAGAGGAGCAGCAACCCCAGCTGGGAGAGTCCAGGGTGTTAGGTAGCTGAGAGGAGCAGGAACCCCAGCTGGGAAAGGCCAGGGTGTCAGGTGGCAGAGAGGAGCAGGAACCCAGCTTGGAGAGGCCAGGGTGTTAGATGGCAGAGAGGAGCAGGATCCCCGGCAGGGAGAGGCCAGGGTGTCATTTGGCAGAGAGAGAGAAGCAGGAACCCCAGCTGGGAGAGGCCAGGGTGTCAGATGGCAGAGAGGAGAAGGAACCCCTGTTGGGAGAGGCCTGGGTGTCAGGTGGCAGAGAGGAGCAGGAACCCCGGCTGGGAGAGGCCAGGGTGTCAGGTGGCAGAGGAGCAGGAACCCCAGCTGGGAGAGGCCAGGGTGTCAGATGGCAGAGAGGAGAAGGAACCCCTGTTGGGAGAGGCCTGGGTGTCAGGTGGCAGAGAGGAGCAGGAACCCCAGCTGGGAGAGGCCAGGGTGTCAGGTAGCAGAGAGGAGCAGGAACCCCAGCTGGGAGAGGCCAGGGTGTCAGATGACAGAGAGGAGAAGGAACCCCTGTTGGGAGAGGCCTGGGTGTCAGGTGGCAGAGAGGAGCAGGAACCCCAGCTGGGAGAGGCCAGAGTGTCAGATGACAGAGAGGAGAAGGAACCCCTGTTGGGAGAGGCCTGGGTGTCAGGTGGCAGAGAGGAGCAGGAACCCCAGCTGGGAGAGGCCAAGGTGTCAGGTGGCAGAGGAGCAGGAACCCCAGCTGGGAGAAGCCAGGGTGTCAGATGGCAGAGAGGAGAAGGAACCCCTGTTGGGAGAGGCCTGGGTGTCAGGTGGCAGAGAGGAGCAGGAACCCCAGCTGGGAGAGGCCAGGGTGTCAGGTAGCAGAGAGGAGCAGGAACCCCAGCTGGGAGAGGCCAGGGTGTCAGATGACAGAGAGGAGAAGGAACCCTGTTGGGAGAGCCTGGGTGTCAGGTGGCAGAGAGGAGCAGGAACCCCAGCTGGGAGAGGCCAGGGTGTCAGGTGAGCAGAGAGGAGCAGGAACCCCAGCTGGGAGGCCAGGGTGTCAGATGCAGAGAGGAGAAGGAACCCTGTTGGAGAAGCCTGGGTGTCAGGTGGCAGAGAGGAGCAGGAACCCCAGCTGGGAGAGGCCAGGGTGTCAGGTGGCAGAGAGGAGCAGGAACCCCAGCTGGGAGAGGCCAGGGTGTCAGATGGCAGAGAGGAGAAGGAACCCCTGTTGGGAGAGGCCTGGGTGTCAGGTGGCAGAGAGGAGCAGGAACCCCAGCTGGGAGAGGCCAGGGTGTCAGGTAGCAGAGAGGAGCAGGAACCCCAGCTGGGAGAGGCCAGGGTGCCCAAAACGCATTCAACACAGTGTTGTAGTAGGTTCGTCGGTCTTGTCCCGGCCCGGGTCTTTTCTATTAAGTCATGCTATATGGCTTTAATAAGTCCTGTGCGGACGTCTTGGTATCGTCCCTCCAGATGGAGGATGACATCTTCTTCAGAGACATTCTGTCCTGTACGGACGTCTTGGTATCGTCCCTCCGGATGGAGGGTGACATCTTCTACAGAGACATTCTGTTAGAGGAAAGTGCTGCCCACGACACATGACTAACAACTAACACATAAGATTGTTTGGACGGTTGTCATGAGTTCTACTCTCAAGCCCGGCCACTGTACATAAACAACTAAAAAACAAATACAAGTTCTAGCCAGGGTAATAATCCTATAGTCACATTTATTATGGGGAAATGTTAAATTTGCAGGGAGGTCGTGCAGCACCCTGGGGAATGTTAAATCCGCAGGGAGGTCGTGCAGCACCCTGGGGAATGTTAAATCCGCAGGGAGGTCGTGCAGCACCCAGGGAAATAGTAGGTACGTAATCACGTTTGATCGCCAAGATCCTTCACATGTCAACAATTATGAAGATGTTTACTGTTTGTATTTTGTAGTCGTCCTTCACCTCTACATTTATAAAGCACAATCTTCACGCCCTCGTAAACAATTAGGAGAGTGCGCTACTCACACAAACTCTGCAAGTGATGAGGGGTGGTCATTAATCAAAGATGGGTTTTAAAGTGATGAGGGGTGGTAAAGATTGCATCCCGGGCTCCTAAAAGAATTCACCCCAGGCTCCTAGAAGAATGCACCCTAGGCTCCTAAAAGGATTCACCCCAGGCTCGTAAAAGGATTCATCCGAGGTCGCGAGATCGATAAGGGCAGGATTCCCGAAGCGGCTGAAGAATGGTTGGCGGCGTGGTGAGTAGGGCGAGCAACCACTGCCTCCCACGCTCCCTCGCTCAACAAAATGAAAAAAAAAGGAACCCCGTGAAAGGAAGGGATTATGGGGTTCTAAAAGAGCACAGTGTTCTGCACCATCAAGAAATACATTAGAATGCGTAAGACACGTGTACAATGGGATACATATCAACACTCTTGATCCCCAAATGGTCTCTTTTACTGCCAAGAATATTACTATATTCGTGTCGAATAAGAGTAATACGGTGATTATGGTAATGCAGTGGTGAGGGGAGGGGAAGGAGGCAGTGAGGTCTGATACGAGGAAGAAGGTAGCTCTAATTCCTTATAAGAGAGACCCCACTTTACCTCCATCAAGGCTCAAGCCATAAGGGGCATTGCCAGTAGACCCCTGGTTGTCTTCAAGAGGGAGCTGGACAGATACCTAAGGGCAGTACCTGACCAGCCGGGCTGTGATTCGTACGTTGGACTACATGCGGCCAGCAGTAACAGCCTGGTTGATTAAGTCCTGATCCACCGGGAGGCCCGGTCAAGGATTGTGCCGAGGGGGCGTTGACCCCCGGAACACCCTCCAGGTAGGCTCCAGGCAGGGAGTACATAGCTAGAGATACCGTACACAACTAGGGAAGGTAGAAGGCAAAATGATACTGACAATATGACCAACATAAGTGTTTAACGCTCACGACAACTTTATTAGATAGGTTTTGGTCTTGAGACCAAGGTCTCAGGACCGAACCGTACCCAATAAAAATGTCCCAACTATATGTACCCGTGTCCTCTCATTCACAGGTAACTAACAGTACATCAAAAGTACGTCCACACTGACCCCTGTGTTCACTCCCATAGCCACACACACAGGCCCACCTTCCCGACCTGAAACCATCACACAAGAGCAGAAAGCAGGCAGCAGTAGCAGTAGGTTGGATAATTAAAGCTACACTCTCCACACATACACAGGAGTGCTGGGCCAGCTTCACAGGCCCCACCCAGCACCAAGGCTCCACCCAAATACCCTCATCTCTTCACCCAACCCTCCTCTTTCCTGGATCAAACATAATTACCTTCCATTCCCCGGGTGCAATATGAATCATTACAGTGCTTGTGTTTTCCAATAATAATAATGATAATAATAATAATGGGTTGTAAATGGTATGTTGAGACAAACTTTTCCACAATAATAATTAAGTAGTGCCTAGACCCTCCGAAGTTTCACAATTATATGTCTACAATACGAACACAAATTTTAGATCACGTCAACAATACGAACACAAATTTTAGATGACGTCAACAATACGAACACAAATTTTAGATCACGTCAACAATACGAACACAAATTTTAGATCACGTCAACAATACGAACACAGATTTTAGATCACATCTACAATACGAACGGAGAGAGTTTTGACTTTAAAATCAAAATATCTGACTCACATTAAAGCGAGAGATAAATTCTGGTAACAGCGAATAAGTACTGACAAAACACTGAATGTCAGAAAATAAGGAGTATTGCTGTAGGCCTACTGGCCCGTGGTTGGCAAGTCCAGCTCTGTTCGGATCTTTAAACCCGGAGGGTTAGCCACCAGGATAACCCAAGACAGTCAGTGCGTCATCGAGGACTGTCTTATTTCCATTGTGGTCCAGGATGCCACCCACACCAGCAGACTAACACCCAGGTACCTACTTACTGCTAGGTGAACAGAGACTATTCGGCCGTTCCACTCATTCACAACTACATACTTTCTAAATCTAAATTTTTCCAACATGAACACATTGCTGAGTCTTTTCTTGGTTAGATATTTATATCCCCTTTATTTATTCCTGTCTTCTATTTGTATACATCAATCATATCCCTTCTGATTCTGCGCCTTCTTCAGAGAGTGTAGATCCAGTCTGTCCTCGTAGAGGTTTGTAAGTAAGACACATGTGCAACAGTTAGGTACCTTTATTCCGAAACGTTTCGCCTACACGGTAGGCTTCTTTAGTGGAACATAAATTGTATACAATACCGACAAGATGCAGAATTAAGACACGTATGTAACATCTGGGTAACTTTATTTGTAGACGTTTCGCCAACCAGTGGCTTTATCAATACAATGCAAGGAGATAATGTGAATAATTGTATACAGATGAGCTGGTGAACACCACCGTGGTCTTGAAAGAACTGAAGCACAGTCATAAAGTTTGGTGCTTATATACCGACGACAGGTGTAGGACGTGCCTTCGTCTGCTGCACGTCCTATACCTGTCGCCAGTATATAAGCGCCCAGCTCCGTGACTGTGCTTCAAGCCTGAGCGACTCATTACCTCATCTGTATATAATTCTTCACATTATGTCCTTGTATTGATAAAGCCACTGGAGGGCGAAACGTCTACAAATAAAGTTACCCAGATGTTGGATGTGTAATATTCATTATCATGATCTACCACCTCAAATATTCTGGTGAAAAAAAATAGTAAATTCTTAAGTCAGGAAAGCCCTTTGTAAAACAGCTCTGAGATTCATTGATCAATTTATATCCTTCAAGGCGGCTTGAATTGCCTTGGCAATTACTGATTCTATCAATTTTCCCCACAATGAAGGTTAGACTAATTGGTCTATAAATCGAAGCTAACGACCTGTCTCCCGCTTTGTAGATAGGTAACATATTTTCCATTCCCCGCCAATATATCCGTTTCTAGTGATTTATTGAAAAGACTAGCTAATGGTCTACTAAATTCCTCCTTACATTCCCTTATAACTCTTGAGAACAGCTTATCAGGACTCGGAGACTGGTTTTAATGTGTGTCGGAACCATGCCACTAGTTGATGACACGTGTGCAACAGTTGGGTATCTTTATTGACTTCTTCAGTCAAACAGAGGCAACAGGTGTAGCAGGCGAAACATTCCATCAATTAAGATCCCCAACTGCCGCACATGTGCAATTTGCAGACTCCCAAATATCGATTAGAGAACATGGTAAACCCCCTGTAAATCACACCCAATATTAGGTTTTCACATCCCTGGAGAAACTGTAGCCAGATAGAGTCAGTGTCCGTCGCTTCCAGTTTCCCATCTTGTCTAAGGCATCAGTTTAAATTATCTCCAACATACATCGCCACTCCACCACCCTTCCTGTTGACCCTACTGGTGTGGAATAATTTACAGCCTCGCATGCGGTATTCAGAAGGTATTTCTCTACATCTCAGGTCGAACCAGGTCTCTGCTATTGCAATAATATCAATGCTTCCTGCACATGCAATTAACCCTAGCTAGTCTATCTTATTTCTAGAGCTCCTGTGCTTTAATTAGTAGCTGTATGATGCAATTTTTGTTGCTTATATCCCTCGTGCTGCCGTCCGTTTGTTTCCCACACACAAACAAACACCCGTGCCCCCACACACAAACACACACCCGTGCCCCCACACACAAACACACACCCGTGCCCCCACACACAAACACACACCCGTGCCCCCACACACCCATATTCACCGTGTACGTCAGGCCCATATCGGAGTATGGGGCCCCAGTATGGAAGCCACACCTGGTCAAGCAAGTCAATAAATTAGAAAAAAGTGCAGAGGTTTGCAACAAGACTAGTCCCGGAGCTAAAGGGTATGTCCTACAAGGGGAGGGTATGGGAACTTAACCTGACGGCACTGGAGGAAAGGAGGGATAGGGAATACACGATAACGACGTATAAAATACTAAGAGGCACTGCCAAGGTGGACAGGGACAGAATGTTTCAAATATGGGACACAAGAACAATAAGGCACAATTGGAAGTTGAAAACTTAGATGAGTCACAGGGATGTTAGGAAGTAATCCTTCAGCACTAGAGTTGTTAAGAACTGGAACACTTTGGAGAATGATGTAGTGTAGGCAGGGTCCATACATAGCTTTAAGGAGAGGTAAGACAAAACACTTAGAGCAGGGAGTGGACCTACTAGCGACCAGTGAAAAGGCGAGGCCAGGAGCTGCGAATCAACCCCTGCAATCACAAATAGGTGAGTACACCCATACCCACACACACCCATCTTTTATCATTTTAAAGTCCTAGACAACTATCCCACTTGTCAATGAATGGTTTGTAAGTCATTTGCAGTATTTAATTAGCCAGCAATTTACACCAAATGTACTAGACATCCATTCATTGTTTGCTCCTTTTCTAGGCAAAATGGTACATATGAATGGGATCCCTCAGACCTAATTACATCTATCTGACATGATATTACCCATCCTGTTGACCGTGTCACCAACACCAGTTCCAGGGAAGCACACTCTCTGTCTTACCTTCTTATCACTGTTACAGAAGGCATGGTCCATATATCTAACTAGTGAGTTGCCGACCACAAGAGTTCATGGTACCTTTATCCTCAATAACCACTGAAGTACATTTGTCCTGGTAAACAGATAAGTGATTTCCTATTTTCAAATCTGCTACTTTAACCTTCCTCAGTCTGATGTTTCTCCTTTTACTGTAAACCACTTCCCAGTTGTTGCTACTACCAATCTGCTCCACACTGCTGGAATCTCGTTTCCTTTCGCTACCCCCTGACCACCTCACCTTCATTGATATACTTATTCAAGCAAAGTTTCAGTTTCGCATTTACCTTCTTGAGAAGCAGAATCTTTTCAACACCTTGACCTCTGACTCTAACACACTACAACAGGAAGACATGGTGAGCTACAACACTCCACATTAATTCCACCATGAACAGTTGTAAGGACGGGTAATGTGTCCTGAGACACTGTCTTGTGTCAAGGCTTGGTCAAGTACTTGACAGTGACTCTTGTGGCAAGGCTTGGTCAAGTACTTGACACTGACTCTTGTGTCAAGGCTTGGTCAAGTACTTGACACTGACTCTTGTGTCAAGGCTTGGTCAAGTACTTGACACTGACTTGTGTCAAGGCTTGGTCAAGTACCTGACACTGACTTGTGTCAAGGCTTGGTCAAGTACCTGACACTGACTTGTGTCAAGGCTTGGTCAAGTACCTGACACTGACTTGTGTCAAGGCTTGGTCAAGTACCTGACACTGACTTGTGTCAAGGCTTGGTCAAGTACCTGACACTGACTTGTGTCAAGGCTTGGTCAAGTACCTGACACTGACTTGTGTCAAGGCTTGGTCAAGTACCTGACACTGACTTGTGTCAAGGCTTGGTCAAGTACCTGACACTGACTTGTGTCAAGGCTTGGTCAAGTACCTGACACTGACTTGTGTCAAGGCTTGGTCAAGTACCTGACACTGACTTGTGTCAAGGCTTGGTCAAGTACCTGGCACTGACTTGTGTCAAGGCTTGGTCAAGTACCTGACACTGACTTGTGTCAAGGCTTGGTCAAGTACTTGACACTGACTTGTGTCAAGGCTTGGTCAAGTACTTGACACTGACTTGTGTCAAGGCTTGGTCAAGTACTTGACACTGACTTGTGTCAAGGCTTGGTCAAGTACCTGATACTGACTTGTGTCAAGGCTTGGTCAAGTACCTGACACTGACTTGTGTCAAGGCTTGGTCAAGTACCTGGCACTGACTTGTGTCAAGGCTTGGTCAAGTACCTGGCACTGACTTGTGTCAAGGCTTGGTCAAGTACTTGACACTGACTTGTGTCAAGGCTTGGTCAAGTACTTGACACTGACTTGTGTCAAGGCTTGGTCAAGTACCTGACACTGACTTGTGTCAAGGCTTGGTCAAGTACCTGACACTGACTTGTGTCAAGGCTTGGTCAAGTACCTGACACTGACTTGTGTCAAGGCTTGGTCAAGTACCTGATACTGACTTGTGTCAAGGCTTGGTCAAGTACCTGACACTGACTTGTGTCAAGTCTTGGTCAAGTACTTGACACTGACTTGTGTCAAGGCTTGGTCAAGTACCTGGCACTGACTTGTGTCAAGGCTTGGTCAAGTACTTGACACTGACTTGTGTCAAGGCTTGGTCAAGTACTTGACACTGACTTGTGTCAAGGCTTGGTCAAGTACCTGACACTGACTTGTGTCAAGGCTTGGTCAAGTACTTGACACTGACTTGTGTCGAGGCTTGGTCAAGTACTCAAAAGAGTCGGATCCTCAATACAACACTATGTCTCTGCTTCACTTTCGTCGACTTGGACCATCTATTACCTGGTGTAACGGTGGTACAGCGAGGCAGCTTTAAGCTCTGTATGAGCTGACACACCTGGGAGGTGTGACTGCTGACGAACACAATACCTGACACCAAGATGGAAACGAGGGCCTTAATGCCCTTGTAACAAGCTGGCACCAAGTGGCGCTGATTATAACACTCGTGGGTGTTAAGAGTGCCTTGGTGCAAGGTAGTGTTTGTAATAATGTAGCACCAATTAGAGCAGGTCCTTGGACTCGTGGGTGTTACAGAGTACCCTGGTGCAAGGCAGTGTTTGAGTGTAACGAGCTGGCATTAAGTGGCACTGATCCTAACACTCATGGATGAATCCAACACTCTCTCCTCGAGAGGAACAAAAATACTGTAGTAAACGATAAACCACACACTTAAAAGACCACCTAAGAAAAAAACAACTAGCCAAATGAAAACACACATTCACACAGATCACACTCTACCACCATCAGAGTCTACGTTAGCATGTCATCTTTAATTACTACAAGTGGATAGGAGAGCTAGAGTGCTGTAAGCTTCGCTGCCAGGGGTTAACAGTGGTGGACGGGTGTTGTCGCGTGAGGGGGAAGCAGGTGGGTTTAGCAGGTACGTAGCACTAGGTTACCAAGGATAAGTTACCATCACAACACTCGCCCCAGTACACCTAGTTCACAAAACGCACGCACCCAGTTTCTCTCTTTCTCAGTCTTACTGAGAGTGTTTCTGCCAACCTCCATCAGTGTTGTTAATAAGGGTACGCACGCGCGTGCGTGCATGTGCGTATATTCTAGTGTGCGCACGCGTCAAGGTTTGCTTCATTTTCTTATGCAGCTGATGCCCATAATGTGGGCAGTAGAGAAAAGATTCCGGTCACATAATTGGTCCAGGGACTGGACCTCAATGTTCTTAATATCAAAGCAAGTTGCGGTGTAATGAAGTATATGAAGATTTATGACACGGTAACAATCGTAACGAGTCGTTTACGCAGTCAGAATAGTCAAAAACAATGCACTTACACTGAAGAAGAGTTTTGAAAGGGTTTTTAAAACGCAAGATTACCAAACACATGAAATCCCAGCAATTGAACAACCCAGGTCAACATGGGTTCAAATCAGGTCGCTCCTCTCTCGCAATTGATCGACCATTACATGGTCTTGGACGCACTTGAAGACAAGCAAAATCCAGATGCAGTATACAATGACTCTGCAAAAGCCTTTGACAAGTGCGACCATGGGAAGGCGGACAGATGGATATTTAATTTCCTAACAAATAGAACCCAAAGAGTAACAGTACACAGAGTGAAATCAGGGGGTTGCCATAGTGAAAAGTTCTGCCCCCAAGACACAGCGCTCGCCCAACTTCTCTTCCTCATTCTCCTTTAAGACAAAAACACAAATCACAGCACTTTATCATCCTTTGCAGACGAAAGTGGCATCCATAAAAGAGACAGAGAACCTCCAAGCTGATATAACTTAAGTCTTCCACAGCTTCTGGCAACAATATCATGTTCAACGAAGATATATTGCAGTAACTATATCATGGAAGAAATAAAAAAAAAGATAGGAGTGCAAGACAAACTCAAACCATTCAATAAAACTTTAGTCAAATGTGAGAGACCTGGGAGTTATAATTCCAGAAAATCACGTTCAAGGAGCACAACAATGTTATTATCGTAACTGCAAGAAAAATGTTAGGTTGTATAACTAGAACATTCACAACAAAAAATACCAACTCAAAGATTAATATTTTCAGGTAACTCGTTGTTTCTAAGATGGAATATTGCTGTGTACTAATTATGGAATATTGTTGTGTACTAACTATGGAATATTGCTGTGTGCTAACTATGGAATATTGCTGTGTACTAACGATGGAATATTGTTGTGTACTAACTATGGAATATTGCTGTGTACTAACTATGGAATATTGCTGTGTGCTAACTATGGAATATTGCTGTGTACTAACGATGGAATATTGCTGTGTACTAACGATGGAATATTGATGTGTACTAACGATGGAATATTGCTGTGTACTAACGATGGAATATTGCTGTGTACTAACGATGGAATATTGCTGTGTACTAACGATGGAATATTGCTGTGTACTAACGATGGAATATTACTGTGTACTAACTATGAAATATTGCTGTGTACTAACGATGGAATATTGCTGTGTACTAACGATGGAATATTGCTGTGTACTAACGATGGAATATTGCTGTGTACTAACTATGGAATATTGCTGTGTGCTAACGATGGAATATTACTGTGTACTAACGATGGAATATTGCTGTGTACTAACGATGGAATATTGCTGTGTACTAACTATGGAATATTGCTGTGTACTAACGATGGAATATTGCTGTGTACTAACTATGGAATATTGCTGTGTACTAACTATGGAATATTGCTGTGTACTAACGATGGAATATTACTGTGTACTAACTATGGAATATTGCTGTGTACTAACTATGGAATATTGCTGTGTACTAACGATGGAATATTGCTGTGTACTAACGATGGAATATTGCTGTGTATTAACGATAGAATATTGCTGTGTACTAACTATGGAATATTGCTGTGTACTAACGATGGAATATTGCTGTGTACTAACGATGGAATATTGCTGTGTACTAACGATGGAATATTGCTGTGTACTAACGATGGAATATTGCTGTGTACTAACGATGGAATATTGCTGTGTACTAACGATGGAATATTGCTGTGTATTAACGATGGAATATTACTGTGTACTAACTATGGAATATTGCTGTGTACTAACTATGAAATATTGCTGTGTACTAACGATGGAATATTGCTGTGTACTAACTATGAAATATTGCTGTGTACTAACGATGGAATATTGCTGTGTACTAACGATGGAATATTGCTGTGTACTAACGATGGAATATTGCTGTGTGCTAACGATGGAATATTGCTGTGTGCTAACGATGGAATATTGCTGTGTACTAACGATAGAATATTGCTGTGTACTAACTATGGAATATTGCTGTGTGCTAACGATGGAATATTGCTGTGTACTAACGATAGAATATTGCTGTGTACTAACTATGGAATATTGCTGTGTACTAACGATGGAATATTGCTGTGTACTAACGATGGAATATTGCTGTGTACTAACGATGGAATATTGCTGTGTACTAACGATAGAATATTGCTGTGTACTAACTATGGAATATTGCTGTGTACTAACTATGGAATATTGCTGTGTACTAACTATGGAATATTGCTGTGTACTAACTATGGAATATTGCTGTGTACTAACGATGGAATATTGCTGTGTACTAACTATGGAATATTGCTGTGTACTAACTATGGAATATTGCTGTGTACTAACTATGGAATATTGCTGTGTACTAACTATGGAATATTGCTATGTACTAACTATGGAATATTGCTGTGTACTAACTATGGAATATTGCTGTGTACTAACTATGGAATATTGCTGTGTACTAACTATGGAATATTGCTGTGTACTAACGATGGAATATTGCTGTGTACTAACTATGGAATATTGCTGTGTACTATGGAATATTGCTGTGTACTAACGATGGAATATTGCTGTGTACTAACGATGGAATATTGCTGTGTACTAACATGGAATATTGCTGTGTACTAACGATGGAATATTGCTGTGTACTAACATGGAATATTGCTGTTACTAACGATGAATATTGCTGTGTACTAACGATGGAATATTGCTGTTTACTAACATGGAATATTGCTGTGTGCTAACGATGGAATATTGCGTGTACTAACGATGGAATATTGCTGTGTACTAACGATGAATATTGCTGTGTACTAACATGGAATATTGCTGTACTAACATGGAATATTGCTGTGAAATAAACAATATTGCTGTGTCTAACGATGAAATATTGCTGTGTACTAACGTGGAATATTCTGTGTACTAACGATGAAATATTGCTGTACTAACTATGGAATATTGCTGTGTACTAACATGAATATTGTTGACTAACTATGAATATTGCTGTACTAACGATGAATATTGCTGTGTACTAACATGGAATATTGCTGTGTACTAACTATGGAATATTGCTGTGTACTAACTATGGAATATTGCTGTACTAACTATGGAATATTGCTGTACTAACATGAATATTGTTGCTAAATGGAATATTGCTGTACTAACGATGATATTGCTGGTACTAACATGGAATATTGCTGTACTAACTATGAATATTGCTGTGTACTAACTATGGAATATTGCTGTGTACTAACGATGAAATATTGCTGTGTACTAACTATGGAATATTGCTGTGTACTAACGATAAATATTGCTGTGACTAACGATGAATATTGCTGTACTAACATGGAATATTGCTGTGTACTAACGATGAATATTGCTGGTACTAACGATGAATATTACTGTACTAACGATGAATATTGCTGTATAACTAGGAATATTGCTGTACTAACATGAAATATTGCTGTGTCTAACGATGAATATTGCTGTACTAACGATGAAATATTGCTGTGTACAACGATGGAATATTACTGTGTACTAACGATGGAATATTGCTGTGTACTAACGATGGAATATTGCTTGTACTAACTATGGAATATTGCGTGTACTAACGATGAATTTGCTGTACTAACGTGAATATTCGTGTACTAACGATGAATATTGCGTGTACTAACATGGAATATTGCTGTTACTAACGATGGAATATTGCTGGTACTAACGATGAAATATTGCGTGTTACGATGAAATATTTGTGTACTACGATGGAATATTGTCAACATGGAATACGTACTAACGATAATATTGCTGTGCTAACGATAAATATTGCGGTACTAACGATGGAATATTGCTGTGTACTAACGATGGAATATTGCTGTACAACATGAAATATTGCTGTGTACTAACTATGGAATATTGCGGTACTAACGATAGAATATTGCTGTGTACTAACGATGAATATTGCTGTGTACTAACGATAGAATATTGCTGTACTAACGATGAATATTGTGTGTACTAACGATGAATAGTGTGTACTAAATGGAATATTCTGTGTACTAACATGAATATTACTTACTAACGATGAAATATTGTACTAACATGGAATATTGCTGTGTACTAACGATGGAATATTGCTGTGTACTAACGATGGAATATTGCTGAATATTGCTGTACTAACTGGAATATTTTTACTAACATGGAATATTGCTGTGTACTAACGATGGAATATTGCTGTGTACTAACTATGGAATATTGCTGTGTACTAACGATGGAATATTGCTGTGTACTAACGATGGAATATTGCTGTGTACTAACGATGGAATATTGCTGTGTACTAACGATGAAATATTGCTGTGTACTAACTATGGAATATTGCTGTGTACTAACTATGGAATATTGCTGTGTACTAACGATGAGAATATTGCTGTGTACTAACTATGGAATATTGTTGTGTACTAACGATGAAATATTGCTGTGTACTAATACTTATGGAATATTGCTGTGTACTAACGATGGAATATTGCTGTGTACTAACGATGGAATATTGCTGTGTACTAACGATGAAATATTGCTGTGTACTAACGATGGAATATTGCTGTGTACTAACGATAGAATATTGCTGTGTACTAACGATGGAATATTGCTGTGTACTAACGATAGAATATTGCTGTGTACTAACTGATGGAATATTGCTGTGTACTAACGATGGAATATTGCTGTGTACTAACGATAGAATATTGCTGTGTACTAACGATGAAATATTGCTGTGTATTAACGATGGAATATTGCTGTGTACTAACGATGGAATATTGCTGTGTACTAACGATGAAATATTGCTGTGTACTAACGATGGAACATTTCTGTGTACTAACGATGGAATATTGCTGTGTACTAACGATGGAATATTGCTGTGTACTAACGATGAAATATTGCTGTGTACTAACGATGGAATATTGCTGTGTACTAACGATAGAATATTGCTGTGTACTAACGATGGAATATTGCTGTGTACTAACGATGGAATATTGCTGTGTACTAACGATGAAATATTGCTGTGTACTAACGATGGAATATTGCTGTGTACTAACGATGGAATATTGCTGTGTACTAACGATGGAATATTGCTGTGTACTAACGATGAAATATTGCTGCTAGTACTTAACTATGGAATATTGCTGTGTACTAACGATGGAATATTGCTGTGTACTAACGATGGAATATTGCTGTGTACTAACGATGGAATATTGCTGTGTACTAACGATGGAATATTGCTGTGTACTAACGATGGAATATTGCTGTGTACTAACTATGGAATATTGCTGTGTACTAACGATGGAATATTGCTGTGTACTAACGATGAAATATTGCTGTGTACTAACTATGGAATATTGCTGTGTACTAACTATGGAATATTGCTGTGTACTAACGATAGAATATTGCTGTGTACTAACTATGGAATATTGTTGTGTACTAACGATGAAATATTGTTGTGTACTAACTATGGAATATTGCTGTGTACTAACGATGGAATATTGCTGTGTACTAACGATGGAATATTGCTGTGTACTAACGATGAAATATTGCTGTGTACTAACGATGGAATATTGCTGTGTACTAACGATAGAATATTGCTGTGTACTAACGATGGAATATTGCTGTGTACTAACGATGGAATATTGCTGTGTACTAACGATGGAATATTGCTGTGTACTAACGATGGAATATTGCTGTGTACTAACTATGGAATATTGCTGTGTACTAACGATGGAATATTGCTGTGTACTAACGATGAAATATTGCTGTGTACTAACTATGGAATATTGCTGTGTACTAACTATGGAATATTGCTGTGTACTAACGATAGAATATTGCTGTGTACTAACTATGGAATATTGTTGTGTACTAACGATGAAATATTGTTGTGTACTAACTATGGAATATTGCTGTGTACTAACGATGGAATATTGCTGTGTACTAACGATGGAATATTGCTGTGTACTAACGATGAAATATTGCTGTGTACTAACGATGGAATATTGCTGTGTACTAACGATAGAATATTGCTGTGTACTAACGATGGAATATTGCTGTGTACTAACGATAGAATATTGCTGTGTACTAACTATGGAATATTGCTGTGTACTAACGATGGAATATTGCTGTGTACTAACGATAGAATATTGCTGTGTACTAACGATGAAATATTGCTGTGTATTAACGATGGAATATTGCTGTGTACTAACGATGGAATATTGCTGTGTACTAACGATGGAATATTGCTGTGTACTAACGATGGAATATTGCTGTGTACTAACGATGGAATATTGCTGTGTACTAACGATGGAATATTGCTGTGTACTAACGATGGAATATTGCTGTGTACTAACTACCCCCTTCAAGGTAGGTACAACTTTCACACCTCGTATAAACTCAATCAAGAACTTAAATTCCTAGAAGATCTTGACGCCCCTACAACTGCACTTCTTCCAACGTAGGCGAGAAATATACGTTATAATCTACACCTATAAGACACTAGAGGGATTGCTAGCAAACCTGCACTACGAAATTATTACTTATGACCACAAGAGACTTAGACGGTGCAGGATACTCAATGAAGAGCACAGGAGACATGAGTACACTTAGATCAAACATGAGTACACTTAGATCAAACATGAGTACACTTAGAGAGAACTCAAACATGAGTACACTTAGAGAGAACTCAAGAAGTGTAAAGGGACCACGACTCTTCAATACCTTTACCACATGCATAAAGGGGATTACAAATAAACCCCTGGCTGCCGTCAAGAAGGAATTTGTCAAGTTCATCAAAACAATTCCTGATCAGCCGGGTTGTGGTGCATACGCTGGACTGCAGATGGTGGGCACTAACAGCTTGATCGATCAAGCTAGCAACCAGGAGACCGGGTCGGGGGGAGGCGGTGACCTCCGGAAGCGACTCAGGTAAACACACACACAGTTATAAATTATACATAGCAGTGTTTCAGGAAGTTATGGTTAAATTCAAATTTATGTAGTTGCGAGTTATTTACAATAGGCAAAGTCGGGGTATTTTTGTCCAGCATGGTTGGTAATATGCCACCGTGGACAAATACCTTGACATTTCTTGAAAAATTGTGAGCTGTCTCTTCTGAATTTACGATTTTCTTGGACATTCCAGCACACATTGAAGGGGAGGGTCGGCCATACTGCCCTGGCAACGTTGCTATTTAGTTATGTCTGCATCAGCAGCTGTTGCTAACACCAGAGGTACTTGTAGACCAGTGCTAGCTGGGAGGTGGTGAGATCCAGGAGTCTGAGGGGTGTCTGGAATGCGCCACAGACATGTGGCTCTTCCTGCATGATAGAATGATGATTGATGGTGTGACAGGTGTAGTCTGAGGGGTGTCTGGAATGCGCCACAGACATGTGGCTCTTCTGCATGATAGAATGATGATTGATGATGTGACAGGTGTCATTCTCCTTCAGTCTCAAGCCAGTCAAGTTTACCTCAAGTTTACTTCAATTATTATTCTTAGTTTTAATTTACACACACTACACCACACACTATACCACACACTACATGACACACACACACACTACACCACACACACACACACATACACACACAGCCTCAACATGTAAAGTGATACTCAGCTTACAGAATACTATAACAAGAAGCAGAAGGTCGCCCCTCGGTCACATGATAGTTCTTTAAACACTATAGTGGTAGACGTCAACAAGGAACATTTTTGATGTCAACAAGTATTATAGTGACTATAATTTTCTTAACAAACATCATATAAAGATGAGAATTACACCAAATTATTTCCAGATTGTTTAACTATTTTTTCGTTATATTAAATCTTTTCAATTTTTTTTTCGAATATTTTCGACCCACCGGCCCGCGCGCGAGGGCTATGGAGTCAACGCTGATACGCATTTTACGGCGAATAAGACGCTCCGGTGTCGAGGACGCCCCCCATTCTGTATGGTTAAATTTTGAGGATAAAAGATAAAACGGTACTAATTCCGTTTATCACCTTTTACTCATGTGCAAGTTGATTGTTCTAACTGATTGTATTACTACTACTACTTATACCACTACTACTTCTACCACCACTAGTATTACACCTCACTCTGAGCCTATATATACCCTGTGTGTCCATGTAATGTTTGTAACGGCTTGACAAAGCTCCTGGAGAGCGAAACGTTGCCACAATAAAATGTCACATTAGTTGCATTTGTGTCCTTTTAATTAACAAAAAAAGTGTCTTGGACGCCGTAAAATACGGTAATCCAGGTTGGTTAACTTACCGTAAACTTTATCGAATACTGAGAGCCTCATTAACACATTCTTCACCGCTCAAGAAAACTTTAATTGATAAAATAGGGATCAAAGTAGACTCACAGTATGTATAGTGAGAGATATAGACCCCTCAGTGTAAACTCAGTATGTATAGTGAGAGATATAGACCCCTCAGTGTAAACTCAGTATATATAGTGAGAGATATAGACCTCTCAATGTAAACTCAGTATGTATAGTGATAGATATAGACCCCTCAGTGTAAACTCAGTATGTATAGTGAGAGATATAGACCCCTCAATGTAAACTCAGTATATATAGTGAGAGATATAGACCTCTCAATGTAAACTCAGTATGTATAGTGATAGATATAGACCCCTCAGTGTAAACTCAGTATGTATAGTAAGAGATATAGACCCCTCAATGTAAACTCAGTATATATAGTGAGTGATATAGACCCCTCAGTGTATGTGTCGTGCGATGTTGCAGCAGATGTTTGGTGGGAAGAAGAATGAGTGAAGAGTGAAGCTGCGCCTGAAGTATGAAATTAACAACCCCCTCTTGGGTGTAATTTACACTCATGGGAGACTGCAGGCGTCAAGCCGAGTCAGTAAATGATTATGTTAGTACCTGCTACTCCTCACAATTATACAATCCACAGTTGCCAGTGGTGAGAAGGAACCTTGTTCGTGGCTAGGAAGTGATGGTAGCAAGAAATACAACGTTATACTCTTACGTAGGCGATATATTGAAATACGTGGCGGAGCCCGACCTATCCACGTCGGGGCACCAACTGGACAAGACCCGGGCCGGAACAGTACCGGCGAACCTCATCGAATCGAGTCGACCTGTGCGTTGCCTGTCCCCTACGTCTGGTCGACAGTGAGACAGGGCTCTGAGAGACATCCTGTGTGCGAGGTACGAACGGAGGTCACGTGACTTAAGGCTTGGCCAAGGAGCCTGCCTATAAAATGGGATTGTCACAACTATTAAGACTGTAAACAACCTAATTACGATTCAAAATACGTACCTTAAAATTAGATTACACTCAAATGTAACCACTTACACACTAAAGACGCCACAGTGTTTACCTGACGAGTATTATAGTGATGACTGGACCCTGGCTGCCACTATAACACACAAATATGCACAGAGGAAATCGTTGAGATGATCCTGGAAGACCTGCCAAACCTCGTGATAAAAGCATCTCTCTTAACGTATTAATCTATGGTTTGTTGCACACCTGTCAAGGTCTGCAACAAGCCATAGTTTATATAGTTTATTACTGTGCACAGTCTTACTGTGCAGTGTATTACTGTGCACAGTCTCATTGTGCATTGTGTCTTATTATGCACATTGTATATTGTGTATACTGTCCTGTTGTGAACATCGTCTTACTGTGCACATTGTCTATTATTACTGTTCACAGTGTATTGTGCACATTGTGTATTGTGTACATAGTATTATTGTGCACATTGTATTATAGTGTTCCTTGTGTATTGTTCATATGTCAGTGTATGTCAGCATACTCTTCGGTAACTATTATAACAGACATATTTTAGACACTACTTACATCCATACATTTCTGTGATATATTATGACGTTATATTCCGCAGTATAATAAGTAGTCAAAAATATTTATTGACTGGCATATTCTTAAAACTATTTTGAAAATGGTATAAAATACATAGAGCTGAACTCTTCTCTCCAGGCTGAGGGACTGACCACCTCAAATACTATTTCTCCAAGGTTGATGGACTGATTACATCTTTACTTCATTAATACACTTGCTGCCTCTGTATCTGACTGAAGAAGCCTACTGTATAGGCGAAACGTTTCAACATAATGATACTCAACTATTGCACACGTGTCTTGATATTGTTATTATTATTATTGTCATGGTGAGGCTGGGCTAGAGGTCGTACAGTATCTTGGAAAGAGGAGGTAATCAGGTATGATCTAAGAGGAGTGTATCTTCAGTTAGGATGAAGAGTCCTTCACCAGCCTCGCACCTCTCCCTCACTTGAAGGACACTGACCGAAACAGAACACACGTGTAACTGACTGCAGATCTATGGTGATACCGGCAGTGTGCAGATAAAAATACACATGCACAGTTCAAGACACCGCATATGTGTCTATCCAGACACGTGGAAGTATCCAGGAGACTGCAAAACATCAAAGTCAAGCTGAATACGAAAGCACACGAGTATGCATAAAATACATAGTATTGAGAAGGATGAAGGGAAGGACTAGCATAATAATGTAGAGAGGGAGTCTCTGTAACCTCTTATTCAACTGCTGACATATCCTTAGGATCACAAGAAAACTTATTTATAGCCAGAAACTCCCTTGAGTGGGATTACCCTCGAATGTTGGTTGGATGGTTAATTGGGTTTAAATAATATAGACTACACGAGGATCATTAACGCTGCATGTCACCTGTTCAACACAAGTCAAGAATACATTAATCCTTAAAATAGTGCATCTCTCTCAGTGTATACACTGAGAGATATGCCCTACTCAGTGTATAAGAACATAACAATAGAAGAACACTGCAGCAGGCCTACCGGCCTATACATGGCAAGTCCTTTTCAAGACCAAGGAATAACTTTGCAATTTGTCGATATCTATTACCAAGTAATAAGTTTTGATAACCCTGCTAACTAACTCATGTTGTCCAACCTATATTTGAAGCTACGGTTTTTTTTTTTAGCTTCAGTGACTCATAAGAGCATAATAAAGAACACGGCAGCAGGCCTACTGGCCCATACTAGGAAAGTCCTTCTCAAACCCACTAATAAAAACATCTGCCCAACCCATTTTCAATGGTGCCCACAGACTGTTTAGATTAAGCACATTGTTCCACTCATCGACTAAGTCTCTTTCCAACCCAGTAATTTCCAACCTCCTTTCTGAACCTAAACTTATCCAATTTGAATCCAGTATTTCGAGTTCTTTGTTGGAGGGATCCCCTATGATGCTGGTGATACTTGCTTTGTTAGGTTTGAAGCCTATTCACTGCACGAAGCTCATTACTGCGTCAAACTTCCTCGTCACTAATATTAATACACAAAATAGTGAAAAAAAAAAACACTTACTTGTATACGCGAAAATATACACACGTTCTTTTTATACAAAAAAAAAAAACGCGTATATATTTTCCCGTAAACAATGTTGAAAAAATTACTAAATTCTCGCAAAAGACAAACAAATAACAAACTAGGTTATATACAGTGGGATCTTTCATGAAAGACTGAAACACGTGAAGCAACCTGGAATAATATAGTGGGATCTTTCATGAAGGACTGAAACACGTGAAGCATCCTGGAATAATATCAGTGGGATCTATCATGAAGGACTGAAACACGTGAAGCATCCTGGAATAATATCAGTGGGATCTATCATGAAGGACTGAAAACGAAGCATCCTGAAAATATCAGTGGATCTATCTGAAGGACTGAAACGAGCATCCATAATATCAGTGGGATCTATCATGAAGGACTGAAACACGTGAAGCATCCTGGAATAATATCAGTGGGATCTATCATGAAGGACTGAAACACGTGAAGCATCCTGGAATAATATACAGTGGGATCTTTCATGAAGGACTGAAACACGTGAAGCATCCTGGAATAATATCAGATGACCCAACGATTACAGCGAGTGGGGATAAATATAGCCTAATCTGTTGTATTATGAGCATATATGTTTAATATAGATGGCGAACTCAGGAACCTCTACAACATACTGGTCTTCTCTCCTCTCAAAAAAAAAAAAAAAAAAAATCAATATCCTGGCTGATGAGAGTGATTGTAAGTTTCTAACACTCAATCTTCGCACAACAGGTGTGTTCACAACAGGTGTAATGTTTACACAACAGGTGTGTTAATTGTCAACAGGTGCGTTTATTCAACAGGTGTGTTAATGTTTGCAGGTGTGTCAATGTTTATAAGTGTGTCAGCATTTCCACAACAGACAGGTTTTGTTGGTTTTTATGTACAAAACACTATAGAACTGAGTCGTTCTTCGTAATTTAAAAATATTCCCCTTCTAACACTTATTAACTTGATATTGTCGTCACTAGTCCACTCTTATATTGCAAAAACCATAATCATATAGCAAGGCAAACTATTCACAATCCATATCTATATCATACCATATTATCAGCCATGTTAGTAAAATTAGAGGAAAGGGGAAATATCCCCATCATAATGGCAAAAGAGGTACTGGGTTTTAAGAATAAAGACAATACCGTGACTGGAGCAATACACAAATAACCCGGACATCGGAGAAGCTTACGACGACGTTTCGGTCCGTCTTGGACCGACCGGGTTGCAAGTTAGGCAAGCATCCTTGATGGGATGCTGGTGATGCTGCTGCTGTCATCTCCCTTTAACCTTGTTTTTTCTCATTTCATTAAGGTTCCCTTAAGGGAGTATACCATGTGTATCGACCAGAGGTGCAAGTACACACACACACACACACCAACTACTTCACCACGCTTCTCCTCTTCCTCTTCCTCTCCCATTACTTCTGTCTTATCCTCTTTCTCATCCTCTCCCATTACTTCTGTCTTATCCTCTTTCTCATCCTCTCCCATTACTTCTGTCTTATCCTCTTTCTCATCCTCTCACTTTTTTCTTTAATCTCGTATCTTGTATTTTCTTCTCTCATACCTTCATATTTATTATTCTTTGCATCTTTTTTCTCTACCTGTCTCCTCTGTATTTTCTTCCTCTCTTATTTTCTATATTCTCTTCATTTTCCATCTTCCCTTCTTTTCCATTTCATTCCCCCTTTAGTCTCTTAGTTCTTCCCGTCTTTCTTTTATTTCTCTCTCCGCATCTTTCTTCTCACATCATCTTGTCACTGAGGGTGACAACAGTGTACTGATGACACAGTCCTTCCTTCTCTCTCTCTCTCTCTCTCTCTCTCACTCTCTCTCTCTCTCTCTCTCTCTCTCTCTCTCTCTCTCTCTCTCTCTCTCTCACTTAAAAATTACCTCCTCGTTTTCCAATATTATAATCATGTCTGAGGTCAATGTGTGGTGTGAATATAATGCAGAGAATTATTATTATTATAATAAAAAAAGAAGCGCTAAACCTAATATAATGCAGAGAATTCATAGTTTGGAAATTAGGAGGAGGTGTTGGATTACCAAAACTATTATCCAGAGGGCTGAGGAGGGGTTGTTGAGGTGGTTCGGACATGTAGAGAGGATGGAACAAAATAAAATGACTTTGAGAGTGTATAAATCTGTAGTGGAGGGAAGGCGGGGTAGGGGTCGGCCTAGGAAAGGTTGGAGGAAGGGGGTAAAGGTTTTGTGTGCCACGGGCTTGGGCTTCCAGCTAACATGCGTGAGCGTGTTAGGAGCAAATGGAGACAAATGGTTTTTAGGACTTGACGTGCTGTTGGTGTGAACAGGATAGTATTTATGAAGGGATTCAGGGAAACCGGCAGGCCGGACTTGAGTCCTTGAGATGGGAAGTACAGTGCCGGCACTCTGAAGGAGGGGTGTTAATGTTGCCGTTTTATAACTGTAGTGTAAGCACCCCTCTGACAAGACAGTGATGGAGTGAATGATGGTGAAAGGTTTTCTTTTTCCGGCCACCCTACCTTGGTGGGAGACGGCCGATATGTTAATAATAAAATAATAAAATCAAAACTAAGCACTAAACCCACAAGGGTCATACAGTGCTGTCATTTTCCTATAGAAATACATAAACCGAATCATCAGTTACGCAGTACGAGGCGTCAGATGGTCCCTATCAGTCAGTCACACTCTTAATAATAATAATAATAATAATAATTATCAGAGGAAGCCTACCTTTACTAGTTTTATAACTACCCATCAATTATACCAATTCAACTGAAATGTAATTAATAATCCTAGTAACTACAACTTGCCGGTTAAGGTTGAATTATACTAGTTATCGTTGAGGTTATAGAGCACTGACAGCTTACACCATATAGAGCACTGACAGTTTACACCATATAGAGCACTGACAGCTTACACCATATAGAGCACTGACAGCTTACACCATATAGAGCACTGACAGTTTACACCATATAGAGCACTGACACCTTACACCATATAGAGCACTGACACCTTACACCATATAGAGCACTGACAGTTTACACCATATAGAGCACTGACAGCTTACTCCATATAGAGCACTGACAGCTTACACCATATAGATCACTGACAGCTCACACCATATAGAGCACTGACAGCTTATACCATATAGAGCACTGACAGCTTACACCATATAGAGCTCTAATTACACCAGGAACTATTTATAAGATCTATATTAGAATAAAATGGTTAACATGTGATTTTGTCCATACTTATACAAATATTTAGCGCAATCTAAAGAGCCTGTAGTTACTGCAGGAAAAAATAACATACCATCGTTACTATCAACAACACAATATATATATATATATATATATATATATATATATATATATATATATATATATATATATATATATATATATATATATATATCAGAGAGTGAGTTTAGAAGCACTACAAAACCCCAGTTCAAATTCCGAGAGAACTCCAATCAAATTTCAATATATATGTAAATCAGGTACTAAGGACCAAACGGACTGAGAAATTAAAACAAAAAAAAAGACACTCTGTTTCCGTCAACATTCGTAGAGTGGAAATTAAAAAAAAATATGCAAAAATATTAAGAATACACTTTGTCTTCATGATCGATACACTCATTCTTGTATTTCTAAATAATTCAAATTCGTGTCAGATGACCTTTTCAGTGTGAAAAGCGTGGTTTAAGGACGGGCCGCGGGGGGCGATGGTGTCTGCAGCCGTCACAAGATAACACAACACAAACATAAACACTCCTCCCAAGTATTATTATTATTATTCTGGATTAAATGCTAGGCCTGTTACACAGCGCCTGGAGAAAGTGAGATCATTGGCTCTTGAGCAACATGAAGGGGATCCTCGCCCCCATCTTTGAACGAAAAGAGAAGAATAGACTTATTACAAAGTATTCCTGGCAGTTACACAAGTCAGATTAACTGCCTGTCATCTAACAGTGTGCACGCGCGCTCCCCCCCCCATCCCTGATCACCGTATCACTCCCGAAGTCAGATCAACTGCCTCACAATGTGTACTCACTCACTGAAGAAGTCAGATCAACTGCCTCACAATGTGTACTCACTCACTGAAGAAGTCAGATCAACTGCCTCACAATGTGTACTCACTCACTGAAGAAGTCAGATCAACTGCCTCACAATGTGACTCACTCACTGAAGAAGTCAGATCAACTGCCTCACAATGTGTACTCACTCACTGAAGAAGTCAGATCAACTGCCTCACAATGTGTACTCACTCACTGAAGAAGTCAGATCAACTGCCTCACAATGTGTACTCACTCACTGAAGAAGTCAGATCAACTGCCTCACAATGTGTACTCACTCACTGAAGAAGTCAGATCAACTGCCTCACAATGTGTACTCACTCACTGAAGAAGTCAGATCAACTGCCTCACAATGTGTACTCACTCACTGAAGAAGTCAGATCAACTGCCTCACAATGTGTACTCACTCACTGAAGAAGTCAGATCAACTGCCTCACAATGTGTACTCACTCACTGAAGAAGTCAGATCAACTGCCTCACAATGTGTACTCACTCACTGAAGAAGTCAGATCAACTGCCTCACAATGTGTACTCACTCACTGAAGAAGTCAGATCAACTGCCTCACAATGTGTACTCACTCACTGAAGAAGTCAGATCAACTGCCTCACAATGTGTACTCACTCACTGAAGAAGTCAGATTAACTGTCTCACGTCTAAGAGCATGCACTCTCTCCCCTTCACAACTAACAGGTGGTCACTTAGCAAGTCTTCAGAGGTATATGTGACTGTGGACAGACACAGACACACCAAAGTCCGAGATGACTGCAAGAAGAGCACCTGGAGAGGAGAGCATTTGTCAAGAGAAAACCAGCCCAGATTTCTTTTTTCCTTACGCCATCAGATCAATGGCAAGAATGTTGAGTTAAGGACCGAGGTATGATAAAGCAGCGAAAAAAGCTGAAGGTGGAGAGATATGAAAAGTTGTGGGTAGAGAGGAAGGAAGAGGAAGAAAAGTTGTGGGTAGAGAGGAAGGAAGAGGAAGAAAAGTTGTGGGTAGAGAAGGAAGAGGAAAAGTTGTGGGTAGAGAGGAAGGAAGAGGAAGAAAAGTTGTGGGTAGAGAGGAAGGAAGAGGAAGAAAAATTGTGGGTAGAGAAGGAAGAGGAAAAGTTGTGGGTAGAGAGGGAGGGGTATGGTTGTGGGTAGAAAGGAAGAGGTAAGAATGGTTAAGTGGTGTGGCCACTTTGGGTAGTTTTTGTCACAGAGTGACGAGTAGCTGGACATTATGGGAACGTGGTATCAACGGATTCACGGATACAACATCTTCTCATACGAACTTACGAGAGTTTTACAACAATCATCGAGATAAAATAAAGCCAGGGATGGGTGAGCTGTGTCTTCCTGGACTGCCATAAAGCATTCAACTTAGAACTTTACCACAAACTATAAGAACACGCATAAATAAAAGACTGAAGAGGTTCATGGATCATGGACAATCTATTATTATTATTAATCATGGGGATGCGCTAAGGTGGTAGGTGAACCTACCTTGTTTAATCAAGCAGGCTGTTGCCTGTAGCGGGTCGCTAATCTGCACAACCATCACAGCAAGGGTGATTTAAGTCATCTTCCATACGAAGCACTCGGGAGAGGGATCACTGCCTCCTGCACTCCTTCCTCCCAACACTACACGCAATAAATGCTTCTCAGAAATGGCTACTGAAGACGAAGCCTCTCTATTACACGTTTAATTCATAACTAACTTTCATAACCTTAAGGGGCACGTAGGTTCCCCCGCCTTCTAAGAACATGTTCATTTTTCCACTGTAATCTACCTTGTCCATTAAGGAAAGATCCTGGACTTCACCTTACGAAACAGACAAAGCAAATACGATAGTAATTATGGACAAGGTAGATTACAGTGGAAAAATGAGCATATTAGAAGACAAGGGAACTTACGTGCCCCTTAATATCCAGCCCATTCGTCAACTTCTATTTGGCCAAAAACGAGGAAATGCACGTTCCACATTTTATAATACGGTCCGCGCTGCCAGATGTAAGTCGTGTGTTATTTTTTATTTTTAGGTGCTGCAGGGTAGCGCCTATACGAAAATATATTACACTGATGGGGAGCGCTAAACCCGTAGGAGTGATACAGGACCTGGGGGGAATGGACGGTACTGAGGCTCAATTCAAGGCACTGGAGTGAAGGTCCAATTCTTTATATCAAGAACCCTCGCCAGCATCAAGGAGCCTCTCTTGAGGGGATACCAAAATATACGAAATATACTTATTCGAAATACGTATACAAAAATATAAGTGTAAATATAAAGTATCAGAGAAAAAATGCCGAAAAAAAAATCGAGGCGCAAAATAAAGAACAAATGGTGGAATAATGAAGGTGTTAAGTGAAGATGGTGCTATAGTGGTGGTATAGTGAAGGTGTTAAGTGAAGATGGTGCTATAGTGGTGGTATAATGAAGGTGTTAAGTGAAGATGGTGCTATAGTGGTGGTATAATGAAGGTGTTAAGTGAAGATGGTGCTATAGTGGTGGTATAATGAAGTGTTAAGTGAAGATGGTGCTATAGTGGTGGTATAATGAAGTGTTAAGTGAAGATGGTGCTATAGTGGTGGTATAATGAAGTGTTAAGTGAAGATGGTGCTATAGTGGTGGTATAATGAAGGTGTTAAGTGAAGATGGTGGTATAATGAAGGTGTTAAGTGAAGATGGTGCTATAGTAGTGGATAATGAAGTGTTAAGTGCAGCTGGTGCTATATCCTGGCTCACGTTCTCTCTCATCATGTGTAACCACTACTGCTGCAGCAGTGGTGGTGGTGTCCATGTGTGGTGAGGTCATCACCACGAGGAACACTGGTCTGTGTGGTGAGGTCATCACCACCAGGAACACTGGTCTGTGTGGTGAGGTCATCACCACCAGGAACACTGGTCTGTGTGGTGAGGTCATCACCACCAGGAACACTGGTCTGTGTGGTGAGGTCATCACCACCAGGAACACTGTCTGTGTGGTGAGGTCATCACCACCAGGAACACTGGTCTGTGTGGTGAGGTCATCACCACCAGGAACACATGGACTGGTCCACTGTGTTGAGGTGTTTCTACAGTGTTAGGGAACAATCTGCTGCTTTACTATCCTTGACTCGCGCACCCAAGATAATACACCAGAGTTTTTAATCTAGTTCTTAATCTAGGTAGAAGTTAGAGAGATCATCTTAGCAGATAGTCTCGGCGTGGAGTTCCATGTCCTCTATTATCTGTCTTTTCCATGTATGTACCTGTTTCTACCCTCCCACCACTCAGTACTGACAGCCTGGCCATGAGAGGAATTTTATTGACTGGAGAAGCCTGTGCATAGGTCATACCTTGGCTGGTATCGTCCCATCCCTACCAATGTAACTACTAATGAAATAAGTTATAATCATAACCATAATTTTGGAAGAGGTGGACTGGTAAGCCAGTGGAAGGCCTCGGTCAGATGACCAAAAGCTCCAGCTGTGGGTCATTAAAAGACTAAGACCCGCGTCAGGAAACACTTGTCTTGTTTCCTGACAAATATTACCTAACCTACTATTATGTAAGGATGGGACGATATCAACATTTCTGCTGATACCGATACTCAACTTTAAGATACCATTAAAATGACCTGATACAATCGATATTTTGGCACAATCTTTATATATTTTTTATTTAAAATTGGGCTATGTAACACAAGCCTATAAAAACGGATATTTAACCACGAAGAAAACTAAAATACCTTTACACTTGCTTAGTTACCTAAGGGTATTATTTTTGCCCTTTACTTTATATTGTGGGTATTTTGCAACGTCTGCCAAGCCTCTCTTGGTATCGTGACAAGTGACTTCAGAGTACAGATTTAGCATCAATCCTTCCAGTATTTTCCAGGTGTAAATTATCTTTCTCGTCTATGTTCCAGGGAGGATAGTTCGAGGGAGTCTAGGCATTTCCAATAACTTAGGCGCTTGACTAAGTTCATACGGTTATAGCTGGAGGAGGGTTCGGGGGACAACGCCTCCGCGCCCAGGTCCGTGTCTAGGCCGTGACCAGGGTAGCGAAGGTTCTCTGTATATTCCCCAGATGTGTATTTCACTAGCTTTTAAAAGGATTGATAGTGTGCACCAGTGTAAAAACTCACTTGCCATCTCTACACTCAAGGCTTCAAGATTAACATATTACTAGGAATAACACGTTACAAGGAGTAAGAGTTTAAGAGTTAAATCCAAACAAATGCAATGTTATGAAATTTGGTGGGGAAGAGAGTTAAAACTAGAGACGGTACACAGACTGAGAGGTGAGAAACTAGAGGTATAAGTGAAAGACAAGACTCTAGCAAGAGAACACTAACCTCAGGATTTCGGTAGCAGTCTTTTAGGACTGTATACACCTGGTTAGGTATGTTCCAAACCTTGAGAAGATGCAAAGGTTTGCAACGCACTAAGAGGGATGCATTACGAGAGACTAAAGGAACTGAACCTGACGACCCTAGAAAAAAACGATAAAGGTAGATATGATTATAACGTATAAAATACTCAGAAGAATTTGATAAGGCTGATAAGAATTTTATTTACAGTGCAAGGACCAGATATAAGGGGATATGGATGCAAGTTAAAAAAAAAAAAAAGACAAATTTATGGGGATGTTAGGAAGTACTTCTTCAGTCTCAGGAAAGTGGAGGAGGCGAACTGATACAGATTCAAGAGTAGATATGCTAGGATTCAAGAGTTCAGAAAGCAGTAATGGCGGTTGATGAAGCTTGAGAAGCAGGGCCAGGAGCCACGACGTGACCCCCACAAACACAAAGTGGTGAGTACACATGGGCAAATTAAGTCATGAGCTACGAGGCTCGCACACTAATGCACTCACCAACCATCAAGCCAAAGCCACACGAATCCTACACGTGAAAAAAATACAATATTGCTGCCATCCACCACCACCACCAGGTCCATTATCAACACCATAACTACCATAACCACCACACCACAACAATATCCACCACCACCAGGACCATTATCCACCACCACCAGGACCATTATCAACACCATCACATCACTACCATGACCACCACAATATCCACTATCACCAGCATCACACAGCTACCATGACCACCACAATATCCACTATCAACACCATCACATCACTACCATGACCACCACAATATCCACTATCACCAGCATCACACTGCTACCATGACCACCACAATATCCACTATCACCAGCATCACACACCTACCATGACCACCACAATATCCACTATCACCAGCATCACACTGCTACCATGACCACCACAATATCCACTATCACCAGCATCACACAGCTACCATGACCACCACAATATCCACTATCACCAGCATCACACACCTACCATGACCACCACAATATCCACTATCACCAGCATCACACTGCTACCATGACCACCACAATATCCACTATCACCAGCATCACAGAGCTACCATGACCACCACAATATCTACTATCACCAGCATCACACACCTACCATGACCACCAGCACGTGACATCATGACGACACCAGCAGGACCCTACATCATCTCTCGACCTCTCACATTTGCAGCCTCCGTCTAAGACCACTGGGTTTTGACGTCACTTACGTTATCACGTTCAGAGAACCTTCCCTCACCAAGGGTGGTGTGTAGCACGCACGCACACACGTACACGCACGCACGCACGCACACACACACACATGTACATACAACAGGCCTAGTGTCTAATCGACATGTGCCTAGGACAAAATGGCAACTAACACACACACACCTCTTTTGCCTACTTCTCTCCCCTCCCCCCTATGCTGCTCCTCTTTATGTTATCTTTATCTTTACCCTTCTCTTCTTCCTGCTTCTTATGATTCACTATGCTTCTCCCACGTCTCTCTTTTTTTCTCTTGCTGCTTCTCCTGCTCCTGAAATTCCTCTGGGACCTCCTTTTTTGTCCTCGTCATTCTCCTAGTGCTGTGTTTCTTCATCTTCCTGCTGGTACTGGAGATCCTGGTGGTCTTGTTCGTAGTTCTTCCGCTATGATGCTGCTGTGTCACTGTGATACTCATAGGAAATCCCCTCAAGTCTGCCGGAGACAGCCCCCTCCTCTCTCTTGTTGCATCTCACGGTTAACGTATTTACCCCCGCCCCCTATCTATTTACCCTCTTCCTCTCTTCATCCCTAACACGTTCCCTCTCACCTTCCCTTTCTCGATCCCTCTTAACGTTTCTTCTCCTTTCCTTGCTCCCTCTATATCTCCATCTTTCATTCCTCTCCACTATTTCATAATAATAATATGTTATGACTATTAAAAATAATTATACTGAATCCCCAAGTACGTATCTATACAACTGAACAAATATTGATGGATAACGGACATTGAACTAATATGCATACAGAACAGACACAGTGAACTAATATACATGCAGAACAGACACCATTGCATCGTGAGCTAAGAAAATCAAAGCCGTTATAATAAGTCAGTTTTACTCAACAGGTCATAGAGTTTATACAGTGAAAGTGGAACTTTCTAAAGTATAGAACTGGCAAAGTGAGAGCTGCTAAGAGATGAAAAAAAAAGAATTCTAAGTACTCTTTGATCAATGATACAATGACATATATGGTGGTCAAGGGGACACAACAAGTTTGGGAGAGGCGTGGGGCGCCTCTCCATGTGATAGCTGTGTACCAAGGCATGGGAGAACAGCTTCCTACACACGACAGCGATGAAAAGTAGTCTGGCCAGGACCTAACTGTCGTTTAATCAAGAAAAGCTTCTTCTCCTCTAACATGCACCAATGACGCTGCCACCCACCCCGAATGCTCTTAGATAAAAGTTGGAAATTGTGTGAAAAGAGCACATACCTGTGAGAGATGGAAAAGTCCCGCGCTGCGGACCATGCTTAAGAACCTACAAGTATATTACTGCCCTGGACACCATAGCCAGTGCTGAGTGCCAACGACAATGAAATGCCAGGAGTCAAGGCTTCATACTCCATACTAGGGGTCACCAACCAGCGGCCCGAGGGCTGCAGGTGGCCCTTCTAGGACGAGGCCCTCACATGAAATTATAAATTCCCTTCCATGTAGGTTCCACACTGCACAGTGTCACCTAAAACATGCGGCCCTCATCACACATTTGACCATCAAATGTGGCCCACTTGTGTAGGAAGCTTGAGGACCACTGCTCTATACCATCAGATGATTTAAAGGCAGCAGTGTAAACAACAGTAGCATGCAAATGTAACTGAAAAATAGAAAGAAAGAGTGCATCTCCATAAGACAGATACGAGACTTTAAAAAGGAAAGGACTAGGGATGTATCGGATGTGAAAATTTAGGTATCCGCGGATGCGGATGTGTATAGGGATGTCTTACTTATTTTGCGGATGCGGATGCAAGAAATTGTGCGGATGTTCCGCGGATTTCCGATGCGGATATCCGATACATCACTAGAAAGGAAAGAAGGTTATATTCGATTAATGAGTACTTCCCAAGGCAGAATAGAAAAGCAATGACCAGGAACACAAAAACGAAGTAGAACAAAGAGTAGAGGAGAGATTAGTGAAATAAGTATCCGTAATAAGTGAAGACGGGCTAACAATTAAGGAAGGAAATAAAGAAACTGAGGGCGAGTTTGAAGAGGTTGGAAGAGTTGGGGGAAAATGAATAAACCTGGGGAGTATAAATAACAATGGTGGGGAAGGAACCTGGGGAGTATAGGTAACAATGGTGGGGAAGGAACCTGGGAAGTATAGGTAACAATGGTGGGGAAGGAACCTGGGGAGTATAAATAACAATGGTGGGGAAGGAACCTGGGGAGTATAGGTAACAATGCTGGGGAAGGAACCTGGGGAGTATAAATAACAATGGTGGGGAAGGAACCTGGGGAGTATAGGTAACAATGCTGGGGAAGGAACCTGGGGAGTATAGGTAACAATGCTGGGGAAGGAACCTGGGGAGTATAAATAACAATGGTGGGGAAGGAACCTGGGGAGTATAGGTAACAATGGTGGGGAAGGAACCTGGGGAGTATAGGTAACAATGGTGGGGAAGGAACCTGGGGAGTATAGGTAACAATGGTGGGGAAGGAACCTGGGGAGTATAGGTAACAATGGTGGGGAAAGAACCTGGGGAGCATAGGTAACAATGGTGGGGAAGGAACCTGGGGAGTATAGGTAACAATGGTGGGGAAGGAACCTGGAGAGTATAGGTAACAATGGTGGGGAAGGAACCTGGGGAGTATAGGTAACAATGGTGGGGAAAGAACCTGGGGAGCATAGGTAACAATGGTGGGGAAGGAACCTGGGGAGTATAGGTAACAATGCTGGGGAAGGAACCTGGGGAGTATAGGTAACAATGGTGGGGAAGGAACCTGGGGAGTATAGGTAACAATGGTGGGGAAGGAACCTGGGGAGTATAGGTAACAATGGTGGGGAAGGAACCTGGGGAGTATAGGTAACAATGGTGGGGAAGGAACCTGGGGAGTATAGGTAACAATGGTGGGGAAGGAACCTGGGGAGTATAGGTAACAATGGTGGGGAAAGAACCTGGGGAGCATAGGTAACAATGGTGGGGAAGGAACCTGGGGAGTATATGTAACAATGCTGGGGAAGGAACCTGGGGAGTATAGGTAACAATGGTGGGGAAGGAACCTGGGGAGTATAGGTAACAATGGTGGGGAAAGAACCTGGGGAGCATAGGTAACAATGGTGGGGAAGGAACCTGGGGAGTATATGTAACAATGCTGGGGAAGGAACCTGGGGAGTATAGGTAACAATGCTGGGGAAGGATTATGGTGGCAAAAAATAATAAAAATCATACAAGGAATAAGTTACACAGACGAGTACACTCATGATGCTTGGCTTAACATAACACCAGGAAGATGATAAAACACACCAGATGGAACAATATAAACCACACCAGATGGAACAATATAAACCACAGCAGATGGAACAATACAAAACAGAGGAGATGGAACAATACAAAACAGAGGAGATGGAACAATACAAAACAGATGCATGCTTCACGCAGCTTGTACACTTATACTTGGGAAAATTGGCATCGTAATATCAATGTTTGTATCAGGTGTAACAAGGGAAAGGTTATTAGTTAAACAGATCAACATTGTCAAAAAACACACAGAAGGGACAACAAAATAAGGTGGAAACCAAAAGAGAGAGAGAGAGAGAGAGAGAGAGAGAGAGAGAGAAGAGAGAGAGAGAGAGAGAGAGAGAGAGAGAGAAAGAGAGAGAGAAAGAGAGAAGAGAGAGAAGAGAGAAAGAGAGAGATGAGAGAGAGAGAGAGAGAGAGAGAGAGAGAGAGAGAGAGAGAGAGAGAGAGAGAGCACATAAGATGTTTTCCCTGAGGGACAAATAAGATCTGCTGGAATGGTGTCACACCAGAGAGTAACTTCAGCTCTCTTCCTCCACATGTTCTAAAGCTTTACTTTGGTAGCCACTCGCAACACTAAAATAATTATTAAAAAACAAAAAAGAATGGCCGAGTGGAGTAGTGTTTTAAAACTGGTTAAGAAATCGTATTTATTCTATAATAAAATTAGCAGAAACTCATTAACTAAAAGTATATAGAGGTAGTTAGATTTTATATTTATAAAATCACTATATAAATCTGTGTTGTGCTCCCTGGCTACTGTCTAATATATAAAAGTGGTTTGGTAACAAATTGAGAATCAGTGTCTACACTACCCATCCTTCTGCCTCTCCAGTGTCTACACTACCCATCCGTCTGCCTCTCCAGTGTCTACACTAC